>BMAV01012414.1:0-43581 GCA_019973955.1 Trichonephila inaurata madagascariensis | reverse complement strand
GATTGAACATATCCAGCATGTTTCGTTCTAAATGAAGAAAATATATTGAATGTATATATTATAAACTATTAAAGAAAAAAAATGCATTGCTTTTAAGAATTAGCAGCAATTTGCATCTCAAACAGGATGATGGACAATGTTTTGAAAAACTAACAATTTTGTAATGAATGTATTTAAATGAAAATGAATTAATTTTAAAGGACAGAGTTCAAAAGTATATAATGAATCACAACTTTTCAAAATTAAAAATATGAGAATAGTTTCCAAGAGAAAAAACTAAGCACGGATGAATAAAAATTTTTTTGGAGTACTGAAATAAATCAGAAGGCTCGCTTTACACAGTTATAAATATCTAAATGTTTTTTCTCTTTCAAATGGAGCTGCGGACTGGTAATTACCATTGCAGACCTAATACATTTCCCGAGAACTGGTATCACTTTTTAGTGTGGCATCACATAGGAGTGTCAGACTAACCACCTAACCGGAACATCTGCTCATACACCTCAGGGCCCAAGGTCGCATATACTTAGTTGGGCACAGTAGGTCTTGTCCCTCATGGAATGTCGTGCCATCGAGTTATCATATAGGAGGATACCAATTGCCGATAATTTTGACGCCCAGTTTGCTCTTCAAAGGGGAGGACATGAGCTCTAACTATGCGAAATTGTACAAGAAATTTAACTTCGCCGAGAGCACCCAAGCCAAATAGGCACTCTAGGAACCTTTAACATGCCGCATAATCATACGACATGAACGCTTTTGTTTTTGGCATCATGAAAATCCAAACTTCCCCAGGGTGAACCAGCAAAACTTGGGTGCAGAATTTCAGCTTTCAACCAACTACACCACTCAGCCAGAGCATTTAAATGTCTGTTGTGCAAATATTTACGTGAAAAATCTTTTATTGAATGTGGCAACAAATACCAATATAGAATCAAATTAAAAGCAGAATATGAAATGTGAATGTAGACAACTTCAACAGATCTAGAATTTGCCATTTTGTGCAAAAAAAAAAAAATGCAGGCATATATATGCATAAAAATATCTCTGTCAGAAAAAAATAAAGGGGAAAGTGGCATCTGGAGTACGTAATAATATTATTAACGGCTAAATTACATAAGTTTGGTATCCGACTAGGTTGAAAAGGTGTTTTTTGACAAACAAATTCGATTTTTTTTATGATTTTAAAATAAAGCCTCAACCTTTAAGATTCCAAAGTAGTCATTATTTTAATTTTACTTAAATTAGAACTCTAGATATAGCAATTTTAATACAGCACAGTAGTTAGTCTGGACCGGAGTGAACGACATATGCAGTGTTTAAGTATTACTTCCCTATAAAATGGAATTTCAAAAACCAAAATTTTAATTATCTGTTTACTAAGCCACAGTTTGCTTATAATTATTTCAAAGAATTTTGTTACAAATGATTGGCAACGGCATTTTCAACTATCACTATTCCGTGTTTTCTTACATTCGACGATTAGATTTACCACGCCTATCTTAGTTCTGTTTCTGCTATATTTTGCTTTATTCTTAGAACTATAATTATTTTAATTTAATCTCAATTTTTTTTATTTTACCTGAAATCATGGGAAAAAGTCGTTCATATCGTCCTTGTAAAAGAAAATTTCTGGGGAACCAAAATACATGCATTGAAATTGCTTCAAGTAAGGAAGAAAGTATGACCGCCAGTTCACTGAAACTGCAGCATCGTAATCAGGCTAGTGATGACGAGAATAATATATCAAAACATTTAACTGAAAACCGGCTGTTTGATCTGGAAATTTTAATCGGTATTTTTTCATTATTGTGTTGCCCAACAAAAAAGTGTAACTGCAGGAAGCCTTTATCTTGTGGAAGATTCAAGGTTTGTGGATTACCTTCAAACTTTTTTTTGCACTGCAAAAATTGCAGTTTCATATCGGCATTTTGTACATCTAAAATGTTAGACAAATGAATGAGCTCAATACTCGTTTTGTTTATGGCTTAAGATTGATCGAGAGAGGTTTTTCAGCAAGAAGAAAACTTTATGCTATTTTTTGAATCTACCTCCCTTTCTTTCCAAGCTTACATTCCGCCAACAAGAAAAGAAACTCCTCAGTGCTGCTACTTCCACCGGAGAAAAAACAATGAATGACGCAGCAAAAGGTATTAGGCAGTTAAAAAATGCTATACATGATACTGTAAGTTGTGGTGTTTCGATGGATGGTACCTGGCAGCGTCGTGGGTTTCTTCACTAAATGGTTGCGTTAGTGCAATATCTATTTATACAGGGAAAATTGTTGACTTTGAAACTTTATCAATGTTCTGTAGAAAATGCAATTCAAAGACGAAGCAACAAAAGTGTAAAATCACAGTGTAACCATCATAAAGGATTTTCATCCAATGTGGAACCGGTTGGGGATTATCGTATTTTTGAGAGGTCGGAAGATCATAGAATGTTACGATACACTGACTATTATGGGGATGGAGATTCCAAAGCTTTTGATGCCGTGAAGGACATTTACGGGAAAGATTCAGTTTCAAGCTAGAGTGTATAGGACACATTCAAAAAGAGTTAGGACAAGGATTCGGAAAATTTAAAAGCAGAAATAAAGGACTCGGGTGGGAGGGTAAATTGACTGATGGTTTAATTAACAAGCTACAAAATTATTACGGAATTGCTATTCTAAGAAATATTGGGAACTTAGACAAAATGCAGTCTGCTGTTATTGCTGCCTTCTTTCATTGTTGCTCATCAAACATCAGCCAAAGCATGGACCTGTTGGAGCTGAAAGTTGGTGTAAATTTCAACGTGCTAAAGCTTCTAATAAAATGCAAAATGGATGAATCCTTGGGACTGCCACAAAATATTATTAACATGATAAAGCCAGTTTATATGGATTTGTGTGATCGAAATCTTTTAAAGAATTGTTTACATGGCAAGACTCTCAAAAATCCGAACGAAATCTTTAATGGAGTTTTGTGGCAGATACTACCGAAAGAAATTTTTGTTGAGCATCAAACATTGCGTTTAGGGGCTTATATTGCTGTTGTGCAGTTTAATAATGGCTTCCAGGGATTAATTTCCATATTAAATGAAATGGGTATTGTTTCGGGCTATTATACTGTACAGGGGCAAAAGAACCTTTGATAATGAACGCATTGCAGATTCAAAACGTCACTCACTGCCAACAGCAAAAACCTGCAGAAGAAAACTTAGGCCGTTCGAAAAAAAAAAGAAATATAAAAAATTGAGGAAGAAGGAATAACATATATAAAACTGGAGAATTTAAGTTTTTTTTTTAATATTTGCTTTATGTAACATGTAAGTATATTTTTTAAATGTGTTTTTTGAAGAATGAGACCTTCACGATAATTTTTGCACGAAAACTGGGATATCTCCAAAACAATTGTATAAAATTAAATGAAATTTACAGCATTTATGTTATAAGCCCTTAGAGTGTAGCAAACCGCAGGTTTTAAGGTACTTACATTTAATCTTATTTTATCGTCCTTTGTGCAGCTTAGAATATAGAGTAATTTTGACGTAAAATCATTAACGTGAAGTTCGAATGCTCATAAAATATTTATTTTTGAAAATAATTTTTATCCTGCAGTTTGTGACACTTCAGGTTGATCAAGAAATACATCAATGCAATTAAAACTACTTTATGCCCAAAATATTTTTTTAATGCTGTTTTTCTTGAAATTGAAAAGTTTTTTACAATTTTATAAAAATAATATTTTTTTTTTCAAAAACAGGGGTGATGCATGGTATTTATTTGATAATTATAACTCTTTAAGCCTATTTATATTCTTTAAAACAATAAAATTCTTCTGAAAATCAATTTTTGAAAAATTGGTCTTTGAACCTAGTCGGGTGCCTTAGCTAAAACTCTTCAGTAAGAAATATTGAAATTTTCTTTTATATTTAAAATGCATAACATGTAACATGTTCACCTATTTAAAAGTATTTTTTAATATATATTCTTCTAAGTGTACGGTAGGGATCTTCCAAAATTCCTATTAGGTCTAAGGGTTCAATGATTCGATAGTTTAAAGACCACTGCTCTACAGTAAAAACTGTTTTAACGTTTTTCTCACTTAAAACAGCAATAATTTTTTTCTAATAAATTAAAACTCGCAAAAATAGGATATATAATGCTTACGTTTGCTCACTTTGTATCTAATATTTTATCCGGATAACTGTGACTGGCGAGTAAATCGTCAAGCGTAAAAAGTAGTGACCATTGGCTATTTAAATTGTAATTTTTGAGAAAAACAAAACATGTTCGCAAATTTCAAGATGTTTGGAATATTTTGAGGCCAGGTCGGTGTAAACAAACAAATAAATAAATAAATAAAAAATGGAAAATATTTAAGATGAACTCATGTGTTATGTCCCCTTATGCAAAAGCTGAAACAGAGCATAAATTCGCATAGCGAAATTTTTAATAGCAATGATAATGTTTTTAGATGTTAGTCTAATAGGGGCAAAGGTAAATGTCAGAAAGTTGATTTATAATAAGGTTCCTTCAGGTGTGGTCAACCATTGAACAAATGCGTGACGCCGACCAGGTGCTGAGCCTATAGATAGCTGCTGGTCCGAAGTTCATTGCTATCAAGTGGTGTAAATGCCATTTGTTTGATGTTAGAACAGTGTTCCTCAAACTGTGGAGCACGCCCCCTAGGGGCGTGATAACACTACAAGGGTGCGAGCATGTGGAAAAGTCGTTAACAAAAGATCATTTAAAATTTATTAATTTACTGAAAGTAAACAAAATACGTTCTAGTAAAGAAACAAAATGCATATTTACACTTGATTCTACCTATAATCACTTGCTTTCCAGGTATTTATATATTAAAATATGTGATAAGAACAAATAATAAAAACAAATCCCTCATGGGCTTGTAAATCCTTATGAAAAATTAAGATCTTTTATTGATGCCAAACTTCGGATAATTTATGGATGCTACAGAAGTCAAATTAAAGACTTTATCACGTTACGGGCGTTATTCCATGTAGGAACGCGATGTTTATTGGCGAGGACTAATGATAAAAAGCAATTGCTTTAGCGTTCAGTAAATCCTTTAATTGATACTTTAGGTTGTTTAGGGATGCAAAACTTTGAATAATTTTGGATGATTGCAAAAGATCGACTTGAAAGACGTTATAACCGTCGGCATTAGAGAATGGTCTATTGGGCGAGAGTTTATATAGCATGGTATTATGAGGTTGGAATCGTATTGGATGCTTTCGTGGTTAAAAGTGTATTATTTAATTCAATACATTGTTATTCTATGGAGGGGGTGCGATGAAAATTATGATTGAATATTGGCACACACAAATATTGAAACTTTGAGAAGAACTGTGTTAGAACCATGCATTGACATTAGAGCAATGGTCCAATGCCTGGGCTGCCTAAGGAACAGTTATTTTATTGGGGTGGGAAAGGCGAGGATGCTTCCTGGTAAGAGAGCAGCATCTCTCCAGAGTTTCCTTAGGGTCAAGACAGGTAGAAAACAATTTGTCAGTAAAAAGGAATAGTCAGCATGTTGTAAGGTCTCTATCGAAACTTTTGACGGCCACTCTAAAACTTTGATATCCATAAAAATTAGGAAAGGAACCTCAGACGGACTATATAATAAGGTTGTGCCTTAAGACCTGTTAACCCAGCTGTGGAAATACCCTAGGGAAGAAATTTAGGACAATTTTATAAAATAAATCCATATTTTGTTGTCAAATTTTATTTAGTACACTATTACTCTTTAATCACCTCAGGCCGGCTTTTGCGTCTTTCGCACCGGACAAAAAGGAAAATGTCCCCTCTTATCCGCCTCTCTCTTTTATATATATATATATATATATAATATATATATACACTGTGCCACCGTAAATGCAACACCAAGAAAGACAAGAGATAGCACAACAAAATTTATTTTGTAGATAACATGTTTTGACTAAGTATCAAATGATTAAATTTATAGACTTCTGTGAAGTGTGGTTCCTGCCAGAATCAGTAGCCAGAGTAGCCGCCATTGTTGGAGATCACCGCTTCCACACGCCTCGGTATCGATTCAAAGAGACTTTGGATGGGTTCTTGGGGTATAGCAGACCAAGTAGCTTCTACACGTTGCCAAAGTTGGTCTGGTGTGGCAGCTGGGGGGTGTAATCTGGGTAAATCGTGGAGCAACCATGGATCACATGTTTTCTATCGGCGAAAGATCCGGAGAGCGAGCCGGCCAGGGAAGCAATTCAATCTGGTGATTGATGAAGAACCTTTGGACAATGCGTGCCACGTGTGGTCGCGCATTATCCTGTTTAAATATGGCTGTGGCCTAGTATAAGGTAAGGAAGAACAACTGGCTTCAACACCTCGGAGATGTAGAGCTGGCTGTTTAAAGTACCGGCAATGCGTACTAAAGGAGTGCGAGAGTGATATCAAATACCGCCCCATACCATAATACCCGGTGCAGGACCAGTGTGCAGTGAATACCACAGCTGTTCAGCATCCTCTCTCCACGGTGTCTCCAGACTCGAAATCGACCATCGTGGTGTTGCAGACAGATGCGTGACTCGTCAGTAAAGACAACTTCATTCCATTCTTCCGCCCACATCCTTCTTTCATCCCACCTTTGGCGGTGGAGACGTCTGAGGTTCTGCATCAAGGGTAGACCAAGCAATGGACGTCTTGCGGATAGACCACACTGCTGTAAACGGCGTCGAATGGTACGCGCAGACACTGAAGATGCATTACAGACTCAATGTGCTGTGTTATGGTTCGTGATGTGACTGAGTGATCCGTCACTGCCATGCACACTATTAGCCTGTCCTCACGTGAAGTGGTGCACTGAGGTGGATGCGATCAACCACGTCGGTTCGTCGTACCCTCCTGCATCCAAATGTCACATATCCACATTACAGTTGTTTGGTTTCGTCCAACACGACTATCGATTTCCCTGAAAGATAATTCACAATCTTGGTAGGCCACTATCCTTCCTCTGTCGAATTTGGATACTTGATCAAAATCTGATCTCTGTTTTCTACGAGATATAACTGATCATTTTTGAAAAACCACAAGAAAAACACAATTGCCGAACTTGAAATTGTCGAAATCTCCTAGTCTTAAATAGCGCTTTGAGGTGGCGCCACAGGCACGCGTGATGTGTGTCTGCGCTGAAATTCTCACCATTTGCATATCTCACCTCCACTAATGCATGTTGTAAATTTCATGTTGTTTGCATGCTTCCTTCAGGGTGTTGCATTTACGGTGGCCAGCAGTGTATATATACATATTATTTTAAGTCTTAAAAAATTCAAAATAATTCGAAATTAAGGACATAATTACTTGTGTTATTATAACAAACGAGTGAAACGTAAGGGAAGGAATCGTCCATTTCAGCAGGCCAGTTTCTTCGAAAAATAGTCTACTGATGGTGGGGATCACAAGAGTTTGTTTTAACACAGTAACTACACTCAGGACTAAAATAAAACATCTCCTGTAGCTCTTCTATCAAAACCTCTTATTACCCTTGTCCCCTTTTGAATAGCAGACACCGGACATAGTAAGGGTGAAAGGAATGTCCGTTTTGACCTCATTCCGGGATGGGGAGAAATTTATAAGTGAAAAATGTGTAAACATATTAAATAATTTCATGCTTTAACATATAGTCCCACCTCTAACCCTTCAAGTTTCAACATAAAAGAAAACTGTCATTAAATATATAGAGTATAAAAAAAGATACGTTAAATGCAATAATAAATTCCCTCCCAATAATATTTCAGAAAATATATTATTTTTGTAACAAAAGAAAAAAAAGTCAAATTTGATCGAAATGCCGCCTTTAAAATTTGCCACCCCAGGCAGGAGTCCGGATTGTCCGGCCCTGTCGCCGAGTATACTCGCCATTGCTCGATTTCCATGACACGCATAGTCGCGCGCTATCGAACGGGGGTTAAAAAAAATAGTAGTGGATTTCTTGAAAAAGTAGGAAATGTATGCTTGTAACGTTAATTTTGGACGCTGGAGTATATTAAGGGAAGAACTGATGCCATAGAAGAAAATAACTTTATACAACTTAGATGCGACATGTTCGATAGTGGTACGATTAAATAGCGTCACGATCTGTTTATACTTTGTTTGGGAAAAATTGAAGGTGAGATAGAAAATACAAGCAAAAGCTGGTTGAAGGTTTATTTCCATCAATTTTTACTCACGAGTTTTATATTTAAGTGTTTTAAAGTCTGTCTTTCAGAAGAATATTCCTTGAATTTTAAATACTCGTCTGTTATTTCTGTTCAGAGGTAGAAGCAGAATCTCATTAACTGAAAAAAAAATGAAAAATTAACTGAATTTAAATAATTTGGAATCTATCTCTGATAGAAGATTTAAAAAAAATATTGTGAAATATCATTCTTCCTCCAAATGATTTAATTTAAAAAAAAATCGGCAAATGTTCGTTTTTCTTCCTGCCTCGTTTTGCAAATTCGGACTATTAAATAACAATCTTACTAGTAAAATCCTAGGAGAACCCACACCATTGGCGACACAAACCGAAATAAGCGCTAAGCCAGAACGAGATGGCCCCAAGCGAAAACGACAATGGCGGCAAGTGAATATAGAGGGATAAGGTGAATGCGTAATGAAAATATATTTAAACAATACTGAAATTAAACATTTGAGAAAAATAATATAAAAACAGCACTTTCTTACTAGTGATCTTTTCCAAGTGGAGGGTACAGTGTAATAACAGATTTTAAAAAAGTCCTTCAGGTCTCATCGCTAAGCGAATGATTGTGTGAGCACCGCCATATATATTCTCCATTCAAATCCATTCAAAACTGCAGTCTTTCGTTTGTATAATCCCATTCGCTCATTATATTTAGGACATTCATAACTCGAAGCAATCAATCCTTCCTTCATACAGCATTCAATCAATTCCTTTCTTACCTTTCACATTCAACAAAGTAAAAAATTCTAAGATATATTCACTCACACACGCAGCCATACTTCCAGCCCGGTGTCCAATAACAAAATGAAATTCGAAATGCCCGCCGACAAAATACGAAAATTCCAGAAATAGTTAGGTTTACCTTATCTAGTGTATCAAAGTAGGTTTACCAAGATGGCGCAATTATCGCCAACCAAATAATTCGAGCCAAGGGTGTGGGCTCTCCTAGGACTGAACCATCTTATTAATTGTTTTATTTTTTAATTATTCTCACTTTCTCTTAAGATTAAATTCAAATTTTGATCTAGTATGTATTTGTCCTATTTCAAAAACAAGCATACATTAAAATAAAATCTTTTATTAACAAGTTTTTACACTTCCGGGGAAGAAATGCTTTTTTTCTTAGAAAAATGGGTATTTACGTATGATACCGTTGACAAATATTGCCAAATTAAAGAGAACGCCGCCCATTAAAATAATGTCACCAAATGTTGTCATCATCAATATTATTATGTTCCAACATGAGAGGGAACAATATCCACTATTGGCTGCATATCGCGGCATCTGGCGACGTCTTTTGATTTGACGAAATTGTTTGACGCGATGGTATAGTATGTAAGTATCGAAAAATATCCCTGTGTTAAAATATAAAGGTATAGCTGTACTTCAAAACTCTGCTTATTACTGTTTTGTAAATAATTTTTTCTCCGTATAAAATAATTTTCTCTTTCCTTTCTTCAATTTAATACCCAAAGAGAAGTCAGCTCGTTTAGTAAAGTAAAAAATTGAAATTTATGAAATATTAAAAAAAAATTATAAAAAACATGAATAATAAATTATGTATATAACGCTTACATATTTCTTTTTCTTACTAAGACAGTTTACTAGCTTAAAATTGCTTTTTTTTAACACTAAGCGTGGAAGTTGTATCGTTTTTTTCCGAATAACAATATCTAAATATGACTTTTTAAAGCAATAAAAAATGAGAAATTCTTCTGAAGCTTCGTTCTTGTTTTCAGTGCATTTTCTTTTTATTGCTTGTCTTCTTAGCAATTTTTTTTATTGCAGCATTCCCAGACACCAAATTCTATTATTTTTATCACCATGTTAAGCTTAATCGCCACACATATTTAACATGCTTACGAGCCACCAAACTTGGCGCAGGAAAAAAGAAATAGACGTCTAGGCGAGTTTATTGCTTTAAGCAATGTAACTAGAAGAAAAAATAACATATAGAAATTTTCCGAACATTAGCAAAAACAGCCCTTCTATGTTGCTATATTCACAAAGAAAATTTCGCGCATTCGTAACAATAAATTTCACAGATATTCAAATGTTGCCACTACAATTTTTTAAAAGAATTCTCAGAATATAACTCTGAAATAAAGTAAAGAAATTTTCGTTTTTATTTGGTACAATGATTTACAAGTATTTTTATTATATACCAGGGGATCCCCAATTTAAAGGATTTCCAGAGGATTCTTGGATTGTGATAAAAAATAAATTCAGTGCCTTTAATTTTACTGACAGTTAATTATAGTTAACGCATTTCCTCTTCTTAGAAATGCATGCAAAAAACCCATAGTCATAATAATTGTACTTATTTGAAGGAATAATAAATTTAAGTAAAATATTCTTATATTAAAGATTAGTACTGCCAATTTTTACAATGTCGTATCCTTAAAAAGAAATTTTTCCAAAAAATTTTGTTTATTGAATGCTTTTATGCATCGTTAGTTCTTAGGATATTGTTTATATTATATTATTCAAAATGCTACAAAAGAAAAACGTACATGTATTTCCTGTGTTGGATTCTTTTATTTTCTTCGCTGTAATCAGGGCTCAACTAATTTTCCCTTCAATCATAGCTTCAGTTCCCGTTCTTCGAGTTTTCTGTTGATGTTCTTTACAGTCAGGAGTGCCTTGGTTACACTTCGAATCGTTGATAGTCATTCATCAGAACTGTGAGAACCTATCAAAAGATCTCTCTAAACTTATGCTCTGCTGGACTCTCGGTCTGTATGACCATGGACCGACCCCAATATCGTCGAATGGTGCCATGCCGACCAAACTACCGATTTATTCTGTGATTTGACCACCCTCTTACTTTAATCAAATTGCACGTCCCTCAAACGATGACATCTGCTCATATTGTTTACGAATCCGTCTGCAAATACAGTCTACTGGGTCGACAAAACTACATTATCATGGAAATCATGCCTTAGCCTTAGAATGTCGTCTATTTCATACACCATCCGGATATTCATGCATTTTCGGATTTCAAAGCGTTGGAGCTCCAGCTTGTTAGTTAAAGTTCACTAAAAGTTTATATTTTGTATGTTCTGTGTAATGCATGTGCAAATGAAATTGCATCCCATTCGGATAATCTTATTATATCGCTTTTTATTATAGAATATATTTTAAGCTACAGAAAATAGAAATGAATTTATTTAGGTATAATTTTGAATGTTTTCATTACCTAAATTTTCTTCAAACAAATTCTTAAAAAATAGTATTTCCAATTCAAAAATTTTAAATAGGAATTTGATTTTAATGTAAATAAAAAGTAGTTATAAATTTTTCAGATGTTGGTGTTATGTTAAACAGAACCTATGATGTAATTGTAGATGGAATGGTTTTGGATAAATTCTGTTAGCGCATTGAGTTTAATTATTATATTATGGCGGATGAAAATACACTGTATTTTCAAACTAAAAGTACTTGGGACAGAATAGTTAATCCAGAAAAAGTTCAATTTGTTTGAAAATAAAGTAAATATTTTCTATTTACCTTCACACTTGAGTGTAACTATTATTAGAAAAGATACACACTTATTTTTCTAAAACGAAGACGGTATTTTCAGCTATCCTTATATTAGTTTCTTATAAATTTTTTTTTTACGAGTATAAAAGAATTTAAAAAAGAGAGGAAAAGAAAGAAAAATTGATGTTAAAAATAACAGTTTTTTAAAAGAATTTGAGCACACAAATTACATATGGAAATAAATTATATCCGCTTTTTAAGCTAGACAAAAAAATATATATATATTGAGTTTCTTTAAAAAATATTTATTATTTAAATAATTACATACTTATGCTTTTTAACTTCTCTCCTAAGAAAATTATTAACGAGCATTTTAATCTTTTCATGGATCTATGCTAAAAAAAGATTTTCTTTCTTAAGTTATAATAGTCTTTAAAATGATCTGAATTTTTTACGTTTTCAAGTGATATTTGAAAATGATATACGAAGCATGACACAAAGAAAGAAGTGTTTTCTAAACATAGTTTCATTAAGAACTTAATTCTTAAGTTGTTATATTTATTAAATAAAAATTATTATTTCAATTTAAAGAAACTTTTCGCGATGTAACTTATTTTAAGAAATAAAAACTTTAAAAGAGAGATGTATATAAAAGATTTTGTACAGGGGATTTCTTTATCAACATCATTTATTACTAATTTTTAAAATCATGTTATGAACCATTTAAAAAAATTCTATTTCTGCTTAAACATTTAAGAGCGTACTAAGTTAATAAATTGAATTTATTTGCGAATTATGCATTATATATATAAAGTTTAGAAGTAGTTTTGGCATTTTATATGGTTGATTTCCATTTAAAGTAATATGCTATTTTTTTTTAATATTACGATAGTAAAAATTCTGAATTTTTAAAAGTTTTCCGGTAGCTCAGCAATTTAATTCTTGTAGTGAAAGAGACACCAGTAATAAACAAATAACATCAAAAACTTTTTAAAATTGGATATTTTTTGTTGTTGAAGCTCCTTGTTCAGTATTGTTCATGTATTTTTTTCATCCTTTAAGCAACTGAATGTTAAAATATATTTTAAAAAATTCATGCATATATAGTAAGTAAAATCAAGACAACAGTAAGAAAAATCCTTTAACAGACCAATAAAGTATTTTGAATTAAACTTTTCTTTAAAAAAATCATGCAAAAATTGAGACTGCCATTTACAGAATAATGTGTAATGCATCTTTTTTTAAAAAAAAGAAGAAAAAAAAGACAGAAAAAGTCAAAATAGTAAGATTTCATAAGTTATAATTTAAAGCATACAAAAAAGTACAAAACAAAACAGTTTTTTGGAGCTTCAGAATATTTATTGCAAATGGAACGAAATTTTTTGTCATTTCTCAAAAGAAGTACTTTTGGGAATACGTGCATCTGAATAAAACTTTTGCCTGTTACAAATACATTTCGATAATAGCTTTATTGCCTTTGAGAATTCCTAGAAAAGGGAAAATCATGTCTTTAATTGCAGGATGAATTCTTAAATAACACAGAAAGTCTTTCTAAAAGCTAGATGAAAAATACATTTTTTTTATCTATATTAAGAACACCACATTTAACACATGCATAAAAAATCTTAAGTTTGTAAAAAAAATCTTAAGACTTAATTCATCAAGGATGAAGGATGACCAATACTGACCAATTTTCTATGTGTTGATTATCTTCTTAAAATGAATTTATTTTAAGTTGGAAGTGTATGCTGTATTTAACTTTACGAAAATTATCTATCCATATTTACCATTTTACGTACAATATATTTTAATGAAGTGAACACTAATATTGTCACACATGATTAATATATGTTAAACCAAACTTTCTGTAATGGGCATTTCAATCTACTCATCAAAAAGGATAAAAAATTGTAAATTTTATTCTTTAAAATCCATTGCTTATTCATCTACTGTAAATTATCTTATCGAACTAACTCATTGATATATATTAGATTAAATCTTTCAATTGACTGATTGTTTGACTGTCAGCGCCCTATTTCTAAGCAACATTAGGGCCAATTCATAATTTTGAAAAACAGTAAGAGTACGAGGTCAGCACTTAAACGGGAACTTCACTATCCACTGTGAATTATTTCTGAGCACCGGAATCGAATTACCAAAAATTCAAGTCCTTTGGCAACACTTGTTTATTTAAGTCAGACTTAGAAGTTACACTAGGGCTATTGGTGACGGATCTCACAACTTTAAACCACAGGATGACACTTGAACTGGTACCCCATTGTTGAAATTTTCACACCACGCCAACAAGAGGATTTTACGCCATAGCAGGGTTAATTTTTGTATCAGCCATCTACATGGTAAGTCTTGAGTGGCACCAGGACTACTATGATTCGATAGAAACAAGCCAACCACGAGTCTGCTATCTCAACCAATAGGCTACAGCGGCTAAATAGATCTCTCAATCCTTTGTTTAGATAGGTTCAACATAAGTGCAAGTTGTTTTCAAGATTTTGTCTATAAGTACATTTTACGTAGACGAAACGTTTTCTGTTAGTTCACACATGTAAACAAAAACTTATAGTAGGTCGCAATATTTCATTCATATATGCATATGCCTTTAACAATGATTGCAGTCAGTTAAATATATTTCTAAATAATATACAGTGAAATACAGTCGAACCTCCATATTACGAATCTCTTTATTGCGAATTTTTCTATTTAGCAAACTTTTTCCTGGAACCAAGAACATTTCACGATTTTCTTCGTAAAATAACCTATCACAATAGCGAATTGCATTTTCTATACAACGAATTTTTTTTCTTGTGATTCAAATTTTGCTCCCTCTATTTTTAAAGTATTTCTGAATATTTCAAGTTATTCTCTCTTTTAACACATTTTATGGTGGTCATAAATATTGAACTGTTCTTATTAGGGGCCTAACTTCCCGGAAGCAATGTAATTCTAGACGTTTCATCTAAAAAGTGCAACCTTTAACCCCCATTGTCCAGTTCACTAAAAACATCTTCGATATCCTTTTTCATCCTTAGTGGAGTTGTCTCGTTTCCCCATGTCCTTGAATTAGTCTCTGTTCATTTATAGAGTTGATCGGTCGTTTTGGTAACTTCATTTCTCTTAGCACGAAAATGTCAAAATGTAAGTGCTTGAGCATCAAACAAAAAATTTAATTCTTCAGGAAGAAGCTAAAGGCGTCAAGAAACTTTCCTTGCAGTTTTTCTTTCATTTAAATTTTTTTTATAGGTAAGATATATAAAATAAATATATATTAATTTACAGAAAGTGCGAATAATTACTTTTTTTAATGTATAGTGTTTGGGAATTTAAAATTTCTTTCATGTGCTTTATAAAGAAAATTGAAAGACGAACCTCTATATAACGAATTTTCCACATAACGAACTTTTTTCGGGATTTGGCGACTTCGTTATATAGTGGTCCAACTGTACGTTTAACGCGAAAACGCTTAACCCGAAATATCGGTTAACACGAACTAATTCAATGGTCTCTACGAACTACTATGTATTTTCATGCATTTTTTTCTCTTAACACGAAACGAAAATCACTTAACACGAAGTGTTTAGCTCAAATTATGACATACAAAGACATTTTGGAGTTCATTAAAAGCTCAAAAAATATTGTGACAGATTCCAACGACGAAAAGGAAATGAATAATGCAATTCCTATTCTCACGTCATAGGAAATGAGGAACGCCATGAAAAATATGCTCGATTATTTATACGCACATTCTAATGGTGAAATGAATAACAAAATGGACGACATCGAACAATTTGTTGAACATTTGATGCTAAGAAAGACAATGCAGAATATCAGATTATTTTCTAAAAACTCAATTAATGTTTTGTTTTTCAAGAAATTTTGCATTAAATTTTTCATTAAGTTCTCGTGAATGTTTTTGTTTCATTATTTTTTATTGAATACATGCATATATGCACGTTTATGTAAATAAATTGTTTTCTAATGAACGTATAATTTTGTTAAATATATATTTTCTCTTTTTGTACTATCCCATTCCTTTGAAACGAAAAAAAATATTTCAGTCCCCTCAATGTCATGTTAAACGATTTTCACTGTTGGTATAATTCATTTCAAGTGGATTCTATTGAAGATCTTAGACCTAATTTTACTCCTGGCATTAAACACATTCTAATTTCGGTACTGTTCGGTCAGCCAGATTTAGGCTATAAATCGCCAAATGTTGCTACCAGTACAGAAAAAATATTTCCAAGTACAATCATTTCCCTCAGTTTGGAGTTATCATCGCGGTAGACTAATGGTCAAGGTAACATACTCGTGGTCGGCGTGTCAGGATTTCGAGCCTAGTACCGTTGAAGACCCACCGTGTAGGGTAGCGATGTACGTTAAATCTATCTAGAGCTCAAACGTCCTCCCGTGCGTGTGATGACGCAGTTAGGAGAAGGGGATACCAGCTCAGGTGTCGTCATCGTCGCTTGACCATTGTTCAAAATTGCGAAGTACGTCGCCAAAAGCCCTCGAGTAGCTGAACAGTGCGACGTTAGTATTCACTCACTCACCCGCACGAAGTTTAAATAGCAATTCAGAAAAATAATAACAGGTAACCGCGAGTGGTTTTCATTCGTGCGTATTTCATGTCTCATTGCCAAAAATGTGTGTGTGTGCCTGATGAAACTTGCTTCCGGTAAATTGAACACAATCTGTTTCTATTACAGAAAATAAGTTAGTTTGGCAGTGTTTTTTTCTCTAAAAGTATGAAATATTCAAGTAATCCTTGGAATGAACAATTAAAATTTTCCTTTATAAATTTTTGAAAGAATAATATTAAATACAGCGCTCTATATATCATATAGTCACAGTATTATACAAAACAATAGTTTAAAATGAAATTTAGTAATGAAGGCTTTGTATAATGCAGCGAACTCAAGTTCTTATAACAGTCAGTTTTAATTTATATTAAATATGCAGTTAAACAACCATCAGTTTATTCTATTTTTAGCAGCATAAAAAGGCTACTTATTTATCTAGCTTGTTGATTCACTAAAAAAAAAACTATTTGATTCAATTAATATATTGAGTTTTAGGTACTTACCTATTATCGCAACAATATATATATGCCAACGTTTAAAATAACTTGCCAAGTTGACAACCCCGATTTCCTATGTGTCGTACGCATTGAATTGGCAACCATGCGCTTCGTTTCACATAATGTCGCCAATAAGTTGCGATAATTCGTACCGAGTTTATTTTTCATAATATGTATAAATTAGAATTCCTTTCTTAATTTTTTAAAAAAAATTAATGTTCTCTTTTTGCTATTTTATTTGATAATAGTTTCAATGATAAAAAATACCGACCCGAACTTTAATGGATTTTTACTTGATTATAATTGATATTTATGTAATAACTATAATTATTTAAACAGTTGACAAAACATGTGAAAGTCCCTTTATCGAAAAATCAGTGTGGGCATTTTAATGTCTTTAATTAAGTAATTTTTAAGAACATGTAATTATACATAAATGGAGCAAATAATGCAACATCTTAAATGCTTGAAGCATTTAATTAACCAAAATACCTAATTTTGTTATGCAAAACGCGAGTACGAATTTGTGTAGAAATTGTGTCATGCTTAATTAAATTACTGTAAGTTGGAAAATTGTGTCACTTTAATTAAATTGCTGAAATGCAGAAAACGGTCATTTAAGTTGAGTTTTGTACTTGAAATAATTTATCAATTAGTTAAAAGTAAAAAAAAAAAAGATGAAATAAGAATAAGCTTTTCAAAAACACAAAACTGCATTTAACTATGTAATATTTTCTTTTAATTCTTTGTTTAAATTTACGAACATCAATTATTTTACTAACAGACAAGAAACTATAATTTAAATTAGAATTATTATGTTACATAAAGCAGAGAATCAGAGGTCTTAGGCTAAAATAATATGTTTAGATTATTATGTTTGATTGTCTGATAGTGATTTTGTATTAATTTTGAATAGACATTTATAATATGCGTAATTTTAATATAATTTTCAGTCAACATATCGCTTCTCTTGGTGTTTATGTACATCTGTTTTCCAATATAATTATGTAATTAATAATTTTCTAATTTTACTAACAGTCATTGTTTTTACAAGTCATTAAATTGCTTCGAATAAATATTTTAAACAATTATGAATAACTGTTTTTTTTCATGCTTATAGAGAGAACTATTAAATCCTTTTATTTGAAGATAAAATATGTACAATAACTGAGAACACATCTTGAAAGATATTATAGACTGAAAAATTCTACATAAATTATTAATCGAACCATTTATTATTGCTATTTGCTTAGATTCTTATACGAAACTGATGAAATTTTAGGAAAAATAGATTTTATTCAGAGTAATTATAGTATTTTGAAAATAGAGATACTCTTTAAAGACATGATTGCTTAAAAACTGTTTTATTTTATAAGACTGTTTAATATGAACTAAATGAAAGCAGTTAAAATCTTTCTATTCAGGGGTTATTTTGACATACTTTTAAATTCAAAGGAGACGATGTATTTAACGCTTATTAAAAGATGATATTTCAAGTAATTAGTTACTATGATTTCATTACTGTAAACTCTTTAAAAGATTTGGATCCTTACAAAGAGCAAGAAAAAAGTATTTGGATAGCAGACATATAATGTATGTACTCGTAACTATTTTCAGAATTTCAATTTGTAACTACACTTAGTTATTTAAGTCTAGAATTTAAATGTATACGCTTCCTATAATACATATTTTTATACTCTAAATGGTTCAAACAAATACTACAATTCTGGAACGGTCTTTTGTTTTTGTTTCATCGAATTCGAAGTTATAACAGCCTTTACTTAATCCTTGAGACGGAAATCTTCATTTCCATTCATATATAACTCAAAGTCGTCTTTGTTATATGATAAGTAAAGTATCTAAAATTTAAATCATTCATTTAAGGGTTTCCAGCGTTAGTGAAATATTCAAGCTTTATAATCGTGTAGAAAGCAGGGTATTTCGATGTACTATATTCGTTTGCTCTAATGTGTGAGCCCATTGTATTTCTTGTCCAATACTTTAGTACCAAATGGATTTTAATTTTATATGTTAAAGCGAAAAACTATGGGTTCAATATTTTTAATTAAAAAAAAGATACACAGAATATCCCAAAAATAGGACTACACTTTCAAAAATTAATTAAAAATAAACAAAGATTTTTCACTTACGGCTTTTTATGTTCCATAAGGAAAAGTTTAAAAGTTTCTGTTCTCCGATTTAAGGTATCCGACTACGTTCAGAACCGTGATTTTTGCAAAAGCGTATAAATGGATAACATTTATGATATTTAGTGTCACTTTGATTAGAAAATGTATATAAAATTGTTTTAAGAATAGTATTACAATAAAAAATTATTTAAGTACAATATTTTGACAAAAAATGAACATAGAGTGACCCATTTTCAAAATTTTCTCCTTTTGTGAAAAATGCTTCTATTATAATAATATTCTGCCTGTCTATAGATCAGACCTCTGTACAGAGGCCCAACTAGAATTTTTGAAATACATAACTTAGAAATGGATTTATCCATGTTTTACGACAACAGAGGGGAGAAATTTTAAGAAAAAAATGCCGATAATTATTTCAAATGGTTGTAACTCTGAAAATAATGTGAATTTTTCAAAAATCAGAGTTGAGCCTCTGTGCTATATGCCGGCAAAATATTATTATAATAGAAGCATTTTTCACAAAAGGAGAACATTTTGAAAAAAGGTAATTCTAAGTTAATTTTTTGCCGAAATATTGTATTTAAATGATTTTTTTTGTCAAAATATCCTTAAAAATAATTTTATACATGAATTCTATTCTAAGTGACACTAAATATTATGAAAATTATCCATTTATGCGCCTTTTTTAAAATCACGGTTCCGAACGTAGTCGGATACCATAAACATTCTCGTTTCGATATGACTTCACCGCATGAACAGGCGTAAGGTGTATCGAATTGAAATCTGCAACACATGTACAACGTAAATGGGGCGTCACCACACTTGAATTTAGAAGTGAGAAAAAGTTTCCTGGGTGATAGATGGAAAGAAGGAGTTCAATAACGTGGCCACTTAGATCTCTAGACAAAACACCTTTGGACTTCTGTTTGTAGGGATATGTGAAAAACATTGCTTAGTAATCTTCAATCTGTGACACTGATGAAAAGAAAAATTAAATTACAGTAGCCATTCAGATTGTTAATCTTGTAAAGCAAGGGACCCCATGCCCGCTGGTTCTAAAATGCCCGCTAAACTGTTTTTGTGAACCCGCGATTGTCCTGTATACAGTATATCAATATCGATTATGGAGCCAGTGGCTTTATTTTTTGTAAACCCATTCAATCCTCAAATTAATATTTCTGAAGCTACAAATTCGATAGGGAAAATTATTCAGGAAGAAGCTTCTTCAATTGAAGATGAGATTTTAAATATTCAGACTGATATTGTATTAAAATCATGCGTAAATGAAAATATTTGGAATCTAGTCAAAGATAAAAAATCTCGCTTTTTGAAAAAATGGAGCTTACAAATTAATATCCTGTATCGGTTCCACATATTTATGTGAATTGTTGTTTTCAACAATGAACACAATTAAATCAACAATCAGATCTCGACTTAACGATACCAATCTCAAAGATGCTATAAGATTAGGAATATCATCTTGTAAGCCTGACTTTGAAAATTAGTGGAAAACTAGCTGCAAGGCCCGACGTTGCAGAGCTTTCTTTTCCAGTAAAATATTCTATTTCGAAATTTTTTTGCGTTGCACGAGCTTTCTCGAGTTTATAAATTTTTCCATCCCTTCACAAAATCAGCACTTCCAATATTCTTTTTCGAAATTACTTTGACTTATTTTTTTCTTTCCCTTTCGCTTAGCTCGGTGTTGCATGAGCTTTTACCAAGAGTATAACTTAATCCCCATGGGAATTTCCTCTTTCACTCATGACGCTAGCACTTCTGTGTATGTGTGTATGCGCGCGATATGAGTTATTTCTATAATTATGTCATTAAAATTCCCTTTTTCGAAATTTGTTCCAATTCTTTTCATCGTAGGACATGTTTCTTTTCCCTCTCTATAGGCCGGCGTTACACGGGTTTTTTTTAGTGTAAAACTATTTTTCCCTCTTCTCTCCCCTCTTCACCCCGATATAAGATTTAACTTCAAATTTCGATCAATGACTTATAAAAAACATCACTGCTTCAATTAAAAATTATTAATTTAAAGTAATAAAAAGAAAACGATTTTGATGCTAAGAGTAAAACAAAAAAACTTTTAGCATTATTTAACAATAGTTAGTTTCTAAGAATCTAAAATAATAAAATAGATTTAAGATTTTCATTAATAAATCAATCGTTACATACAATTAGCTTAAAAATGTGTCTAAAATGTATTTTTATCTAAAGTAATAGACGATGTACTTTTTTATTAATAAATAATTAATTTAGTAATTAAATAATAGAAATACCTCCTTTGTTTTTTTTAAAAAAATATTTTAATTTAAATCCATTATCTACAAATAATGAATAAAAAAAACTTACAGATAGCTATTGAAATGATTGTTTTTTTCTGAATGTTTGATTAAACATATGTAAGTGAAAAAAAAACACTATGGTGGAGAGCCTAGACATATGCTCTTACATTCATTGAAAAAAACATTCGAAAAGAAAATAATACTATCTGATAAAAATATTTTAGTACTTTATTTTAACATTATAGTTTTTCATTCCACTGTGTTTAATAAATTATTCAAACATGTATCTGATGAAAGAAAATGTATTATACAAAACTAACATATTCATTATTTTAACAATAAATTTCTTCTTAGGAATTGAAATAAAAAGTTGATTAAAAATATTCATTTAGCAATTTATTGTGACATATCGTTTGTTTAAAAAACGACAGTAAAAGAAAAAATCTCGTTTATTGAAATCCACTTCAGTGACAAGAAAGAAAAAAAGGGGGAGAACTAAGCTTGCCGAATTTGTTTTTTCACCCATGCTTCGTAAACACTTAAAATCTAGAATTCGTGGTGGTTTACCACAATAAATTCTTACTGTCCTTTGGCAATTTTGGCTACCACTAAAGACCTGCCGTTAAGGGGAGCGATGTACATTGAATCTGTCGAGAGGTCAAACGTCATCCCGTTAGTGTGGTGTGGTAGTTAGGAGAGAGGGATGCCAGATCTGGTGTTGTCCTCGCCACCTGACCAGGGCTCAAAATTTCAAGATCCGTAACCAAAAGCCCTCGAATAGGTGAACAGTGTGACTTTAATATTCACTCACCTTACTTTGCAATTTTATCGTTATAATATTTTAGCTCCCGGAAACGAAAATGTACCCTTTTTTAAAATAATTGTATGTTGAAAAAAGACGGAAAAGTAGAAATCAATCTTTGACTTCACAATAATAATAATAACAATAACAAGTAATATAAAAAAACAATTTTTAAGTCAATTCCTACTTCGATCAACAAAGAAAAAAATTATTTTTTAACTACTTTTTATTAAAGAGTTACAATTAATATAAATATGTATATTCATAGGACAGAATCACAACATTAAGTGGTAGTTAATTTTCATTAATTATCATTAAAGTATCGTATTGTCACCCAAAACAATCGTGTCTATAAAATTTCAGTTCAACTGAATGCCTTACAACTAGAGAAAAAAAAATATTTTCAAGTTTTGACACAAGTCGCCAAAAGGGTCGCTAAGTCTCCAAAAATGATGCGTGTGGCTTTATTTGGCGATTCTTTGAATAATTAGTTTTAATCAATTAATTTTTATTAATTATAAATAAATTACTGTATTGTCATCCAAAATAATCATGTATATAAAATTTCAGCTCAATAGAGCTCTTTAAAATAGGTTTTATTAACGATTGAAAATTCCACCAAGATAAATAAATATATAAGGTTGAACAAAATTTTGGGAATTTGAATAATAAAACATACAGACACGCCATATAAATAGGCGGGATGGTTATCAAAAAAAAAAGTATCTTAGTCTTTTTAGTGAATGAGTTAAATTAAGCATGTGAGACTGTATACTGGACGCTTTATTAAATAAAATTTTTTTTAATCCCCCTCCCCAAAAAAATAAATAAAAAAAAAAAAATTCTCTAACATGCTTGCTGAGTGTGATATTTTGGGTTTGACCATATCTTTGATTGGCACGTGAGCTAGGGGTTGGGGTTTCAGAATAAACAGACTTTTTAAATTCTTAATATGACTTTTTGAATGCAAGCTTAACAATTTAGATAAATTTAACTAGTGAGAATCTGAATGAACCAACACACAAAAAGATAGTTAAACCGAATCCCGGCAGACCACTTTTTTAAATAATTATTCAATCCCCTACTCACTTTTAATTATATTACATACCCCTAATATCAAATAATCAGTCCTCCCTTTGGCCCAAACAAAAGATTCGATCTTTTATTAAATGTCTGAGCCCCGTGCAATGGTATCCCCTTTAATAATGGCTTGGTTTCAGGAATTTTACGTGGCTGTCTTCCGCTTTATCTCCCCCAAACCCAACATTCTCAGCCTTTTTTCTTACGAAACGCGGTTTTTTTAAAAATATCTTTTTTGCATTTCTTATTCACATTTCCTTCTTGGGGTTTGGTTGGAAAAGATTGCCATTAATCTTGGCCATCAAAAACCCAGAAGTTTTTTAAAAAGAAAAAGCGTGACCGTCACCTTTCCCCTTTATAAAATCATTCATTCTTTATTATCAAAAATTGCATTACACTCAACATAAAAAAAAAAACAAGTAATATTAAAAAAAATTAAAATCAATTCCTACTTTGATCTACAAAAGAAAAATTTATTTTGCTCTTTTTATTTAAATAGTTACAATTGTAAAATTGAACATCACAGGGCGGATGATGACTCGATCCTCTGCTCTATCTTGAAACTACGATATAGCTGGTGTTGTTAAGGCTTGTTGGAGGGGGAGGGTTTTGGCAAGGATCAATGGGGTAGATGGTTTTTTCCTGTAGGGGATTAAACATTGCTATTGGTTGTAGAGAAAGTTTGGGAGACTGCCCTTCTCGGAAAAAAATAATATTCTGAAAACTATTGAAGTGAAAATGCTAAAACGGAAAATTTAAAAATTAGAAAGAAAAATATTAAAAATTAATTACCCGGAGCATTCTACAAAGTAGAACGTTTTTGCCTGTCTTTTGGATGCTTTAAGAGCTGGGAATGTTGTAGTGACAAGATCGGGAAAAGATTTTTAAAAAAGTTACATTAAACTAGAAATTTCGAAATATATGTTTCGGGGTAGATGAATCAAGGTATTGATTTTTGTTCTGTTTTACTATTTTTTTTCATTTGAACTTGCAATTTGATATTATCTTTATTTCCTAAAATATTAGCAAGAAAATTTCCCTTCAGTAACATTTTGCTAGAAAACTTTTTTTATTTAAATTTATGGGGGCTCCCTTTTTTGGTTTTGGAAATTTGGGACATTTGGTATAACTGGCAGAAATTTAAACTTTTTTATGTAGAAGGGGTTTTATGCTTTTCTTCTTTGCATTCTTTTGTAAGGTGACCTTTACCGCCTTAGGGAACGTGTTTTTGGGAAATTTGGCTGCCGTATGGAAGAAATTGTTGCATCTAAACCATTGAGTGATACCCCGAATGGAGTATCCTCAACTTTAGTTTGCATGTTAAATAGTTTCAATTTATATAAATATGTATATACATATGACAAAATCACAACATTAAGTGATGATTAAGTTTTATTAATTATCATTAAGTATCGTATTGTCATCCAAAACAATCGTGTATATAAATTTTCAGTTCAACTGAATGCTTTAAAACGTGAGAAAAAAATCTTTTAAAGTTTGGACCCAAGTCGCTAAAAAGTAGAGCCAACGTGGCTGTATCTGTAAATCTTTAAATAATTGGTTTCAGTCAATTAATTTTAATTAATCATAATTTAATTATCATATTTCTACCCAAAACAATAGAGCATAGAAAATTGCAGCTCAAACGAGCGCTTTAAAATGTGAGGAAAAAAACCTTTTCATGTTTTGACACAAGTCGCCAAAAAGATCGCTAAGTCGTCAAAAATGATGCCAATGTGGCTGTATTTGTAATTCTTTGAATAATTGGTTTTAATCAATTAATTTTTATTAATTATATTTAAATTACTGTATTGCCCTCCAAAATAATCGTGTATATAAAATTTCAGCTCAATGGAGCGCTTTAAAATGTATTTTTATCAACGATTGAAAATTCCACGTAGATAAATAAATAAATAAATATATAGAGAGTGTGAGCTAATAGTAGGAATTGAATTACAAACAAATTACGTTAAAGATACAATATTGTTAGAAATTTTAAGAAATTATCTATTTTGGCAAGGAGAATTTTTTTGGAATTCAGAGCATATGATTTTTATTTTTACATTTGTAACAATTTCAGTTACAAGTGTTTGTACAACTGCAACATCTACCTAAATCAAAATTCTTACGAGCACATCATCCTCTCAGTATTTTTAATTTCTGGCGGTAAAAACTTCTACATATACCATACTGCAGTAATGAAAAGCTCATAAATGATAAACTCTCGTAGAATATTCGCTCTATCTGTGGTTTTATTTGTTCGATTTTAATTAAAATAGATTAGTAATATATACTGCATAATCTATCTATCTGTGTATATGCGAATATTTATATCTATGTGCATGCTTGTAATAGTCTGTACATGAATTCTGTATACTTGAAACTACCATTAGACTAAATGATTGTTCACCGTTTCAGAAGTAATCACTTTAACAATATAGTTGCCCCAGTTCTGTTACATGCACATAACGATACAAAGCCATTTAGGTTATCGATGTCTTGTAATTGGCATTATCCTATTACCGTGATTGAGAATAATCATGACAACCATCTCTACTTATGGTATTAGGGATCGTATTCATTAACTATCGTCATACGGTAGTTGATGACAATGTTGTTACGATGGTTGATACGAGAGGAAAGCCAGGGAAGAAAGGAGGAAAAAATCCTAGAATATATTTAGTCCATGAAAAGACTGATTTTCATTTTTAACGTGATATTAATATTTATTCAGGAAACTTAGTATATTAGAAAAAAAATTTATTTGAACAGTTTTGAATGTCGCATTTTGAAGGAATAAAAATTAATTAATATATTGGATTAGTTCTTTTTTTAAAAAAGAGATCAATCAGATTTATTATAATGAATATGTTTCAAGAGTGTGAAACGAAAAGTAAATTTAAGCAATCTTAAAGAGAAATAATCAAATCCAATGATGTGTATTAACTTGTAAAAGGAACAAAGTTTTTCATTCAAAACAAAAGTATACAAAAAATTCATACAAAAAAGTGATAGACTATTTTGCAAAATTAAATGGTTTTTTTATACATTTGATTTAAAATCCTGTGAGTTCGGTATAATTTTTTTTGCATATTTTATAGAATAAAACCTAAAAAATAAATAAAACATTTTCTATGATTAATTTAGGTAAGAATCATAAAATCTTAACATGTATAGGCTAATTTGCATCAATAATATTTTTGTTATCAAATATTATAACAAAAATTTTTTAGCTTGATGTTAAAAAATATAAAGAGTTCTGTGAATATATAATATTTTTCATCAAAGAAAAAATTGGGTTTATTTATCGTAATAAATAGATAAAGAGTGCTTTTTTATTGTATAACTTTCTCAAATATCTATGAATTGTTGGTCTGATCTATAGTTAAATAAAATATTTCAAATTTAAATTAAAATGATTTTTTAATAACGTTTTCTTTTAAATATCCATATTAATTCACACACACAGCAAATTAGAAAATTCCTTTTTATGAGTTAAAACCACTAAAGGTATCCGACTACGTTCGGAACCGTAATTTTGCAAAAGCGCATAAATGGATAGTTTTCATGATATTTAGTGTCACTTAGATTAGAATACATGTATAAAATTGTTTTAAGGATATTTTTACAAAAAAAATTATTTAAATACAATATTTTGGCAAAACATTACCTTAGAGAATAATCTTTTTTTCAAAATGTTCTCCTTTTGTGAAAAATACTTCTATTGCAATAATGTTTTGCTTGTACATAGCTCAGACCTCTCTACAGAGGCTCAACTAGAATTTTTGAAATATATAACTTAGAAGCGGGTTTATCCATATTTTACGACAACACAGGGGAGAAATTTAAAAAAGAAAACGTCGATAATTTTTTCAATTGGTGGTAACTCTGAAAATAATGTTAAGTTTTCAAAAATTCTATTTGAGCCTCTGTAAAGAGGTCTGAGCTATATACAGGAAAAACCTTAAAATAACAGAAGCATTTTTTACAAAAGGAGAACCTTTTGAAAAAAATTATTCTAAGTTAATTGTTTGCCAAAATATTGTATTTAAATAACTTTTTTTGTCAAAATGTCCTTAAAACAATTTTATGCATGTATTCTAATCTAAGTGACACTAAATATCATGAAAATTATCCATTTATGCGCTTTTGCAAATTCACGGTTCCGGACGTAGTCGGATACCTTAAAGATTTCTGTTCGTGAATTGAAATATCAGGATCCAAGTTCGAAAAAGTTTTTATTTTTCGGAATAAAAAGAAATTCTTTTATGTACATCATATTTCTATTTGAACAACCTACATAAAACAACATTTCTTCTATATAATATTTCTTGTTCCTTCTTGAGCAAGCAACTTATCTGCCGTAAATATTAAATAAACAATTGAACATAACACTTTAAAAGAATAAAAAGTTGCCATATAAATCGAATGTATCATAACCACATGAAGTTTTTCTTTCCTTGAAAAACATACATGTTTTGCTGTAAAAAAATTTTCTGTGTAGGTCCTACGCTTTTATGTTGAGTGAAATGTCTATAAAATATTTTTTAAAGTTACATTTTTTCAGTCTTTCCTTGACAATTTATGCAAGGAAATGATTTTCCTTCTTCAGATTACAAATATTTATTACAAAATTAAACATAAATTATGTTCTTCTGAGTAAAATGAACATCCAATCATATTTAGCTGCATTTGATTTTGCGTTTAGAAGAATTTTATTATTCATGAAAAAAATAGGCCCTAAAAGTATTGCTGTAATAACAACATAATTTTTTAACCTTATAAGAGAAGTTCAATCTTCTTCTCATTCATAACGTAATAATTCTTCATTTATATTTTTATTAACTCTTAAACAACTTAATAGTGCTTCTTGTATTAGAGCAAAAAAGTATATCTTTTCATTTCTAGCAGAAGATATTTTTAAAGAAATAAGTTGAAAGAAGTATTTCTTTTTATTTTGAGACCATATTGCAATGACAATGCATGACCACCCCTTCCACACTATGTTTGAGACTTTCTCTTCTTACATTAGACAGATCCATTACTGCCTGGTCCACCTATTTTGCCCAACAGATTGCATTGCTACCTAGCCAGCCTGTGTTACCCACCGTATTGCATTGCTACCTAGACAGCCTGTGTTACCCACCAGATTGCATTGCTACCTGGGCAGCCTATGCCACCCACCACATTGAATTGCTACCTGGTCAGCCTGTATTACCCACCGCATTGCATTGCTACCTAGCCAGCCTGTGTTACCCACCGCATTGCATTGCTACCTGGGAAGCCTAATCGGTGTATCAAATTGCAATTTTATCTTGGTCTGCAAATCATTGATCAGACATCTTATGTCGAACATGTCTGATTAATAATTGGAAAGCAACTGATGCGGCATACATCACTGCTTCTGTACCAAATGAGCTTTGGTGATGTGTGGGCTGCCATAGAACTAAGAAAACCCAACTAAACATCTAAAATTGTCTTTTCCCTTCACCTAGTGTTTCAGACTTTTTCGACTCATGGAACCCTTAAAACTAGAAGGTGCTTTTGGGGACCCATTCTACACACAGTTATAATGTCTTCAAATAAAATGTAAAATAGATTAACATGTTATAGGTATTTCATGTAAAGACAATTAAAAAACATTTGATTTGTTATTAAAAATTTTATTGTAATTTTAATATAATATACTCATATTATTAATAATATTAATTTGTGATCCAAGTGTCACCTACCTATGCATTATGTTTAGTAACTGGGATATGTGTGATTGAATTTTTTACGCACACTGTCGAAGTCTAGGCCTACTGAAATTATTTGAAGATGCATTTCGTATTCTGTGTTTAATTTTTTTATATTGTATTTTTGAAGACACTCACGTTGAGAAATATTTATCACTTAAGTAAATTATTCTGAATGACATTAAAATCCTTATAAATGTGTGAAATATCCTGCATTCTGCATAAATTTGCAGCTTAAAATTTCTTAGATGTTCTTGCTTAAATTTAGATTTTAACGCCGAATATGTTGATATGTCAATAAGTTGTTCCCTCACCTTCATTATAATTGTTTCCCACAAATGAAAGAGGTGAATTTTCGTTGGGAAACTACTTAGTTTAGCAAAACATTGCGCTAATTAGTACCAAATTATGGTTGAAACGAACTACATAGAGAACATGAATAAATTTTGCATACACATTTATAACTTTATTTTTAATTTCTTATTATGACTTGTGTGGAATCCCCAAGTAAGCTCCATAGAACCCCATGGTTTCGTGGAGCATAGTTTGAAAAACGCTGTTTTATGGCATTCAGTGGTGTGGCATGTTGCAGCGGTTAGTGCCAGCCAGGGTGGAGACACTCATTACTAATTTCATTATCTTCCTCACCCAACAGAAGTCTATATTTTCACAGTCACTTCACTTTTTTACTGTTTATTATCTTCCTAATAAAATTAGCCTTAATATCTCTGGTCCTTTTGATGTATCGTTTTAGATGACCAGAAGTGTTCTTCATTGCTACTTTAAACTTTATTACTAAAGCGGAAAAATGAAGTTTTCTTAAAAAAAATTCTACATACATATAACTCCAGCCATAAAGAAAAGAAGAAATCTACACTGTGCAGGAAGAGATTAAACTTTTGTGTTACATAACTTTCTTCATTCACTTGCTTATAAACTTTCAACCATGTACAACAGTTCAAATTTCGTGATCAAGAAATTATATAAGAAAAAAAGAACTGATATTAGAAAGACAGTTCATATTTAATTTTTCCATATGTATTTTAAAATGATCATCTATAAAATTTTGATTTAAAATGTGTATATATATATATCTGTGCGTGTGTGTGTGAGAGAGAAAGAGGGTGAGAAAATTCATAATGAATATACGATTTGGTTTGAAATTAATTACAATTTTGAGTAAAAAGCACCTTAAATATTAATTTTATCATTACAGTTTGCATTTAATTCTTACCAAAAGAAAAAGGATTAATTTAACTTGATTAAATGAAAAAAACATTCTTTAAAAATTTATTCTAATTAAAAACAAAATCTTCACTAGAATTAAAATAGATAAATGAAACCCAGGTCAAATAAAAAAAAGGATAAAAATGGCAAAATTTAGCGTTTTCAGTGGCGAAAAAAGGAGTAATTCAAAATTTTGTTTTCATCAAAAATTCTATAACAGTAGATACTTTGCTATTATTAGCTGAAAAAATATATAATGTTCTAACTAACGAAAGCAAATTTCACTAAAAAGGAGATATTTCACTGAATAAGAGGAATTTTGAATGACGGAAATTGAACCATTTTTATATGTAACTGAAGAACACAGAAATATATTAAACTGTTTCTTTCCCTTTTTTAAAAAAATAAATAAAAACAAACTTCATACCTATACATTTTTATCAATTTTTGTTCAGTTCAGGAAATTGTAAAACCTTTTAAAGATATAAATACAGACAAAAATTTATATTCCACTGTGCCGGAAACGAACTTAAAATATGCCATGTTCATCATATTTTATGTTTTTATTATATTTTGTATTTGAACTGATTCTCTTTCTGAAATGTTTCTCTAGTGAAAATTTTCGATTCGTCGTGAAACAATTTATTCGAAAGGGCGAAGTTTACTTCAATATGCATATCATGGATATACATTTCTCAAAAGAGACGATAAAAACCTTTCTGTTCACGCAAAAATAAGTGATTCTGTCATTTTTATACTCACACATATCGCAGTATTTTTTAAAGTGATATATTTTTAGCATTCAACACGTGAAACTTAAAAAGATAAACAAAAATGCATCTATCTGAAAATTCATTACAATCGCGGAAAAATATCGTTTTTCATTTTCCGATTCGAAGACAAAAACCAAAGAAGTTCTTAAAATCCGAGGAATGTCTCAGAGGATTTAGAAAACGTTCAATTTAAAACCATTTCTTATGCAATAAAAATGAATATTGTTTTCTTCTATTCTTTCAATGATTTATTTTTTATTAATACAGTTAACAAATCAGAAATAGATGATTTGCAATTCTTGAAATAAAAATATAAATTTTGCTTCCAAAATTTGTACTTATCTCCCTTTTTGATAAGATTTTTTTTCCAAATCTGTCTTAAAGTTTTAAGAGGTTAAAGTACAATTCAAATTTTTCAGCTTCATGTATTTGATTAAATTAAAGTAAAAGAATTTCGAAAGCTTCTTTAAGCAAATTGTTTCAAAATCTATTAGAAACATTGAATTATAGAGGAAAGTACTGTGAAAACAGTACTTTTCCGGCATTGTGAATAAATTGCTAAAAATAAGTTCTTTAAATATTCCAGCAGAAAAAAATCATATCTAAGAATTTCTTGTGCACTTTACATTCTATTTGCATATTATTTATTTAATGACAATTCAAACACTCTTTTTAATATTGTTTTATTTAGCAATGCTTATTATGGATCATAATAAATGAACAAATCGGCATTTAATACGTAAAATACATTTGCAGAATACAAATAAATGCAATAAGAGACTATGTTTAATTTAAATATGAGCACAATTAATTATACATGTGGTTCAAACTCTAATGATTTAAGCAATTTTAGATCTCTTAATTTGACATTTATTTAGAAACAAAGCTTAAATATTAAATAAATTTAATTTATTTCTGTTTTTAAAAAGATTACATGAAATATTTTATTAAATTTTTTAAAAAATATTTTTTGTTAGGTTGCACACTAGAATTTAGAAAATACGCTGTTTTAATTTTATACCCTGTATTTTTTTATTCATTTATTACTGATAGTAATTTAACAATAGTTTATTAAAATATCAAAAAGTGTGGTACGTTCTTTAAAGATAAACAAGTTGTTTCACAAAATTGGATTTTACTTGTGTTGAAAGTGTATTGTGGCCCCAAAGATTATTTGCTGCTCAAGATAGAACACTCTTTCAATAGCATTGATTGAATGGGAGTGCTACTGAGACGACAGACTTGGTTTAAAATTTAATTGCAAAATATATCTGTTACCATTACAGTATATAATTCAGTTATTTCATGGAATAACTTTAGGTATTTCATGAATTAACTAGACAAGTCTGCTAAAGTATATAAAAGATGAAAAATTCCATACTTTACCTAGTTATTCTATGAAATTACGTTTTCTTCTAGAAAATAACTTATTATAGATCGTTAAAGAGAGAGAGTGATAAATAAACAATTTTGATGCTATTTTATAAATTAATTGATCCTAAATAGCTAAAACCTCTCGAAAAATACATTTTCCCTATTATGGATGATTAATTGATAAATAATAAAGAAAAGCAAATGATATTGTTCATATTGCTAAAATTAGTTTAACAGAAAGGGAAAAAAGATAATTTTTTTTGCGTATGAAGCTCACTTTGCGGTTCTCAAAATTTTCTTATGAGTTCCTTTTAAGGTATCCGAACATGTTGAAATAACCAAATTCTGTTAAAACACATATTTTTTGTTTTTATTTTATTGAGTACAGCTATTTTTCGGCTTTACAAAACATACTTTGTTTCCACTGGCGTAGCTAGTCCTAAGTGGACCCTGTATAAAAATTCCTTGGTGGCTCCTAAACATTTTAGTATTGTTTTGCTTACACATGTTAGGCCCCTTTTAATGATATTGCAGATCATTTTGCTAAAGTCGCTACCGCTAATGGTGTTGAGGTGAGTGTCCCCGCCCCTTGCTCTTATGCATTCAAAACACTTCTAAATAAATTAATTGAGGACTGGGAGAGTTGGTGGTCAAATTCCAATACTGGCTTAAGAGTCGAATCCTTCTTTCCCAGGCCCAGCTTAGATATCAATCCTCATTCCAGTTACGTTACCCAATTCTTAACAAACCATGGCCCATTTGTTTCTTATTTGTATCGCTTCAAATTAAAAACTACTCCCAATTGTCTTTGTGGTTCTGTTGGGGACGCTGACCATTATGTGTCTGAATGTCCTCTGACTAAGGATTTCCATTTGGTCTCTCCATCCCAAAATGCTAAAAAAGCCTGGCTCCAATCTATCAGTAGAAATCCTTCCATCCACTTTAAACTAAAATCATGTATTTAAAATTGCCTATTCAATCCGGGATCAAATTCCTTAGATGGGAATGGGTTTTTTTTTCATCTCAATCTTTAAACCTTATTTTTTTCCTCACATAATATATTTCTTATGCTATTATTATTTTTATTATATTTGCTTTGTATATTTGTATTACGTTCATGCAAATGTATGTATATAGTGCAGCTTCATTTAAATTTGTAATTTGTCATTTTACTGTCTTCTAATGTTTGTAAAATGTAAACTCTGATTTTTTTCAATAAATTCTGAACGTAGGGAGTGGTTGTTTCCCGAGGGATCGGTTTGTAGCTGTAAACCCTTCTCGGGTGAGCTCGGTTCCTTTGGGCATTCCTCTCCCCTTAGCTTGGGGGCCCGTATCATTGATACGGTGGTAGCTACGCCCTTGTCTGTTTTGTTTCTACGTTACCTAGAGGCCAAGTTACAATAAATTTTATAAAATTAGAAAAAAATCAGAAATGGGTCTTTAATTTACTAGAAGTAAGCATTTAAATTTGTTCAAAATCCATCAAGGTGAGTCTGATAACTCAAAAGATTATGAATGTATTTTTTTATAAAACTTGTTGAACCTGAAAAATATTATTTTCTAGAGAACGTACTAAAATGTTTCTTATTGTTTGAGTATTGTTTGAGTTATGGCTTGTCATTTGAATAATGATCTCTTAACTCTTAAAAAATGTCCCATTTCTTATAATATTTACTCGATCAGCTCTAAACTTTTTAAATTTTAATAAAAAATTACAACTTTAGTACATTTTCTAGGTAAATGCATCCAATTTTTTTTAGTAATACTTTTACTAATATATATTTATTACTTTTTCTCAAAATTACTTTGAAGTTTATCAAAAATATTGCTTAAATTTCACTTATAATTGTGATTTTTGTTAAATTTATATAGCTTATTTTAAATATTGTGTGTGTGTGTGTGTTGTGTGTGTATGCGCTTAAGTATTAATATTCATTAGTATGGATCCCCAAAAAGTATTTATAAAGTTTTATAATGCAATTTTCCTAAAAAAAAGTTATCTAAACGTGTTCGGATACCTTAAATTGAATGTATAATTGGTTCATTTTCAGAGCTCTTCGCAATTTTGTTGCATAGTACGATTTTCACAAATCAGAACATTTGTTTTCTTCTTTTATGTCTTTCTTAACGTCATACAATAATATACTCGTATATCGATTTGGCACTTACAGAAGAAAACATTTGTTCATTTGACGGCAAATCCCGCCAAATACCCTAGATGAGGAAGGATGTGCTCTGCGTTTATCTTTCGCTTTGTAAACACGCTTTTACCAGCTTTAATGAACATCCCAGTCCTCTTTTTTGTTGACATACCAGCAAAGAATACACCCAGACTTCTCGGGTATATAACTGCTCCAAACAACAACAGTTCCGTGGCTGATTTCTAACTGCTTTCCGCTCAGTTTCACTAAACTTTTTTCCTTTTTCCAACTGTAGATAAAACCGAGAAACGTTAAGATATCTAACTTACAGACACGAATCCGGTACCTTTATAATTTTTAGATAAAAACTAAGTAGCGTGTACCTCAGGTAAGAATCTTCAGTACTAGTATATATATATATATAATTCTCTTTACTTCATAATAATAAAGAAAGAAGTTGTCGAGTTTACTGTAGATTTAAGCATTAAAATAGTTATTTTAGAGAAAATTGCGGACGAGGATTTGTTAAAATAGATTGAGTTAATTTCAAAATTAATTTTAGGAGAAATCCTATTTCAGAAGTACTGGAAATACAACATGCAAATATTAGATTGCCTATACTTTCTAATTTTTAATCTCTTCCTTTCGTCATTTCCTCTTTAGAATGTTGGATTCTACACTTTCAATATTCTACATACTTTGATTCAAATTTCAAAAGAGCTTTGATGATTAATTTGTATCTGTAGAAACCTTCAAAACATTTAATATTAATACAATGTTTTGATTAAATGTACACTATATTATAAATTTACTATTAAAAGTATACATTTTTGGCTTAGAGTCCTAAAAGGTATATTAAAATCTGGAAAAAATATAATTAATTGTATTAAGAAATATATTAGCTATATCTAAGCGTAGCCACTAAGTGAATGACAAATTTTTGAGGCAATTATAAAATGTTATTTTATTATTCATCATCTTTTTTTAAAAAAAGAACAATAATTTAATTTGTGTTACTGAAACGTTTATTATCTAACTAAAGTTAATCGTTATATGCCATGTGATTGCTTTCAAATCATGCGATAACGTAATTTAGTTAATTTAAAAAAAATCTCGAGTAAACTGGTAACGGAGAAAATTTTTTATGGTGAAGCTAGGTTAACTATAAATAAAAATGAACATTCCCAGTTTTCTCCACAGCTGAAATTGGAAGAATCAAGCCTTTTTGCCAACACAATGCCATAATCGATGCATGATATATGATAGTTCATTAAACTTATAGAGAAAACTTAACTGTTACCTTTTTTCTTGGTAACTAATTTAATTTAAAATGGAAAACATTTTTGCATATTTAAAAGTATAATTAAAATAAATTTAATTATTATTAATTAATTAATAATTAATTAATTATTAATTTGTGTATGTATTAATATTTTAATAATATAAAATTCTTATTCGTAGAATATTATTTTTAAGCAGACGATTTATTTTTTATTTTATTTCTTGGCTTATGTACGTAACTGTTTTCTTGATTTCATCATAGTGGAAACGCAATAATATATCCCTTTTTATCATTTGCTGTGTTGTAATGCGATTTATCTTAGTGAAATGATTCGTGGGAATATGCCAACAATTTTGAATCGGATTTCAGTCGGGGGGAATTTTCAAGCCAATCGATCATTTTATTTTTCCTGCATAAAAGTATGGGCCAAATTTGAATTGTGACAAGGGGCCAAGTCATTTTGAAATGTTCCATGAATGTTTCCATAAATGGAACTATCCTACTACATAATATTTCTGAGTATTTGACAGAATTCATCATGCCTTTAAGGGAATTTGTGTAAAGAAACCCCAAACATCTGTTTATAAGGGTATTTTACAGTGTGTTAGATATGATCTGGAAAGAAATTTTCAACTTCACTTCGTCTAACTGCACTTGATTTTTATCCCTGCACAAATAAATATTTCATTACTAAAAATCACTTTCTTCCAGTATTTAACAGTCCACGATCGGTATTTTTTGGCACATGCTAAAAGTTTTTTTTTCATCATTTTCTGTGTTAGATATTGTTTTTTCTACAGTCTTGTTGCCTTAAGGCCACCTTCCAGAAACCTTTTCCGTACAATTGAGATACTCCTTTCAACACCATTATCCAATAGATCCCTTCAAAGGTCTGTGCTTCTCTTTCTTGGATTTATTTTGCTATTCCTTATTAAAATTTTATCAATTCTTGGAGCAGTTTTCCGTTGCGCCCACATTTTTCTTTTCTTTTTGAAGTCGATAATGCAGAATCTTGAAATGCTCTTAAAATTCTTAAAACATTTAATTTGATCGCACCAACTACTATAGCTATATCTCTCACAGTCATAGAAATGTGTTCATTAAGAGCGATTTATTTTAGAGTGGTTTCTTGAAGTAATATCTATCCTTGATCAAGCAAAAGTAACACGCGTTGTACAGAACGCAAAATTGAAATTACCAGTTGCCCTACTAAAAGCTCACAACTGAATTACAGCACAGGCTAAAACAAATAAATTACCGACAAAATCCATCTTTCACACTACCTAAAGGCAGATATAACAGGTTTAAGGCGGTTCAGGACATCACTAGTAATCACATACCAACTCAAATAAGAAAAACATGTTTGTCCCAATTAATTCGAACAATATATTAAAATGTTTTCTGACAATGGAATAGAATTTCAATTAGTTAATGTGCTGTAAATAAAAAGTTGGTTTGGAAGATATTCTGAATTAATATTTGTCTCATATTTATCACAAATTCCACCTAACTGACTCACATTCTCTACAAATAAATCTACTAACTGTAATATTATAATGAAAATTTATCTTAATTCTCCATTACAAATGTTGATTTTTCAAATATTTCATATGGGATACATAAAAACTCGTTTTCTTGCTATAAGTCATATTTTCTGTATTAGCGGTTTTAGTACGTTTCGCTGACAAATGCACAATTCTTAATTAATAAAGACTGTTTTTATGTTAAGTTAGTTATTAACACGAATTATGTAAATCATCAAATACGTACATTAAATACGAGCTTTTGATCTGTATATATATTAAAATTTGTAACTTTTTAAATCTTATTCATATATAATAAATGAAATAATTTACCAAAATATCTTAAAAAGGCACAAAAATATACAATACTGTGAGACAAATAAAGAAGCTTCGAAAATAAATCTCAAAATGTACGGCACAGAGAATATTAAGTGATCATCATACTTTCAAATGGTATGTTATTTATTCTCTAACTTGTTTTTTTAACATACATTCTTAAATTTTTAAACCCCTTTCCTCTGCTTTCAAAAATATTTATCATGAGATTGATCTGTAAAAAACCAGTTTATGACTTAGTTAATAAATCGTAATTCACTTGCATTTTTAAAGTAGTTTTTAGAAACAAATTTTGTAGAGAAGTATACGCTGTTTTTGTTTTTGTTTTTTTAATAAAAAAAAGAAGAAAAAGTTCCAAGCAAATACATCCCGTCGAAAAATCACATGCAATGGTTAATTGATTGAATGGCTTTTTTTAAAGAATATTTTCATTTTAAAAAAGAGCATCTAATTGATGAAAGAGAAACGAATATTTTAAGAATCATGCGGAAAAACAGTATTTTCATATTTTCATTTCTTTCGTCGAAACAATTTCACTGCCTAATGAATTTTTGATTGAATGTGACTGAATAATTAATGCAAATCAATATAATTCAATCATTTTCTTCATTCACATTAGTTCTTTAATTAAACATGAATTTTTCTTCCTTGCATTTTGAAATACATATTAAGATTTCTATGACTTAATTCATGTGACGCTTTTACATTCATTCAATTCCTACTATTAGCTCACAATCTCTACATATTTTTATTTATTTATATATTTATTTATATATATATTTATTTATCTTGGTGGAATTTTCAATCGTTAATAAAATACATTTTAAAACGCTCAATTGAGCTGAAATTTTATATACAGGATTATTTTGGATGACAATACAATAATATAATAATAATTAATAAAAATTAAATGATTAAAACTAATTATTTGAAGAATTACAAATACACAACCATGTTGGCATCATTTTTGGCGACTTAGCGACCCTTTTGGCAACTTGTGTCAAAACTTGAAAATGTTTTTTTTCACGTGTTAAAGTATTCAGTTGAACTGAAATTTATATACACGATTGTTTTGGATGACAATATTATACTTTAAGGATAATTAATAAACATTAATTACCACTTAAAGTTGTGATTCTGTCAAATGTATATACATATTTATATTAATTGTAACTATTTAATAAAAAGTAGCTAAAATAAAATCTTTCTTTGTTGATCTAAGTAGGAATTGAGACTTAATTTTTTTTTATATTAATTGTTTTAATATAAAGTATATAAAATATGTGATGTCTCTCTCTCTCTTCCTTTCTTTAACCAATAACCATATAGTAAATTGTCATTAATATAAAATAGAAAGCAATAAATAGAAATATAACAATATAAGTAAAAAATAAGGTATCCTTAGTAGTACAATAGAAAACTCTTAGCCTTCGGAACTAAGATCATAAGGTTGAACATAGTTTTAAGGCCAGGCGAACTTCCCCTGTATTTCTCTATACCAGTGTTTTCCAAACTTTTTGACATATGTGTACCCCTTCTATAATTTTTCAAACGCTAAATACTCCTTGTGAAAAGAAATGGAGGTATTTTAATAGCAATCAACATTATATTAATTTGTTCTTTTTCTGTGACATACTCAGAGTATTAAGAAAAGGGAAATAAAATTATTCATTATAAAATATAAGTAATACTGCTAAACAAGTAAGTTGTGTGAAATTGTGCCCCTATGGTGTCCTTCTCCTTGATTATCTGCTGGCAGAGGGTGGATTAATGAAAGAACTAGGTTTCCATATTTTTAAATTGGCTTTATTAGAATTTAAACTTAAAACGTTAACAATTAGATAATAAAATATACGAGAATTTTTTGATATAAAAACAAAATACAAAATCCGAAAAAAGTAACTCGGACCATATCAATATCTAACCCGCAACCTTTAAAATATCAAAGCCCTAATATTAAATAGTAAACCCCTCCCTTTGATCCAATCCCGATCTAATCAAAAGGGGGGTTTGTGTCTTTGTTGAGTCAATGGATGCCCCTTTCCCCCAAGGGCTCTATCTTGGGGAAAAACTCTGTTGGCTGTCACTTCAAAATTTGTATCACTCTCTAACATAACTTTCCCCCTTTGCCCCTCCTTTTAAAACTTCTGATATTTGGTATCCAACATCTTATTCACCTTTTCTTTTTGGGGTTTTTTTTTGGAAAAAAGTTTTAAAAACTGGAAACCCGGAATGTTAATAAAAAAAACGGAGCCCCCCGGGTTTTATGGCCGGGAAATTGATTGAAAAAAATGCTTTCAATCAGGGTGGAAAAGGCAGATTGCGTATATCCCCCCAAACCCGGTGCACCTACCCCCCTAATTCCCTTCCACCCCGGGGGCGTACCAGGGGAAATTTTTCTGTACCATTTGGGTGCAAAGAAAAAAAATTAGGTAAAAAACCCGTTTATTAAAAGGGTATAATCATAATACTAGAATAATGGTAATACTAAATGTACTATAACGAAGTTACCAATGCTAAATATCACACAAGTAAATATACCAAAGAAAAATAAATTTACTTACCTAAACCAAGAAATATTAAAAAGTTAAATTATATAATACTTTTCAAAGGACAAATTAACAGCACAATAACACGCCATGGTCTGTGGATACATATATTTCTCCATTTCCGTATACCAGGTTGTTATAATTAAACATCTTACAGCTCAAACGGTGAAAGGAATGCAAAGAAATTTTGTTTATGGGCTATACATGTGATGCGCTCACTGAATTTTGAAAAAAAATTAGTTCCAAAATGTACACCGATTAAATTTCAAGTGTTTCGGGAAACACTTGAGACTTAACACAATAAATGACCAAAACACGGAATACGCAAACAATATTAACTTTTACTGACTTGTTTCATGTCACCTTGTCCTCAAACTCCAAAGGAGAAAGAAAAACAGTTCAGTTCACAGAAACAAGAACATATTAGGACGAAATTGCACAAGAGGAGCAGTTGTCAATCGTGTCAGGGCGTGTAGGAAAGGTGCCCCAAGGGACCACCCACTTACCTGCAAAATTTCAGGTGATGGACAGTGTGTTCAACAGCAGATCGTAACTGATCCGTTGTGAGGCTTCCCCATGAAGCGTTATGGGTTTCTTCAAGTCATTCAGGTTGCAACATCTCCAAGTACACCAGATTTTTTAAATAGCCCCATAACCAGAAATCGCACGGAAAGTTAGATACGGCGATCTTGTTTTCCAACACAGCTTCAAAATAATGCACGTTTAACAAAAAGAGACCTTCATTAGTACAGTCGGAAACATCGGCAAAACATGACAACGTCTGCAAACGTTTTATACCCTAACCTGTTTTGCATAAAGTTTCCCTCTTCTTCCCAAGCATGCAAATCTCGACATTTTTCTCCTTCAACTGGAAAAGCTTTTCTCAGTTTGCATTTTTTTACTCATAATTCTTCTTCTGTATTGTTAATATTGTTTCTGTATTCCGTTTTGGACGTTTATAGTGTTAAATTTTGGGTTTTTTTCACGAAGAGCCACTTTTGGTGGACAAATTGAAACTAATTTTTAGAAATTTCGTGAGCGCGTCTCTGTATAAGCTCCTATAAAAAAAGCTCGTTGCATTCCATTCCCCTTTTCCCCATGTAGGTTGATTGATTGATTGAATATTAACGTCGCACCGTTCAGCTACACGGGGGCTTTTGGTGACGGACCACGTCATTTTGAACCATGGTAAAGTGACGTGGAGACACCTGACTTGTATCCCCTTCTCTTAACTCCCTCACCACACCCACGGGAGGACTTTCAGCTCTAGATAGATTTAACGTACATCCTCCACGGCGGGTTTTTTAGTGGTACTGGAGAACTCGTGAAAAGGGCAAGCGGGATCCGATACCTATACCACTCGGCTACCGTGGCCTTTTGCGCTGTAGGAAGGTTTATAGGAAGTTTAATTATATAACCCCTGGTACATAAACTAGGGTTTATACAAAAACCGACTTGGAAAAACTTGTTCTCAAATTCAATATTTCGAAAAAACATGTTTTAGCCGATTTTCCCAATTTTGTCATAAAAATAATAGAATAGGAGAGAATATTCAATTTAATTTTTTATAAAATAACAAGAAAAATAAAATCAATATCAAAATCAAACCCCAAATATTAAAAAATTAAGGATTACATACTCATATTACTCACACAAAATGATGAAAATTCAAACAAAAATCTCAAATAATATTTACCAAAAATTTCCCGGGGTACACCCCACCTATGCTTTCAAGCTGCGTTTTTTAATTTTTAGGTATATTCAGCGTATACGCAACCCCTTTTACAAGAAACTTGAATGTACGTAATGCTCTTATGTTTTGAAGTCATTTATTCGAGGTATTATACGCTCTTAAAACTATAGTATAGTTCAGAACCACAACCCTTGAAATTCATAAGGAATACCATTTCTTTTTTAAAAAAACAGTATTTCGACCTATGTTGAAGTTTAAATTTTTCTATGCTTATCTTCTTTTATTTTTAAAGCTCTCATTTTTATACCAGGTGTATAACGCGACCCATATTTTCGATCTGATTTTTTTTGTTTTAAAGTGCGCTTTTATACCCCGGATTTTATGGTATATTATTTTCACTAATTTTAATTCTCTCAAGAAAAGGATTTAAAAAAACATAAAATATCCATCGAACGGTGGCTAAATATTGTTTTTATTTTGGACACAAATTTCCTGAAATCGAAAATACTCGTTCACTCTCTACATGAGTTTTCCAAGGCATCAAATAACAAATCTAAGTTTTTGTTCTTTCATTTGTTGCTTCAAATAATGAAAATGTAGCCTTCAGTGTCCTGAATTTGTAAGTTTTTCTTCAGGGGCTTCAAAAAACTTATGAATTGATTTTCATGGCTTCTTTTTAAAAAACATTACTCTGATGAGAGTTTCTTCGATTTGCTCTTCCTCTAAATCGGTTTCCACAAAAGAATTTGGAAATATTCTAGACAATATCTTGTACGAATCCATCGCGTCATCTAACTAATCCTTCGGGAAACTTTGCTAAGCTTTTCGTTTAATTAACAGCCATCCCTCTCCCAAAAAGAAACCATGGGTATTCAGATTAGTTCAACTATATAAAGTCAGAGTTTTATAATTATACCAGAAGGAGGTTGGAAAAAAAACATTTATAAGATACGCAGGAATAAAGTTGAAGGAATAAAGCAGATTGAATAAAGTTTACTTTCGCATGCAAAGATTAGAATGGTGTTTTGGACACTGCGTTGAATTGGGAGATTTGAGGGGTTTGTAATCAACGATAGATTAGGAGATTTAAATAAGTCGATTTCACATGTTAGCTTGATAATCATTGCTTTTATCCCTTTGACATTCACTTAAAAATAAGGGTTTTTGGTCAATGTGTTTGAGTAAATCAGTGCTTTCAAACTTTCAATACTTCGGGCCCAATTTCAGTCATAATTTTCTTGCGCCACTCCTACCCCATCCAAACAACAACAATGTTTGAATTCAATAATAATGTACTTTGACACATATCTACAATAAGAATTTAATTACAAACAGTACAAATTATCAAGATAAGTATTAAATTTTGATATAATTTTTTTATATGACAATCCCTTGAGGTCACTGGTATTTTTAAAACTTTTTTAACTTGGTATTGTAAAATTAATTATCAAATACAGTGTGCAGTTATAATATATTTATTGCGTATATATAATATAAAAGCTATTCTTTTTTTTTATTATGCGAATGTATTTTGTTTTCTTTCCTTCAGTAAATTAATAATATTTTTAAAAAATATTTTATTTTCGACTTTTTGATTCGCTCTGCGCCCCCGTTGGTTAATCATGCCCTTAGGGCGCCCCCAGTTTCAGAAACTCTGAAATAAATAAATAATTGTAATTATGGAGCTCTGGTTCTTTTCTCCTCCCACACCCTTAGGTAGGCAAGGTGGAGAGAAAAGCAATGTTAGGTCAAGTTGCTCACTTTTCTAGATAACATTTTGAAATAAGCAAAATAAATGATTCACATAATAATATGATTACTTTAACTG
>BMAV01012413.1:295249-312805 GCA_019973955.1 Trichonephila inaurata madagascariensis | reverse complement strand
AAAAAAAAGGGAAAAAAGCCACTTGTAAACCCCCACTTCCCCCCAAGAAATTCCCAAAACACCCAATCCCCACCAAGTGGATTTTTAATCATAAACTTTAAACACTTTGAGCTCCGTCCGACTAACAGGGAAAAAAACAAAGGTATACAGTGGCGCACTCAGGAATTTTTCAAGGTGGGGAGGTCTGGGATCGAAAATCCACCTTTCTCGCGCGTATCATACCTCTATACGCCGTCCAACATATTCCTTTGATTTTGTCGATTTTCGGGAACAAAAAACAGTAAAAAATTAATTATTGAATAAATAATTAGCATTAATTAATAAAATTAATTATATTAATAACAAACACTTAATTAAATTTTACTTACAAAATATATTTTACTTATTAAAATATATTTCGAGAGGTCCGTATCTTAGAGTGCTTACAAAGTATTGTAATTCCAGAATTCTCTTTTAGAGTTGGACTCGCACAAATATAATTAAATAATATACTAACTATTTTTTTAATTATCAAATAGATATTTTTCCAACCTGATAATAAAACGATTATTAGGTCTCAGATTTAGATAAACATTGTAACTTAACAATTCAACGTAAAAATACAAAATTTGCAGCAGAAAAAATCACAAAACAAAATATTTCCCTAACACGGAAGTGTCTTATATTTCATGTTAAATCTGTGTAAAGCTTCAATGGTGATTTATCCTTTTTTTTTTCGTTTTTCCTCTCATTTCTGATATTATATCTTGCTCGATCTCATTGTGTAAGTAGCTATTTATCTTTCAGCAGATGTTTTATCAACCAAGAAATCATTTTATAAATGTTTCGTTGTCAGAATGGCCGAGCGGTCTAAGGCGCCAGATTTAAGCTCTGGTTCTCGAAAGAGAGCGTGGGTTCGAACCCCACTTCTGACATTTATAGTTGGGTTTTTTTATTACTTCAAAAGAACATTTTAATTTTCTTGTTTAATTGTTCATTAATGTAGCGCTTTTACACAACATGGTGTTACTGTGTGTGTGTGTGTGTGTGTGTGTGTTGTGTGTGTGTGTGTGTGTGTGTGTGTGTGTATGTGTGTGTGTATGTGGCTGTGTGTGTGTGAAAGTGTGTGTGTGTGTTAAGACGGTGCTTCTCAAACTTCCAATATTTGCGACCCAATATTCTATCATAATTTTCATCACGCCCCACCCCCTTACACACAAATAACAAACATTGAGTTCAATAATACTATACTTTGATGCTAAAACTACAATACGACTTTATCCTCTTAGATGCCACTAGCGTATATATATGTCTTACTCAACATATGCATTAAATGCCCCGGATGTATATATACGTCTTTCCGAAGCACGATTTTTTTTCTGTACATTGCTATCCATAAAATTATTCCGAAGGCTTTGGAATGCAATAAAAGGAATTTAATAGTAGTTGTGAAGGATTTACTTATATCAGAGGATTTTTCCTTATTTATTCCTTTTCCCCCAATACATCACACAAGGAAAACGGTGGTATTGGGGCGCAACTTTTAATCGGCAGTTAAGGAATTATTTATAAACTATACAAAAAAATTATCAAGATAAGTTTTAATTTTTGTATATAATTAAATGTGAAAAGCCCCAATGGGGTCACTGGTAATTATTAAATTTTTTCTTAACTTAGTATTGTTAAATTAATTATAAAATACATTATGCAAGTACTGATACATTTATAAGTGTATTATAGCTGAGTAAATGTTAATTTATTTTTTATTATGGCAGAAAGTATTTTGTTTGCTTTTAATAAATTAATATATTTTTTTAAATAATGCTTTGCTTTCGAATTTTTCAATATGCTCGCGTCCCCCTCGCAGAGCTATCACGCCCCTAGGGGGGCGCACCCCAAAATTTGAGAAACACTGTGGTAAGAGGTTTCGTAATTTTAAACCATGATAAAGTGACGACTATGATCCCATGATAAAGTGACGACTAATTTCTACATCGACCACTACTAATCGGTTATGGTGCCCGTTGTCGCCGCGGTAGCCGAGTGGTATAGGTATCGGATCGCGGCATGCCTTGTCACGAGTTTGAGCCCAGTACCACTAAAGACCCGCCGTGTAGGGCAGCGATTCACGTTACATCTGTCGAGAGCTGAAACGTCCTCCCGTTGGTACGGTAGTTAAGAGAGGGGAGTGCTAGCTCAGGTGTCGTCCACGTCACTTGACCATGGTTCAAAATTACGTGGTCCGTCACCAAAAGCCCTCATGTAGCTAAACAGTGTGACGTTAATATTCAATCAATACGGTGTCCGTTAGAGCAGAGTTTCTCAAACGACAGATATCACGACCCCGGGGAGCGTTTTATCTCAATGTTGGGGGTGTGAACACATTAAAAAGTTGAAAATAAAAGATTTAAAATAAGTATTAATTTACTGAAAAGAAACAAAATAGGTTAGTCCAAGACAAACTCCTTATTTTTTATAAATTCAGAGATTTCAAAAGTATTTCTTTTTATTTTTAGCTCTACGATTTTATGCGATTGCTATACTATTTCACCGATTTCTACTAATTCAGCTACCAAGTCAACGTTTGTAACATTTTTAAACATTATTGATCATAGACAATGTTCAACAGAAAAATCAAATTCTCACCTTTACTATATAATCCGTTAAGATCCCTGGTTTTCAACAGAGAGTTAAAGATTAAAGCAGCTACACCAGAAACAAGTAATATAAAAAAAAATAAGTCAATTCCTACTTAGATCAACAAAGACAAATTTTATTTTAGCTACTTTTTTTTAAATAGTTACACAATTAATATAAATATGTATATACATAGGACAGAATCACAACATTAAAGTATCGTATTGTCATCCGAAACAATCGTGTATATAAAATTCTAGTTCAAATGAATGCTTTAAAACGTCAGAAAAAAAATCTTTTAAACTTTTGACCCAAGTCCCTAAAAATGAAACAAACGTGGCTGTATGTGTAATTATTTAAATAATTAGTTTCAATCAATTAATTTTAATTAATTATAGTTAAATTATCGTATTTTTACCCAAAACAATAGTGTATAGAAAATTTCAACTCAAATGAGTGCTTTAAAATGTGAGAAAAGAACCTTTTCAAGTTTTGACACAAGTCGCCAAATGGGTCACTAAGTCGCCAAAAATATGCCAACGTGCAGTATTTGTAATTCTTTGAATAATTAGTTTTAATCAATTAATTTTTATTAATCATAATTAAGTTACCGTATTATCATCCAAAATATTCACGTATATACAATTTCAGCACAATTGAGCACTTTAGAATATATTACATTAACGACTGAAAATTTCACCAAGTAAATAAATATATAGAAAGTGTGAGCTAATAGTAGGAGAGAGAATTGTGTGAAAAAGAGACACACGTGCCTAAAAAGTTTTCAATTCAAAACTAAGCGAAAGTCGCCGATCCGAGCACGATTTCCAACTACTATTCGTAAATCCGAGAAAAACCCAGTAGTGTAACTGACCCAAATCTGACGCTTCATTTAAATTCACTCTTCAGCAAAACGCGCATGAATAACTTGTCACTTCAAAAATAAAGCTATGTAAACGAGAATACGAAAAATAATGAAAGGTCTTTTCTTTATATTTTTCAAATAAAATGACACAGAAATTTAATTCTTTCCCCTTCTCCATTTCTGTACTTTTCTTTGTATATTATATGATTTTTTTGCTATAATTTATTTCAATTAGAATCGTAGTGTTTTAAAACATCAATATCCAAAATACGATTCTTAAAGTGTATTTCCCGTTTTCAAATTCTTTTTGACAGTTTTTTTTTTTCCCTCCTTTTCTGATATATATATATATGTATCTCTTGGTCGATTTCATTGTGTAACTATTTATCATTTAGCAGATGTTTTATCAGTTAGTGAATCATTTACGGACCTTCAACTGTAGTCAGAATGGCCGAGCGGTCTAAGGCGCCAGATTTAAGCTCTGGTTCTCGAAAGAGAGCGTGGGTTCGAACCCCACTTCTGACAGTATGTTGGTTTTTTATAACTTCAAAAGAACATTTTAATTTTCTTGTTTAATTGTTCATTAACGTAGGACTTTGAATGAGGAGTGAGTATTAAAGATGTACTGTTCAGACATACACGAGGGCTTTTGGCGATGGACCTCTTAATTTTGAACCATGGGCAAGTCAAAAAAAATAATAATAATTTCCTATTGAAATAAATAATCCCTATTTGAATTGGATATTGCTCACTATTTCATTATTTTTAATTTTATTTTCTCGGAACCCTAATTTTTTTTTCTAAAATAAAAGTAACCTAAGTTACTCCTTGTAACATCAGCTATCTTCCAGTGAAAGTTCCGTCAAAATTGGTCCAGCATTTTCAGAGATTAGCCGGAACAAACAGACAGACAAAAATTTTAAAAATTGATTTTGTTCATATAAGTACCTATGTACTTTTAAATGCATTTAGTAAAAAGCTGTTAATTTCAAATTACAAACAGACACTTCATTTTTATTTATATGTATAGATAGAAAATTTGAACAAGATATATATATATATATATATATATATATATAAATAGAAGTATTATTTTTAACTATATTTACCGTAATAATGTATTAGTTAGCAATAAAGCTAATATATCTTTAAATTTTAATGACTTTATTAAACAATGTATTGAACATGGATATCCTACTAACTTTCTTTATTATTTTTTTTATATTTCTAATAGTTCTCAGTGAAAATACAATATGTATTATTAACTATTCTTGAAATTATGTTTTAATATTAGTATTTTTAATTAATTATACAATTATTCAATAGATGGCGCCACATGTTTAATAAATTAATAATATTATATTATTTAAATATTCTTGTAATCGTTTGTTTTGTACAAATAATTATATCAATATATATTTATGGTTTTTTAAATGTACATATATATATATAGATAGATTTTATATTATTCTATCATAACTTATTACTTTATGCGGTACTGATATTACTCTGTTGCATTTGAAGGGAAACATAACTAGTTGCTATACTCACGAAATAGTCTTACAATCTACCTTATTGCATCGACTTTAAATCTATAACTGTGAATACTAGTAGACCATAATTTTATCGTTTTATTTTAATAGTATAGTGATGTTATTTGTAATATTTAAATTTCTCTTCTAATATTATTCTTTCCTTTCCCTCTGGCACAGTGTATAAACAAATTACAGGTGAAGGTTGGCTAGCCCTAAAACTTGTTTAAACCTGCAATCTTGGTTCCTAAGGCCAGGAGTTTGTTATTGTACTAATGTGCCTAATATTTCCTATCTTGAATAGTTATACTTAGGTTCTATAGCTATCTGTATTTATGGTTTACGAAAGACTTTTTGTATCTACATTTGTTGTGTCTTGTGAATTTCAATTTCTTCCTTCTTTAGCACTGTGGGTTCTAGAACTTCTTCACTTTTATTTTATTATACTATATATATATATATGTGTGTGTATATATAAGGAGAGAGTGGACTAATAATAAGAATTGAAAAAAGGCTTTTAATCGAGATTATGAAAACAAAAATTCATGTTTTGAAACTTAATCTTTTTAAGGAAATCATTCAAAAATGTAATATATAAGAGTATTGTATTCTAGTGTAAAAATATTTTATATATATTATTCTCCTGCAAGACAATAATATTCTGATAAGAGGACTTATTCTCAAAGAGAGGACGAGATAATGTAGGGATTTTATGTAAGTACACAAAATATTCACGAATTATAATTTTTTTTTATAAATATATACCAGTGGAGCACACAAATGGGGGGGTTAAGGGGTTCGGACCCCCTTTCCCAATCACCCTCGATTTTTTTTTGTCCGATTGATTATAAACCTATGTAAATAATTCGTAAAATTGTAGCGACCCGAAGGGTTGCAAGATGGTTCAAGGAAGAAGCAGACATGATCTTAAAAATAGCGACTTTTATTTTACCTTTAACACTTTATGAAATATACAATTTTATAGCTTAACTCTGGGAGTATCTGAAATCCTAACCCATAACCGGATATACTAGAAAATTGAATTTCACTTATCTGAAGTCGAAGCTCCTCGTTTTGATCCTTCTTGAAGCCCGTTAGCTCCGTCAGCTCCAAGATTGTTTGCTTTCACAATTACTTGTGGATTGATTCTACGTCGACTGGTTAATCTCAAGACGCGCGACCAACCAGTCGCTGTTCACTTTTTCTAATACTTAGATTTCATGCTTAATGACCAACAATTAACCATCAACCTCACACCCTCAACGACAGGCACTTAAATAGTAATTACATATGCATAAAATCAAGTCATCCATACGGAAAGCGGTTTTTAAACTAGAATCACAGTTAAAGAATATTTTCCTCCAGAGGAATAGTAGAACCCAAACAAAATAATTCAAAACAAAGGTAGCTCTGTAATTTCAGTTCTAATAAATGAAAGAATGATATTTCATTTGTTTGTTTGTTTTTTTCTTCCCCTTTAAAACTTGTTATTAAAAAAATCGAAAAAAAATCCCAAAAAAACTAGATTTTATTCTGTGACTATTTGTAAGCCTATAGAAGCAGAATGGTGATTGTAAATGAAAACACTGTAATCATCATGTTTTTAGTTTAATAATGACGGATTAAAGTGAGATTTTTTTTTCTTTCTCGAAAAAATTAAATACATGAATTCTTGTACTTTCAGGCAATTTAATTAAGTATTTTTATTAATGATTCACATTTTATTAACGAATGCTATTTATTTATTCAATAATTTTTATTACTACTTTTTGTTCTCGATAATGAATAAGTCAAAATAATGTGCTTGGCGACAAGAATTGGGGTATGATACAAAAATAGGGGTCTTTCGACCTTCAGACTCACCCCCCTCCCCCCTTGAAAAATTCCTGTGTGCGCCACTGATATACACTTATGTTTTTTCAAAGATTATGGCTTATTACTTTAATCCGAATACAATATACTCGAATTTCAATTGCTTATTTAAAAGGAAGAGTATACCAATGACTTAATTTTAAGAACTATGTCTTAAGAAAAATTATATTGTTACGTAGATCCCAGGGTCCGAGGATTTTATGCAAAACAATCACAAAGAAAATAAACAGTTTTTCAACAGCGATGCGACTTTATTAACAAAAATCCAATCCTTTAAATATAGGATTCAGCAGCAATATTCGCAGAGTAAATCTCCGAAGGACTTCACACCTTCAACAGCAATCAAACACAATCACCAGTGTTTAAAAATACATGTATGTAAAAGATTATTCACAAGCACAGCCGAGCTAACCGCTAGTTTAAACAATCCTCACTACTCGCTGGTTGAAATCAGACTGATCGCTATACCAGCGAGCATCTTTATTTATAGGAGCGACAGAAATTTCCAGAAATATAACCGCTCGTGTCATTGAATATGACACTAGTGGAAAGATCCATTACTTTCTAGAAGATTCCAGAGGGTTTCGAACTCGCCAACATGGTCGCCAACTTGGTCGCTAAAAAAAATGCCAACTTGGCTCTACCGCCAAAATTTCGCCAAGTTCTCATTGAATCACCATTATAAAGTAAGGGGCGGCATTGCTTGTGAGTAGCACAATTTTAACATGAAATAAATATAACATAGAGTAATATAAATGCGTTAAACACTCAAATACAAATTATTTACACTATTTACACAAAATTCGTAACAATATATATATTTAAGTTCTCGCTCCTATAAACTGAAAGTTCTGTAATTCAAACTTCTTTAAATTTCATGCATAAAAGCTCAGCTATTAATATACTGAAGTCTAAAATTGCACATCGAAAGAAAGAAAGAGAGAAAGAAAAAATATGAATTGCCCCCCCCCTGCCTCATTTTTTCATTTCATTTATCTCTGTATGTGTATAATGAATAAGTTTTATTATTTCCCTTCCTCCCTGAAGTTGCAATTTAAATAGCCAACAGCATAAAACAGTGCTTCTCAAAGTTTCAATATTCGCGACCCAATTTTCAATCATAATATTCATCGCCCCCTTTCCTACAATAACAATGTATTGTATTCAATACTACTATACTTTGACGCTAAAGCTACAAAACGAGTTTAACCTCTTAAGTGCCACTGCGTATATAAACATCTCACTCAACCAAAGCGTTAATTGCCCCGTACGTATATATACGTCTTGCCGAAATATGATCAGTTCTGGGAACTGCTATTCAAAAAATTATTCCGAAGGCTTTAAAATGCAATAAAAGGCCATTGACAATGTTTACGAAGGATTTACTTATTTATTCCTTTTCATCCCTCTCCCCCTAATAAATCCCATACGCCCACCTACATGGAAAATGGTGGCATTGCGGAACGAATCCCGTAACTTTTCATCGGCAGTCCAGGGATTAATTTTAAACCGTACAAATTATTGATATAAGTGTGTGTGTGTTAATTTTTATAAAAATTTTATATATAACAAGCCCATGGGGTCACTGGTAATTATTACACTTGTTTTTAATTTAGCCTTGTTAAATTAATTATAAAGTGTTAAATTAATTATTGTACGGAGTACTGATAAATTTATAAGTGTATTACATCAGTGCAATTGTGTATTTTATATTTTACTATGTCAGAATGTATTTAATTTGTTTACTTTCAGTAAATTAATAATTTTTTTAATTAATCTTTTGTTTTAGACTTTTCAATATGCTCGCGCTCCCCTTGTAGAGTTATCACGCCCCTCTAAGGGGCATACCCCACAGTTTGAGAAACGCTGACACATAAAACCATATTCATAAACAAGTAAACTCAATATTAACGTCAAACAAAATAATTTATGAGGCTCTATACTTTGCATTTACAAATCACGAATAATAGAAATAGTAATAGTAGAATATTCAATCACCTTAAATTTATAGAGCAGTTTTTTCCATAATAATAATTGCGGCAAATGTTACTAAGAATTAAAAATAACAGGTATATTTGCAATACCTACTTTTAAATTTTCATATGAATAAAAGCAGTGGAGACGAGTAAATAAACGAAAATGTTAGTAAAAATAAATGATCTCTGCAACCAACTTCCCAATTCCATTGTAAACCAGTTTTTCTTCAACCTTCTTCATGTATTCGAAAAGTACTTTTAACTTAAAAGATAAAGATTTCTTTTTTATTATTATTATTTCCAAAAACCGAAAAAGTTTCTTATCTTTTAAATTAGGCTCGAGAGGACTGCAAATGAAGCAGAAATTTCATGAATGAAGCCGAAAAGGGAATCGCTCGAGAAGACGAGAACCCTGAAATCTAATTCATTGTTCATTTTCTTTTTCTTTCTTAGATTCATTCCAAGACGTTATAAAAAAAATGTGCTTTTTTTTTATTCCATCCCATGAGAGGTTTCTTTTTTAGATTTCACTCTTTCATTTTATTTTCATTCTGTGTGAAAAACTTAATGAAAGTATTAAAAGTGTAATAAAAAAATTCAGGAATATAAAACAAATGAATATAAATTTACTGAAAAATAACTTTAAATTTGTATTCTAAGCTCTGTGGCGGATCTTTACGGAATCTTCTCACTAATCCTCTTGCGGAATCTTTGGGCTAGCATTCGCGTTTAATTCACTGTCATCCCTCTCAAGAAGAAACCCTGATATGTAGATTGGTTCGACTATATAAAGTTAGAGCTTTGTAATTGTAAATAGAAGAAGCTGAGAAACTGTTACAAGCGCTACGAAGGTGAGATAGAATAAAGTTGATTTTCGCAGCTCAAGTTAAGAGAGGTGTTTTTTGCCACTGTATTAAATTGGTGGATTGGGAATTTATAGTCAAAGATAGAGATTAGGTTAAATTAAATTGGTTGCTTGCGCTTGTTTTCACTTAGGGTTTATTGCTTTCTCTGTATCATCTCCTAGGACATTCACTTCTGGTTTAATCTGTTGTTGATTAGTGTACTTGAATAAAACTAAATAATAGTTATACGGGAAGTTTCTGGTCCTGTTTTGTTTCCTCCCACACTCTTAGATAGGCAAGACGGTAAAAGAGCGACTTCAAGGGTGAGTCACTCACAGTTCTAATAAATGTTATACAAGTGTACAAGTGTTTTTTCTGCAAGTATATTATTAAAATCGGTATATATAACTATTTCCAATACCATAAAAATCGTTTAACACTAAATTGAGGGAACTGAAATATTTTATCGTGTTAAAGGATATTGCAAAAAAAAAACATGCATTTAGCAAAATTTTTATAAAAAAAATTTTATTTACAGAGATATGTATATATGCAGTAATTTAATAAAAATCAATGAAACAAAAACATTCGCCAGAACTTTATTAAATTTAAAACAAAATGATCAAGTTTTTATGAAAAACAAAACATTTATTGAATGTTTGGAAAATAATCTGATATTTTCCTTTGCATTGTCTTTTTTAGCATCAAATTGTTCGATGTCATTCATTTCACCATTGGAATGCGCGTCTAAATAACTGAACATACTTTTCATGATGTTACTCATTTCGAATGACGTGGGAACAGGAGCTGCATTATTCATTTCATTTTCAACGTCGTAATTCTGTACCAATATTTTTTTTAGCTCTTTAATGAAACTTAAAAATGTCTTTGTCTGCAAATAATTGGGGCTGTACATATATTATCATTATCAACTTAAGCGAATTCTTCCGATGATACAGTAGGACAGTTCAATCTAGCTGATGTTTTCTGTGTTTTGTTCATTCCCAGAAGGGAAATCTTTTCGTGTTAAAAGAAAAAAATGCATAGTAGTTTGTTGGAACCCCGTTGTATATTATTTCGTGCTAACCGATGTTTCATATTAAGTGTTTTCGTGTTAAGCGTGTTTTATTGCGTAAAAAAGTTTCTGCATTAAAAGTTTCTTTCCATAATTTCACGTTAGTTATGTGAATTAGATTACGACTTAGGAAATATATGACGATCTGAAAATAGGAAAAAACTTAATCTTGGTTTGCTTGTTATTTTTATTATTATTTTTTTTTCCAAATTATTTCAATTAGATATTATTACAATTTTTTTTTTTTTTTTTCAATTCATTTAAAAAGATTTCTAATTTAATTTTTTCCCATGGGTGTGTATAAGATTTCGTACTTCAGTAAGGATTTATCATAGTTTGATTTTCTTTGCAATATTTCGACAAATTCCACACAGCCAAAATTTTACCGTTTGAGCCCCTGTTTGCAAGAACGTTTGAATATAAAAACTATTATTAAAACCAATAAAGAAAATATAATAAACTGTTGCTTTTATTATTATTTAGTGTTGACAATTAATTTCCTGATTCTGGTTCAAAGATTTAAAACATAGGCCGATTAATGAAATAAATTAGTAATCATCCTTTAAAAATTCCGAAACTGCTTCCTGTTATTTCATAAATGAGAAAAATCCAATGCAATTCTAGTCAATATTCAGTAATAAAAGAACTTAATTTTTTTGTATTTTAATATTGAGACACTTTTCTTTTATATTTCTAGTTCTAAGCTGTGGTAGTGTATCACGCTTTCATGCCACAGGTCCAAGGTTCAAATCCCGGGTTGGCCAAGGTCGACTCGGCCTTTCATCTCTTCAGTGGGTTAATAAATGTGGGCCAAGCTGGCTTGGAAACTAAACACTGGGGGTTTTCGTGCCAGACTGACCACCTGACCGGAACATCTGCTCCTGCACCTCAACGTTCAAGGTCACGTAAACTGAGATGGGCACAGTAGGCTTTGGCTTAACTCAGTGGTGCAATAGCCTGGGCTATTGCACCACTGAATTTAGTTCTTAGTTTAGTTCTAAGCAAATATGTTTTTTACCATCAATTTTCTCGTGAAATTGAATTTCTAAATTGAGATAATGACAAAAGGAATGAAAAATTTATTTCATGTCGGTTTAGGAATGGAAAATTTGATTTTATCGAACAAAAAAAAGCTAAGATAATTTTAAAAATTTCAATAATTTCCATAATGTTGTCAGTTTTGATAGAAAATGACTAAGTTGATTCAGTTTTAATTTTGATACTTTTTTTATACGTGCACACTTTATAAACTTCTGTTTCCTTTTTAACCATTTTCTAGAGTACGTTTAAATCTCCTTAAAGAAGAAAGATACAAATCTCTCTTCAAATGTTTTGAAAATTGTCAGAGTTCTGTCAATTCCACTCAGAATCTAGAAAGTCACAATTTTCTAGGTTTAGTCTAGTAGAGAGTAATAAATTTTGTAGCCAGATAACCGAATTTCTATACATGCTGTTTTTTAGGGAATATTCTCGAATATTACACGCATATTGCATTTGAGTGTGTTTGAACACAACTGGTTTTTTAAAACGTTTTTGGTTCTCATCAAAAACAGAGATACTCTCTGATTTCCGCAATTCTAATCGATACTGAATAAAATAGGTATTGGTGTCAATGCCTGAAAAGAAAGTAATATATGGAGATAATAAATAAATAATTAATTAAAACTCAGTTAATCGCGCGCGCGAAAAATTCTGTTAAGTTAAGCTGTGATGGAGTTCTTTTCAAACCGTTATCTTGCAAAACTGGATAGATAACTTTGAAGTGACATATGTTCCGATTTTCGTAGGAATCCGATCATTAGAACAGAAAATATTCGGAGGGGGGAGACGAACTTAGCTCGATCTCTTTTTCACAATTATCCTTAAAAAATAAGTTACAATCCATCTTCTAAAACTAAACACAGTGGCGCAACAGTTCATGAAGGCCAAGGCCTGCCATGCCAATCTCAGTTTTCGTGACCTTGGGCCCTGAGAAGCATGAGTAGATGTTCCTGTCACGCGGTCAGTCTGACGCGAAACCCTCAGGGTTTAGTTCCCAAGCAAGCTTGGTACTCATTTATCGACCCACTGAAAGGATGAAAGGTTGCGCCGATCTTGCTAAGCCTGTGAGCAACTAGGCGAACAATCAATCTTTTACCTACCACATAAATTAAGGTCATTCCTATTTGTGTAAAGTTGCATTTTTGTATTTAGTACTTAACAGTGGTTAGAACATTTTCTTTGTTTGTAGTTCGTCGTCAAATCAAAAATTCACGAAATAATGAGAAATGTTCTTGGAAATAAGAAAGAATTTTTATTCCAAATACTTCCAAATTACAACAAATAATATAGGAAATGATAAGACAATAATCATTTTTTTGATATATATACGAACTAAATAGAAGAATACATTTTAATTTTTAAAGCTCCCTCAATCTGAAAATATAACAGATTGGATTTTAAGTTACGATAAAGCAAAATTTGTTTTAACTATACAGGACGCAGAACAAATGAAGAAAATGATCTGTGTCCAGATAAACAAATATAATTATTTCATTTTCAAAAGTTATACATATATATGCAACATTAATTCAGGTATAACGTTTAGAAATTAATAATTCTTATATAAAGAAGTGGAAGACCAAACGAATAAACTAATTTGATGCTCAAAAACTATTAAGACAGAGACAGAAAGGTTCATAATAGACTAAGGCATGGATATTTAAACCGTGTTACAAAACCATATCTTTTCTCAGTCCTTTGATCTATAAATGGCCGAAATTGTTCTAGATGTACCTTCCATCTTCGCGATTAGTGTTTATCCTCCGTAAAAATTCTTTAATATCATTGTTCAAAACAAAATAAGAATTCAAATTTTTTAATGGCTGATTTCACAGCAACATTGGAGCATACTTAATAATTGTAATGAGTAGTAAAATCAAGATAAGCTTTAATATAACAAAACAAAAGACACTAAGGTCTTTACACTTACATCAAGGGTGTCAAACTCAAAGGCTAACTTCGGGCAAGCAAACAAGGTTTAACTTTAGGTGGACCACAAAAAAAAAAAAAAAAAAAAATCAATGTTTTTTCAAAACGTTGGTTTATATCAAATAATACATTATAATTGTTGTTGTTGTTATTGATGCCACCTGATCGGCAAAAGCCAGATCGAGGCCCACGAAATTCATCATGGTAAAGGGCTAAGTGACGCCTGTCGTTAGCCGTAGCTTTGAGCACCATACAGATTACAGTACGATTTGGCTCGTTTCCACCTCAATTTTGAGGGAGAACACCTGGGGTGGTCAGGGACTTCCCACCTCTCCACCAACCCCACGAGAGGAATTGCGGCTCGACGGCTATTTAGAGTACCCCCATGCCGCAAAGGCACTATACATTTACAAACATCCATGTCTTCTCCGGGATTCGAACCCAGTCCCTACGGCATCGCAGTCAGCGTCGCTAACCAACATTATAATTAAACATATATAAAAGAACAAAGAAAATTTAATGTTTACGCCCTGACACTTGAAATCTCTTCTTTGCTACTATCTTTCTTTTTTCGGGAGAAATTTAATTCGCAGTGGTTATTTTCAAAACTGATCCAACGTGGCGTCATTAATACTATTTCTATAACAGGAGACTTATTTCCTTTATAACTGAAAATAACTGCTCGCACCGATAATTACTTCTAAACATGGAAATAATTTCATATGCGAATGTCCAAGTATTTTCAAACAAGGTTGGTGTTTCCTACACTCCTCACACTTAACTACAGCTGAGCGAAATGGTGTGGTGTGGTAGTTAGGAGAGGGGGGTGCCGGCTCAGGTGTCGTCCAAGCCACTTGACCATGGTTCAAAATTACGTGGTCCGTCGCCAAAAGCCCTCGTGTAGCTGAACAGTGCGATGTTAATATTCACTCACTCACGCAACTGAGCGTGCTATACTTTCCCGCCTTCCTACCCCAACTGAAACTTTAGGAACCCTGTACCGGGACATTCTGTAAAAAGAAGAGCAACGGCAACGATGCAAGGTCTTCGTCCGCATCAATCCGCAGCATCTTCAAAGGTGTAATTTTCATTTACCCGCATTACTACTTTTAAGTGTAAATTTTAACTGTAAATATTTAGTTTCTGTAATATAAACATCTGTACTATCTACATCTCGAACTCAAGCAACGGGAACAGTTGATAAACATCAGTAAAATTCAAGCACACCTACTTCAATGAATTTTGCTTTCAAATTTGAGTCGCATAGAATTTCGATCACCTCCATTTGCTAATGGTTTGGTACTGAGTCTATGTCTATTCAGAAAATCGAAGAAAACAAAACAAATTTGTCTCTACCAAAGAATTTAAAATCTTTAAATCTTATTTCAAATTCACAAATCTAGGATATTTGAAATTTTTTCTGCGTATTTTTTATACGATTCAGTATCATCTTAACTTGATTTGTTCATGTTGCACGTAGGGAAATGCGTTAAATCTTCACTTTTCAGAGAGATGCTTTTCCTAAAGACTATATATATTATTGTGAGCCAATATATTGGTAGGGCAGCAAAAATGCTCGTTGCAGGCCGCGAGTTTGACACCCTTGCTTTACATTGAACTAATAGTTAAGTACATTATAATTCATTTAAGTATTTGTTTCGTGTCCAAATCATACCTCTTCGTTACACATTAAACAAGGGGTACTCAACCTTTTTTTTTCTGCTGGGCCGCATACATTAGTCAGCCATTTCACGCGGGCCGCATGCATATGTTAGCTATTTTATGAGGTTCCACGTTTAACCGCAACATGAGGTTAAACGAGGAGGAGAGAGAGAGAGAGAAATGCTTTAGGACCAAGATAACATTGGAAATTTAAAATGTGGAAAATAATCAATATTAAAATTTCCATTTTTTTTTTTTTTTTAATTTTTTTTTTTTATTTTTTTTTTTTTTTTTGTCACTAACATTAAATTAAAAGAATTTAAGGAAACACTCCTTAACTCAAGTTTTGCATCAGAAAGCGGTTTTATACGATTACCAATAATATAACAAACTTCATAGGATGTCTTTGTTACTGCTGTGACATTACCACTGACAAAGTACTTTGAAAGAGATCTTGGAGGAAAAAGGTCATTGAATGATTCCTGTTTACTGGTATTTTTAAATACAGCACTATCACATGACAAATCAAACAAGTACTGATCCATGTTTGCTTTTCACTACACAGTCAACTTCGAAATCGTTCGAAGATATTTCGCTTGCAAAGTATGAAAGATTGTTAAAAATTAGTTCCACCAATAAAATTGTCGATGGTCTGTTGTTGTCTGTTATCACTAACCGTAAAAGTTACAAATAGAAAAAGAATATTAATTCGCAGCCGTGCGACATCGACAGAAAAAAAGATATATTTGATTTCTAGCCAAAGAATTTCCCACCAAATTTTTAATACACAGTAGTGTGTAGCCTCAGCGATTTGTGCAAGAGTTTGCATACGATCTTTTCGAACGCATTCAGACACCAAAGCAACATTTTCCGCGTTCCGTGAAGTCGAAGGTTGTCCAACGCATTCATTGTCTTTAATGGATTCTCGGCCCTATTTAAAACGCCATTCGCATAAACCTTGGATCTCGCCAAGGTATAGATTCACCATATACCTTACTTAACACTTCCAAAGTCTCCATTGGTGTTTATCCTACGCCCTGACAGAATTTAATATTCAATGCCGTTCAAGAAAAGCTATATTTCTTACATCGCGGAGCAAAGCTAACTAGTTTCAGAAGATAACAGCTGTGCATGTGGTTTGGTCACATGACATGGATTAAACCAACCTGGACAAGTAGGGGAGGGCTGGGAGAATCCATTTCAAGTGGTTTAATTTTAGGTACTTGCTTTAGTCTTCAGCAATGGCCACAGTCCCCAAATTTTTGGATCGTACTACGTATATGTTAACCCAAGCATAGAAAACATTTTCTGTTCATAGGGGTTTCTGACTGTCTTGGCGGGCCGCTGTTTGCCCATCCCTTCCATAGATAACCAGGAACAAAAGTAGATTAAATAAAATATTTATATGTAATACTTCAAGTACTTATTCTATGCCACATATAAGGACAATAAAAAAAATCAAATTTTGATCAGAAGCCTTTCTACAGTAAAGAAAATAAGTATACAGAATAGAAGTCTGCAACAAACCACTATATAGCAACATATATTTCACAGAACCTTTCATTGTATGCTGCATCCTGTATTATTATACTGGAATGTGAAAATGCAATGAAGTAATTCCATATAAATGCCCACACATTTGGTTTCTTATAACTAACTAAGAAATATGAACACACAGGTACGGCATTCTTTTTTAAATGTTAATTTCTCCAATCATGCCGTAGTTCACGTACTTTTCCAGAGCCACCGTAACACAGCAGAGTGACCCATTGGAATTGACTGAGTTATGTCAATCCAGTGTTTGAGAGAGATGGCAGCTCTTCTATCACTGGCAATGCTGGTAGCGGTGGGAACTTTCTCTTGGGACAAAGCTAGAAAAAAAGGTTGAATTGCATAAAAATTGTCACATTTATGAAATTTTCAGCCTAAAAATCCTTTTTAGATTATCATGTAATCAATAATATAAAAAAAAAAATTCAATCAATTCCGTCTTAGGTCAACAAAATTTTTTTTTTATTTCAGTTACTTTTTATCAAATAATTACAATTAATATAAATATGTATATACATATAACAAAATCACAATATTAAGTAGCAATTAATTTTTATTAATTATCATTAAAGTATAGTATTGTCATTCAAAA
>BMAV01012413.1:281341-293226 GCA_019973955.1 Trichonephila inaurata madagascariensis | reverse complement strand
GTATTGAATGCAATAATAATGTACTTTGATGCTAAAACTACACAATACGACCTTAATTATAAACCACTCAAAATACCAAAATCAGTATTAAACTTTGTATATGTTACTTTCAAGTAATAGATATTTTAAGTAAGTTATTTTTAAGGAATACACATATTTTAAGTAATAAGAAAAGTATTATGTAGCTTTTCTCTTCTAATTTTTAAATTGGAACAGATAACAATAAAAGTACAACGTGTATTTTTATTATGTCAGAATGTATTTTGTTTGGCTTCCTTTAAGTAAATTCTTATAATTGTTTAAAAATAATCTTCTATTATCGGCTTTTTGATATACTCGCACCCCCAAGGTAGGATTATCACGCCCCCTAGGGGGTGCGCCTCACAGTTTGAGAAACACTGTTCTAATCAGAAATGTAGTAAAAACTTCATCTAAAATGAAACTTATGGGCACTTAGTGTTGCTATTTTAAGCTTCAATTTCTACAAAATGATGATAAACAAAAATTTATTCCAATAGAAAATTTACATGAATTTATTCTCTAGAAATAGCACAGATTTATCCAATAAATAATTAATGAAACACAAGATCGTGAAAACATAACCGGATGAAATTGTGTGAAAATTTACGTGTAATAAAAAGGTATAATTTAAGATAGATCCTTCTCCGGCGAAATATGATCCAGAATTTAAACAATAAAATTATGTGACAGTGAAAATTAACGACCATAAGGAAGTTATCAAAATACTTATTTAATAAAAATTGCTCTGTTCAGTTGGTTTAACTGACGCGAAGGCCTCATTTCGATAGGCTTTGCCAAATATTCTTTAACATATATACATATAAGAAAACATGTTGTAATGTTGACAAACTCTGTAAAAAAAAGAAAAACAAACAGGGGGGGGGGGAATTAGGAGATGGGATTTTTTTACACAACTGTATACATTTATCGACGCAATATATATGGGATTTAACACACCCCCAACAAAAAAAACGAGACTGGTTCAATAAATCATTGTACTTACAGAATCAATTCTCCGAGACAGTATCACCTTCAAAGTAGTTCCTTTCAGAATTCACACACTTCTGCATTCGGTGCTGCCATTGCTGGTAACAGTTCTGGAACGACGCTTTTGGAAGTCCCTTTAAGAGATTTTCCATTTTTGTTTGAACCTCTTCAATTGAGGTAAAATGGGCTCCCTTTTAGCAAGATTTAACTGTAGGAAATAAAAGTCTCATGGGGCCAAATCAGGTGATTAAGGAGGATGCCCCATCACAGTAATGTTTTTCTGGTCAGAAACTGCTTGACCGATAGAACCATGTGACCGGATGTATTGTCTTGGTGCAACAGCTATCCATCACTCCAAATTCTGGCCTTTTTTCGTAATTTTTCTCTGGGTCATTTTAGTACTTCAATGTAGTAGTGCTAATTAACAGTCTGACCCCTGATGTGAGTGGAAACCCAATCATATCATGAATTTTGGCTATGTTTTGGTCTGCAATCGCTGACCTTGGGCGCCCAGCAGGTTCATCCTCTCTTCCACACTAACCCTTCCTCCTGAAAACCTTCTATACCATTCAAACTTATGTGAACGAGACAAATTCCATAAGCCTCGGTTAATATTTGAAATGTTTTCGTGGCTGATTTCTGAAATTTCACGAAAAACTTGATGTTGATTCGACATTTTTCCGGCAGAATACAGTTGCACGTGTTCACTCAATGACGCAGTCCTCCTAACTGGCACGATCGATTAAGGTAAAACTGGCCACATGAATAGAAGAGGTGTGCGGGATGACGTCACCAAAACAGTTGTTGCCAACTCCACTCTTTTTTCAAGCTACACACCTAGTCTCGTTTTTGTGTGTGTGTCACACCTTGTATACAGTTTCATATACTATTGATTATACCATTAACACAAAAAAAGGATTATTCCCAATAACACCCGTGAGGTCAAAGTTTTTGAGTAAGAATTTGTATATAAAAATAAACAGGACATTTTTTTTATTAATTTCATTTTTGGAAACTACAAACAATAGTCATTCCTTAAATGATCAGCTGAAAGCGACCAAGTTCAAAAACAACGGATAAGAATAGAGTAACTTCACAAGAAAAAAAATGTAGACACACTCTTATACTGTAAGACATTTATAAAATTCAGTATATTATAAGAATTTCAAATATTGTTTTCCTTTTCTAAAAGAGACAGATTATGCAGAACCTTCTTTTCTATTCGGATATTTGTCTTATCGGACTGATCATTTGTTTACTAACGTCTCAATCAGTGGTGTAACGGAGAATATTAGGGCTCCCCTGCTAAGTCAGGTTTGGGGCCCCAAAAGGATCTTACAAAATGCCATAATATAACAGAGGTTTGGGGGCCCCCTAGAATCTGCCACCACCACCCCTCCCTCCGCGATGAGGGGAGTACGTTACGCACTGATCGCAATCCCTATCGAAATTCTAAAACATGGTCAATAGATAAGGACGATACATGAGTCGGCACCCCCTCTCTAAACCACAACATCATACCACCTTGAGGACTTTGGGCCTTGACATATTTGGCATGCACACATAACCCTCTTTGAATTATTATTCGAAAATTATATAACTTCTTAAAACCAAATATAAAAGGGAAATTTCTAAAATGCACATTACAAACATGGAGCAATCATTCTGATTACAGAAATAGTCATGTTCCTTTAGTATAGTTCACACATTAAACAAATGTTTTTTTTAAATACTCGAAAACAATAATTAAAAGACAACTGTTCTACAAGTGTGACAACAGTGTTAGCAACAGCTATGAAGAAAATTGCATTTAACTATGCCTAACACACAAAAGCCTGCGCAACATGCTTCAATATAAAAATAATTGTGAAATATTATAGAAATATTTTAACAATCATCTAAACTCACGCGATAATTCATTAATTTTAAAATTATACTGAATAAGGTGGCCCAAAAAGTTATAAGTGTGGAATATTTCTTCTATGTAAAATTTATATATACTTAAGTATACCTCAAATATTTCTACGCAGTTTGAAAAACAAATTAAAAATTTGATGATCTTTTTATTATTTTTTTAGTGGCAGCTAAGATGTAATTAATGATGGTAAAGATTGCATATTACCATTTTTTACTTATGGAGAAATGTATTCATATAAAACCAAACAATGAAAAAAAATTAAACTATATTTCCTCTTTGGAATATTTTTTCTTTATAATTCTGAAATTTATATAAAATAATAAATGTTTTTTAAAATAACGTTTCTCATGATGATCCCCCTTCCTCTTTCCTAGTTAACAGATTCCACAATCCTTATTCAATTCACATGACATTCTTATTTTTCTTTTAACTGTACCGTCACACAGTAAAGAAAATTCCACGCAATTTATATACTGCAATTAATTCATAAAAAAAGTTTTTAAATGTAAAAAAGCTTTTCATGATTCCAGCTTTCCTCTTAACGGTGCCTTCTTTTAATTTTTTTTTTAAAATGCCATTCGATTTTAAGGCTGTACCGACCATTTTGAATTCGTGAACCTAAAAATAATCATATGAGTGAGTGTCTATTAATATCGCACTCTAAAGCAACACGAGGGCAAAAGGCGACGGTCCTATAATTTTGAACCACGTTCAAGTGACGAGGACGACACCTGAGTTGGCAACCCAATCTTCTAAATTCCACGTGAGTGAGTGAATATTAACGTCGCACTCTTCACAGACACGTAGGCTTTTGGCATCGGACCTCGTAATTTTGAACCATTTTCAAGCGACGAGGATGACACCTGAGCTGGCACCCCTCTCCTAACTACCACACCACACCAATGGGAGGACGTTTCAGCTCTCGACAGATTTAACGTGCATCGCGCTCTTACACGGCAGGACTTTAGTGGCACTGGGTTCGAACTCATGGCATGCCTGCCATGATCCATTATCTTGACCACTGGGCTACCACAACCCCTTCTAAATTCCACATCACGCCAACGGGAGGACTTTGAGCCTCGACAGATTTAACGTACAACAGCCCTCCCTCTACACGTGTCTTCAATAGCATTAGGGCTCAAACCCGCAATATGCGGGCCACGAGTTTGTGACCATAACTACTAAGCTACCGCGATCACAATTAAGGTTCTAGAGGAGAACCAGAATTTTTATACCACGAATCCAAAATGGCCGATGAGTGAGTGAATATTTACGTAGTACTATTCAGCTACTCGAGGGCTTTTGGCGACAGACCTCGGAATTTTGAACCGTGGGCAAGTGACGAGGGCGACACCTGAGATGGTCCCACTACCCCTCTCCTAACTTCCCATTCCACACCAATGGGTGGACGTTTGAGCTTCGACAGATATAACGTGCATCGCCCCCCACCAGCGTACTAGGCTCGAACTCATGACACGCCGCGGCCACGAGTCCTTTTTCTTGACCCAGGGGCGTAGCTACCGCCGTATCAATGAAACGAGGCCCCAACATGTATAACTACAATCCCACTAACAGGGCTCTCATATCTAAAAAAGGGTACGAAGGAACTTTGAATCAGGGCCTCAAAATCAGATCTAGCTACGCCAGTGCCTTGACCACTAGGCTACCGCAGCCACACAAAATGGCCGATAGATGGCGAGCATTAATGTAAAATATATTTCTTTTTCAACTGTTCAATTTTTTTCTTGGTAAGTTTTTATCTTTACTGTAATAATATGAGTATTTAATGTAATTTGATCACATGAATAAAACAGGCAAAAATAAATAGGATTAATTTATGTGAGTTATCTTTTCCTACACCTGACCTCGAATTTTTAAAAAAATCTTATATTATACACATTCATGACTTATGATTTCTTTTGGTCCAAATAAAATTTTTATCAATAGGTTTTTCTCGTTTTCATCCGGTGAGAGACTTTAACTAATTATATCTTTGCTTGAGTCATTTTCAATAATATATATAATTTTAATAAAATACATTTAAAAAAACTTCATCTAGCAGGAATATTACAGCAAAAATTTTTAATAAGGTAACATAATAAAAAGGGCATTCATTTGTAAAAAAAAAAAATCACCGTAACGTAAAATTCCCTACCTAGAAAGTGAACAAAAAATAAGTTTTTTCTCCGATTCCCAAAATAATTGCCAATTTTGTTCTTTTCATGCGAAACAAAATTTTTTCGTGTGCAATCATCGAAATTCTAATCGATCTCATTCAATTCAATTAAAACAAATGCCCTACTTTAAAAGAAAACAAATGTTTAAAATCAGAATTCGAAAGTATATATGCACGAAATAAAAAAGATAATTGGTTATTTATTAACATCGCAGAAGCACAAGAGAGCTATTGGCAACCAACTTCGTAATTCTGAAACACGATCAAATGACGAGGATGACATCTGAGCTGGCATCCCATTTATAATAAAGGGATCTAGCACTCTCAATAATAACAGTGGCTAATTTGTGTGTGTGTCCCGTCTTCAAATTTTATGTAACTTTAAACATATCTAAAAATGTTATTGCTTATATACAACTTTTATTATGTATTTAATTATTTTTTTTGATCAAGTTGCATTTTGACTTTATGGTGGTTATTGGCGACAGACTTCGTAATTCTAAACCTTGACCAAGAGACGAGGGCGAAGACTTTTGGCTCCCCTCTCCAAACTTCTACACCACGCCAATGTGACTAGCAGCCCCTCATTACCTTGAGTCTTCAGTGACACCAGAACTCTCTTACGACTAGATGGTGCCAGCTACAAGTTAACGACCTTGACCATTTGATTGTTGCTGGCACTTAATGTACACTTGATTAGTTATTCAGTTATAAATTATGTCTGATACTATAAGATACCAGTATATATAGAAAAAAGTAGCTTCAAATTTTATATTGACTAATTTAAAAAAAAGAATTCTGTAAAAAAAATATGTAAATGCAATTTTTATCCAACACACAGATTTTAAAACTTATTTTATTTAATCTGATATTTAAAAAAAAAAAAGGGGACTCCAGTCGGAAATTCATTTAATAGAATGATGCTTTTAAAAAATCCTATAAATATTTTTAATACAATGCTCCTTTTTCCAGTTTCTCAGAGTTAATTATTTTTAATAATGTTGAAGAACAGTATCCTAATATAAATACATGAGCTTTCAGTTTCTGAACTTTTTAATTTTTGTTCAGGATAGCATAAATCAGTCATTTTCAATAGTCTAAAATCAAATAACAACATTTTCTTTACATAAATTATTTAACACTTTGTATGGCAACTGTCAGTTTTAACGATAAAATCTTTTTTATACCAAATGAGAGATGTGGTCCACTATAGAATAACTGGAACTGCTATACAATAATTAGTATTACATAACCACACACACACACATTTCACTATCAGATAATTAAAATGAAAAATTCTTTGGGTAGCATAAAAAATAAAACTACAAAAGCTCTTCAAAATTTCAATGACTAACAAGATACTTTTTCTGTGAAATCCAAAAATTATCTTAAGTTCTCAAAAAAATTAACGTTTTTATAATAAATTTATTATATAAATTGAAGAATGAATGACAAAAATTATATTTCAGTGCCTATTATGTGCTACAATTTTCAGCCAAATGTTTGTCTAACTTTAGGTAAGGCACTGGCATTCACTAAAGATGTTTAAAATTTGCCATTAGTAAAGAAAGGGGGGGGGGACAAAATATAAATACAATTCGCTTCTAGTTGAACAGGAGTCAAAAATCAATCAAATTGGATCATCGCAAATAATGAAAGCAGCTAGCTTCTGCTCTTTTTAATATACTAGAAATTGCTGAAAATATAAAGTGATGACTGCCACACACAGAATCAGAAAATCTACTTTAATAGCTATCTTAATTTTAGCTCAATAACCAAATTATAGGTCGAGGGTAAACTGCTCTGAGGAAAAGGAATTATAGATCAAACAGTTTCATAAATAACTCCTAAGCAATGGCGCACACAAGGGGGGTGTTCTAGGGGTCCGGACACCCCCCATAGTTCTTGATTTTTTTTTCGATTGGCTATAATCCTATGTATATATTACGTAAAATTTAATTATGTATTTCTTATTAAAAATTAATTTTATTAATTATTGCTAATTATTTACTCAATAATTGATTTCATATTGTTTTTGTTCCGGAAAATCGACAAAATCAAAACAATATGTTAAACGGCGTATTGGAGTATGATACTAAAATGGTGGACTTTCAATCCTGGACAGCCCCCTCCCTTGAAAAATTTTTGTGTGCGCTACTGCTCATAAATTAACCCATTAAGGGCCTGATTTTTCCTGAAAAGACTAACTCCACATTTAAAAATTCATATAAAATCACTAATGTAATTTTAAAAAAAAATCATATAGTTCATAATCATTCCAAATTTCATACGTTCCAAATTCAGATCCCACCAATGTGATCATGGACCTCAGAATGGGGAAAATGCAATCTCAAACGATATTGTGGGTCCTGAAGTGATCACATATGTGATAATGGTCATTAGCAAGTTAATTATCACTGACATAAAATGCACATTTAGTGGAATCTATGTCTTATTTTTTTTTTTTTTTTTTTTAGACAGAGGGCATTTGCAAGAGCTAATAGTTTTACTTTTATTTCTGGGTGATTTTGAATACTTTGACTACACAACTTTCAGAGGGATGAATATCAAAATGAGTTACTATTGAGTTTACTTTTCATAATTATGTGTATTCTAAGATTTTAAACCTAAATTAAAAAGAATTGATGATTTATGATTTTATTCATAAAATAGTTTAATCTGCTCATAAATTGTTATTTTTAGATGTTTTCAAATCTGCATCTTACAGTCCATTAGGGTATTTTATAAGTCTTTTTAGTAATGTGTTTCATCATTCTCATCATCATAGAACCAAGTAGCATAATCAAATAAATCCAAGTTACTTCTATGTATTCCCACTATATTACCCAAAATATATATATTCCCATTATACTACCTAACTATAATACAAAGAGCTGAAATACAATGAACAATTAATTGAAGTTATCAAGAGTTAAAAATCTTTAATCCAAGATGTATAGTTAATCAATGATTTATTGTTTAATTATTAGCATCACACTTAGAAGTAATGCCTCTTTTTGACAATAAATCTTGTAATCTTGAAACAGTGGCGCACAAATGAATCTTTCAAGTTGGGGGGGAGGGAGCTGTTCAGGGTCAAAAGTCCACCATTTTCATATCATACCCCAATATGCCGCCCAAAATATTCTTTTGTAAGGCACAAAAAACAGTACAAAATAATTTATTGAATAAATAATTAGCATTAATCAATAAAATTAATTAAATATTGGTTAATAGTTAAATTTTACATACTATATACGTAGAATTATAATCAACGGAAAAAAATCAAGGGTTACGGAGAGGGGGATCCAGACCGGGGACCTCCCCTTGTGTGCGCCACTGTCTTGAACTATGCTTTGAAGACAAGAATGGCACACAAATCACTAACTTGCACACTAATGTAAGGGCATTCACCCCCAATAGACTCAATGTGCATCAACCTTGCTATATCATGAATTTGTTGAGAATTAAAAATGTATTTTCGAAAATGTCCATTCCTCTAAACTATAAATTACATTGCTGTATGACATATTACTTTAATTTGATTTTTTAAAATGCAAAACAAGTGATGAATCTTACTTTAATATTAAAGATAGCATTCATTACAGCAAAAATTATGCTGGACTAACTTGATAAAAACATGTGCAACTCCTTAATTAACAGATTTCCATGATTCCAATGCTGTTTTGAAAACTTTAAGATATTTTAAAATATACTTTACTAAAAAGTAGCGACTTTCCCCTTTAACCATAATGGAAGATCTTTACTAATAAACAGTGAAAATTGAATATAATGTCACTTTAAATATCACATTTGACAAAAATTCTAACTGTAATTATAATAAAGGTAATCATAGATTAATATTAAAGCTAGAGTTAATTCATTTTACATAAAAATGTCAAGAGGATGGATATTTTCAGGTGAAATTTATGTACATATCTTCCGTTTTCTTTTACATAATTATTAATACATTCTATATTATAAATAAATATAAGGAAAGTATATCTGTGATAGTGCATTTGCAATATGTTAATGGTTTATTAAAAATAACAAATAGTTACACACATAAATAATTCTAGAATGTGAAATTGTGTTTAGGTAGCTATAGTGAATTGATAATCAAAATGCTTAGCGTGATATTTAAAAAATTGAATCCTCACATAACCTGCATATGGAATTGAGTTATGTATTTCTTGATATCCAAAGAGGAAACTATTATCAGACTAAATTACATAAACAAGTTTTTGTAACATATTATTTTAAACACATTAACATACAATACAAAGAATGAATATCAGCTTTATATAAACTTGTATGTAAAAACTTAAAGAATACTTTTATAACTATTACAAATCCAAAAAAAAAAAAAAAAAATTGATAGAAATAAATTCACAGCAAGTGAATTTACTTTCTTAAATGAAGCCTAAACAATAAAAAAAAGAAAACTTTCAGAATCAAAATTATAATAAGGGAAACTAATACAAATACTCCTTTTAATAATTTTACATTAAATTTTTTTTTGATAAAGAAAATGAAACAAATATTTTAACATAAACACAAAAATTACAATTAAATAATTGTAATTTTGGTATAATTCTGGTACTAACAGTAATAATACAAAATGTAACAATTAAAAATATATACAATTTACAGAGAATTTTTTAATATTTCAAACAGAAAAAAAAATAACCTCATCATGTTCATTCTTTTCAAATTCATGATAATAGCTATAAATTAACTTGTATAAAAGCATAAATTTATAATAGTTCCTCATTGTGCATATTTTCTTAACAGTGAACAAATATTTGTCCTTACGAAACAATAAAAAATGTAATGAAAACATTTACAAAAAATATATACAATTTTATGTATGTACAGAAAAGGTAATAAGAGTAAGAAAAATACGTTAAATATTCCTTTTAAAATACAGTTAAAATTGCTCATTTCTATTAAGTGATCATTCTAACCTTTTCCGAAGGTCTATTCTCATAAATAACACATACAGAGCTAAGCAAACCATGTTTACTTCCATAGAAGTTATTCTCCCACTGATATTTACATAGTTTAAAGGGATAAAAAAAAAATATCATTTAGCTTTAAAACATAAAAGGAATCATAGTATTAGGCTACATTTTCCTTCCATAATAACAATATATCTGTGGGTGTAATTATCTGTGACCTGGCCATTGATTCTGATGCTTATCAAATCTTGGATAGTATGTTTCAGGTGGAAAATTTTGATGTAGTATAAATTGCTGATTATATCCAGAGTGTAAAACAGGGGGGTTAAAAGATGATGGTACACTCATAGATTCAAATTTATTTTGGTTGGTTTCAGCTCTTGAATCATACCTTCTTGAATCATGTCGCCTTGATCGGTTATCGTGCCTTCGACTATCATTTTGATGATACGACTGTCGGTTAAAAGAATATTCATATTGCCTGAGCTGTTCTAAATAAGGATTAGGAACAGATTCCATGCCACTCCTAGCATCTAAACGAATAGGTTTTCCGTATAATGTAAGACCACCCATAAGAGCTACTGAATAAGGAACTGAAATTGCATGCTTAAAAGTGACAAAACCGTAATTCCTTTGTCGACCATCCTTATCTTTGGGAATTTTTACACATTCCAATGGTCCAGCCTGAAACAAAAAGGATTTATTAATGTTACAACAATGTGAAACTAAAATATCAAAAGAAATTTTTATGTAGTTCCAAAAAAAATTAAAAATTGAATCTTATATTAAAAAAACCCTCAAAAACATTGAATCTTAAATTGTTTATTATACACATATATCAAACACATTCTAATTTAATTTTTTTATATGGAATATTATTGATAAATTGTAAACAGTCCAAAAGATTTACAGTCCAATATAATTCAACAAATTTAATCTTAATTACATTTTAGCTAGCTTGTATTTCAATGGAAAACTATATCAGAGTAGATAATCATACAAAACCTAGAACACAGACAGTTTTTAACATGATATAAAAAGAGCTAAAATACAGCTAATTTTTTTTTTTTGAAGAAGAAGAAGAAATAAGGATAAGTAGGTAAAACTTCCACTCTGGAACAAGACAACTGTTTTACTTTCAAAGATAATGTGCAAAATAGGAAAAAAAATCATTACAAAATTAACACAGATTGCCTACTTCACAATAGAAAAGAGAACTTCATTATAAAAAATAACACTACCTAAAACAAAATACTGTTCAAAACAGTACTTTTTAAAGGAAATGAGACTAAACTATCGACATGTTTTAATCTACAGGGAAACTCCTAAGGATAATGCATAGTAAACCGATTTTGAATTCTTCCAGAGATAATAAAATGTATTAAAATATAGTTTCACTAATATTTATACATATATATCCAAAAGTGAAAAATATTAAGAATATTCTCTCAAAGGGAAATATTCCTTTTAGAATTTATATTGCACATTCTTAGAAAAAGAAATGTCTCAATAAAAAAAAAACTTAAGGAAAAAAATCAGATTTTATCATTTGGTAATTTATATGTACATTTAAAAGATCAAATATAAGAAATTTTAAGAGTAAAAAAAAAATTTATTAATAATTCTGCAAAACAAAAGGAATTTTTAATGAACATGATAGCTTAGCTGCATGTGATATTAGAAAAACTATACATGAAAAAGTTTTATGCTTAAAAATTTAGCCCTAATGAATTTTCTATTATAAGTTATAACAACAAGTATTAAAAGTTACAATTTGCCTTTGAGTGCATGGCAATCTATTTTTTTATGCAAGATTTCTTTT
>BMAV01012413.1:244282-280742 GCA_019973955.1 Trichonephila inaurata madagascariensis | reverse complement strand
AGTAAGGCCAGGGATAAATAAGATGATTAATAATTGTAGTCTTCGAAGACCACCATTTAAATTAGAGAGCGAGGGTGTCAAACTTAAAGGCTAATTTGGTCCAAACAAACAAGGTTTAGCTTTAGGTGGACCATAAAAAAAATCAATATTCATAGAAAAATAGGGGGGGGGGGGTTTTTTAAATAATACTTTATAATAAATATATATAAAAGAATAAGAAAAATATAATGTTTGTGTCCCGATAATCTTTCCTATATGGGGAGAATTTTTTTAATTTTATAGTGAAACTCTCGAATCGGCCACCAGTCTACCAAATTTTGAAAAATTGTCAATTTGGAGCATTTTTGTATGTTGTGTTTTGGAGTAGCAACCTTACAAAATGGCGATTTTAACAATTTATTGATTTGGCGAGAAAAAACTTGGCAGGATAAGTGGCCGATACAACAATCTAACCTAATTTTATTATATATTATTGTGTGCCGATATTTCGGTGGAGCCGCAAAAATGTCTGTTGTGGGCCAGATGTGGCCAGCAGGCAATGAATTTGACACCCCTGTGTTAGAGCATCATAATGAACAGCTGAAAATGCATTCCATGATTTTGAATGAGTACAAAGTCATGATAATAAAACAAAAGCTTACTCTTCAAACAGTCAAATCATTTTACAACAGATCCGAGATTCAATTAATTTAATATATAGCAATTCGGATTATAATCACAATGATCTTAGTCGAAATTTACCATCTTCCACTAAACATATAAATACAAACGTGAACTAAATTTGTTTCATTTTACACTACTTATATATTATACCCTTGACCAATTTTGCCCAGTTAAAGTGCAGTATGGGTGGGAGAGGGGGGGCCTTGGCGATGTCAATTTCTTTTGGTGACCAAAATCGGTCATCAAGCTACTTCATTTAGCAATAGGCGTCCAGAAGCCAGAATGAAATCGCTATCTCACCTTGATATCTAGATAAAAATCGACAAATCCAAAGGCTCTATGCTACACTTTAACCATTTTGCCCAATTAAAAGACAATGCTAATTCAAAAAATGAAGCCAATTTCTGTCATTATCATTATGCTTGAACATATATAGGAACGGTTTACCACTACTGGCTACACATCAAGGGCTTTAGCAACATCTTTTGATTAGACAATTGGTCAATGGTGTAATACGTAAGTACCCATTTCACTCATTGTTCTGTTTTTCATTTCATGTACTTGCATAAACAGCAAAACATTTAAGTAATCTTCACATTAAATGTACTCAAGATTTTGCTGATCTTCTCACATCTATGAACCTAAATATTTGTTTATAACAATTTTTATACTTTAAGCTTTGTGTTCCATTTAAAAAAAAAAAGAAACAAAATAAAACCCCCCCCCCCCCCTTCTTTTTCAACTGTTGGATTTTGGTTTGTTTTATTAATTTAGAGAGAGAATTCACCTGAAATATATATATATCATAAGAGTTCTATAAAAAGAATCAAATTCCGTAAAAACACAACTGGGAAAAAGAGTCTACAAACTGATTTTGACATTCATGAAAAATTTTGGTATTAAGTCAAGTTAACAAAAAAAATATAAATTACTAAATATTTATTTAACTTTTTTTAAAGAAAGGCTATCTTAATGTAAAAATACCACAGTAATGAATTATTTTCAAAAAATATAGATGTGAAGATATGCATTCTATAATGATTTATTATTACAAGAGATTATTATGTATTATGATAAAGTAAAAAAAAATTCAGTATGTAATATATAGTAGCCAATGTGCAACAATAAGTACAATATGTGCTTATGTATCATACTTTCGAATAATTTATTCAAATAAATAATAGCTGAATGCCATGATATGGAGCCAATAATGAAAAACCATTATTGTGCATGCTGAAACACAATAATAAAGATAACAGTATTTGGTGTATTTTTTGAACTGGCAATATCTTTTGATTTGACAAAATTACTCAGCAATATAACATGCAAGCATCATGCATAATCCTTATGAAAACTAAACTTCATAAGCATAAATCTTTGGCTGTCAATTTTCCCATAGAAAATGTACACAGCAATTTAAACAAGATTATTTTATTACATTTTCCACGAGAGTCATTGAGCTTAAAATGTTTAATAGAGTATGTCATAAAAGCAAGCGCACTAAACCTCGATAATTTTGCTAACTGAAAATCAACACTTTTACAGCCTGGTCAATAAATCTTAATTTATACCTGAAAAGTAAAGAAGCATAATAATTGAATGTTGAAAAAAATGCATATTTTATACACCAAGGAAATATTCTATTGGCGACGTTGCCCAACAACCAAAAAATGCACCAGATATGAACTTTGAAAGAATTTTAAAATGTAGATAGACAACTAAAGTAGAATAAAATGTTTAAGAATTAAATATCTCTCCCTTCAAATTTCATTCCCTTTCATTACAAAGCAGATTATATTGATCTGACCAACTGACATCACAATTACATTAAATGAATAAGTATCCGATATCTTACAGTATCCACACAATTCTGATAGTAAACTTAGGGTGATCATTTCAGATAATTCCAAATTTGATATTTTGAGATTTCAATACCATTCACAAGCAGTAAAGAACTTCTTCAAATTAGGGTGAGAGTTTGATATCCGGGGTAATAGCCCCAAGTTATGTTCGCCAAGATGGGCGATAACATTACAATATGGTTACCTTGATATTTTTATCGTCTGTCGATGTGGTTGCCATTGGGTTAACATAGTATATTAGAAATAACTTTTATTGGTTTTTCCCGCAGTAACCCTATTAATTTCAGATGATTTCTTTAAAAATTTAACCATTTTCAGTGTAATTATTCAATTGTTTCCGTCTTCTGTTTTATTTTGTGCTATTTTCAAATATGGATATTTCTAATACGAGTGAGTTCTAGAATATTTTTTTCTTAAAATAATCAGTATTGTGCTTTTAATTATTGCTGTTAATTGTTTATTTTCATTTTATTTTACGTTTTAAAAACGTTTCTTTTTTTTTATGTTCTTTTTTCGAAGAAATTCGTTGAAGGAACTTGCAGTGCAAGTTTTATATTGCAAGCTTTCAGTACTTTTTAATTGATAATCAACATTAATTTTAACATATTATGCAATTATTTTATTAATAATGAAATATAAAAATACAATTATTACTATATGCAATAATCAGATATTTGTTATTTATAATTGTTTCTTTAATATTTATTTATAAATATTACACATTTTGCTATTTATTTATAATTAATTTTGTTATTTATTTACGTGCTAATTTGATACAGAGGGTAGTAGCGCCAAGCTGTTGTTTATGTTCGCGAAGATGGGCGATAATATTACAATATGGTTAGCTTAATATTTTTATCGTCTGTCGATGTGGTTGCCATGGGGATAACGTATATTAGAAATAACTTTTATTCGTTTTTTCCCGCTATAACCCTTTAATTTCAGACGATATCTTTAAAAATTTAACCATTTTCAGTTTAATTTTTCTATTTGCGTCTTCTGTTTTTAATTCTGGGTTACTTTCAAATATGGATATTTCCAAAACAAGTGAGTACTAGAATAATTTTTTCTTAAAAGAATAAGTGTTGTGCTTTTAATTATCGCTATAAAGAGTTTATTTTCGTTTTAAAAATGTTTTTTTTTTACATTCTTTGTTCGATGATATTCGTTGAAGGAACTTGCAGTGCAAGTTTCATATTGCAAGCTTTCACTACTTTGTAATTGATATTCTAAATTAATTTTAACATACATTATGTAATTATTTTATTCATATAATGAAAAAAAACACAATTATTACTATGTGTACTCATTATATATAATTGTTATTTATAATTGTTTCTTTTAGCATTTATTTATAACTATTATTACATATTTAGTTATTTATTTATAATTTATATAATATTGTTATTTATTTATAATAATTATTATTTATTTATAATTATCTTATTTATTCATAACTATTTCTTTTGTTTATTTATAGCTATTCTTATGTTTATTTATAATTATGCATTACGAGTTCTCTTATGCATTATTTTTGTTTTTTAACAATCCGACGATTTTCTTTTTTTATTATTTTTAATTATATTATATGATTATTATTTATAATAACCGTTATAAAATCGTACTATATGAATATTATATATAATTACGATCAAATAATATTATAAGATTATTATATGCTGCTTATAACACAATTATTAGTTCATGTTACTTTTTATTACATAATATTATTATTCATTATTTATTGATTGATCTAGGTTATTCTCAATCTCTTCCTATATTTTTTATTTGAAATATATTTCAATGTATTTCAAAACAATTCTTTTAAATTATTGTGTATCATTAAATTACCGCTAGGCCGCCATATTGAATTTCATTCCAGCAACAAGCAGCACTTGGCGCTATTACCCCCGTTATCAAATTAGTTCCTTTATTTATAATTATTGTTATTTATTTATAATTATTATTGTTATTTATTTATAATTATTGTTGTTATTTATTTATAATTATTATGTAATTTATTTATAACTATTTTTTTTGTTCATTAATAGCTCTTCTTGTTATTTATTTATAATTATGCTGTTCTTTATAATTATGTTATCCGAGTATTCTTATGCATTCTTTTTATTTTTTTACAATACGATGATTATTCTTTTTTATAATTACTATTAAATTATATCACATGAATATTATTTCTAATATAATTGTAATTAAAATGTATTATATATAATACTATTATTAGTACATGTGTGTTACTTTCTATTATATTTATGTTGATATTCATTCTAATAAATTCTGAAACCTTTTCTGTAGTTTTATTATACATACCTCAAAAGAAAAGTAAAATAAATTGGAAATATAAATCTTGATTTGTCCTTGTAAAAGTATAGTCATGACTGAGTTCAAATATATGTCGGTATGGTTTCCACTATAGGCTGCCTATTGTGGTATTTGGTGATGTCTTTTGATTTGACAAAATTATTAGACAGTATAATATGAAAGCACTTTTATTTTTTCATGATATTATAGAGCAACAATGTAGTTTTGTAATTTACATACTGCTAAATTGAATGTTTAAATAGCTACATAAATAACGCTTCTATAATTATAAAAAACATCTCATCTTTCCAAAGTAAAACAATTAAATAGTTCTTGCTCCATAAAAAATCATTTCTTGGCATAGAAATTTATGTATATGAAAATGCTTCAAAATACATTTTAAATTATTCAGACTAATTGAGAATTTGTAAATACAACAAAACATTTAAAATATTTTGGAACTTTTTAAGTTGAGTTTACAAGAACAATGAAACTATTAATTGTAAATTTAAACAATTTTTAATCTTTTTGAGAAAAAATCTGATGTACAATAAATCCCTTCAAAAACAAAATCACAAGGATTAAAAAAATGCAATTAAAAACAATATTCAATCACAAATTTATAAATTAACTTTTCCAGTCACACACAATTTACAATACACATACCAAATAAACATTCATACCACTAAACATTCATCGTTATAAACTAAAATATGGAACATGCATATTACACTCAAATAAGACATGCTGATTTTTTTAATTATTTCTTAAGTAAACTGGAATTAAAGATTTAATAAAATAAGAAAAAATATAACCAGTTCTGATTAAAGAATTAAATGAAATATTACTGTTAATATACAGCAAAGTTTACATAACTCTGTCACAGAAGTTCCGTAAGTAAACAATATGAAAAAATATTTCTGTTTCTTCTGTATTTTATATAAAAAAAAGAATATACACTAAAATTAGCATGTATTAAATTTAAAAAACGTTTAATACTGCACGTTTATGATAATCGCCTCAACCAGCAATCAGCAAGCTAAGTAAATTGAAATGATTTTAAAGATGGTTGATTTTACCTGAAGAAATAATTCGTACAATAAATCTTCTGTCACTTTTTCAGAAAGATTACCACAATATAACGTTCTCTCTTTGTCTGTCATTTTAATAATTAACAAATACGAAAGAGTACTGACAGTACCAGCTCAAAAAATTACAACTTAATAACTAATGCCAATACGTTTGACTAAATTTTTCCTGCACATATAGCACAGACGCATTTAGATGTATTCCATTGGCTTCAAATGTGTGAAAATTTTCAAAGTAATTTTTCGATTCGTAATTGCCATGTTCTAATTTAATTTAGCTTCACTGATAGTACTTCATTTTTGTACTTAATAGATCACAGATACTAATTCGCCATTGATCCTCAATGAATTATTTGATATCTTTAGAGAAAAAATGTTGATCTAGATAACTTTTATGTAGTTAAATATGAATAAATATAAGGAAATCAAGGACCATATTCTTTTCAAACTATCATGGTTCTAATAAACAGATACAAGGCTTTTAATTGATTGAAGAATCATAGTAAAATAACATGGAAAACAGAACCTAACATTTATATCATCACACCACAAGAAATTCCTCAATTTAAATTCAGCTCAAATTTTTAAAAGTTTGCATAGATAATTATATCAAAGGACAGATAATTCATAATTTAATTTAGAAAATTTTGAAGTTTTACTTAAGAATGTTTTTAAATTTTATTGATATCGCATTTGGGCTAGTAAAACGTCTCTGTGCTAAAGGTTCCTGAGCAAACTATTTTCTTTCTATTGAAAGAAGGTCCTTCCATTTTTTAAAATTATTGTTTCGTGTATTTTATATCAAATATTCTCAATATAAACTTTAAATGGTTAAAAATTTAAAATGTGTAAAAATTAAATGGTAATAATAAGAGCAGTGTATAAGATTCGTGATTGTAACTACCGCTTTCTTTTTTTCTTGTTTATCAATCAATTTATTGGCTTTAAGGTGAAATCTCGTGTTAGACTTGAAATTAAATGTCCATGTATTCTTTTGTATTTTATGTAATATTCTGTAAATATTTATGAAAATGGGTTCTAATTTAAATTCGCGGTATACCAATGGTGAAAATACCGTAAATTGTAATGAAAATGATACGGGTGATAAAATTAAAACTGGTGCTGAACCGACTAAAAATAAAATGCCTTCTGAATTACTAAAATTTACTGTAATGCCCAAACATTTGCAATTTAATCCCTTCGTATATACAGGTTACAGACCTCAAATGAATTCTTGGGAATGCATTATGAGCCTTACTTATTTACATAATGAAACTCTCAACATTCTAACACATGGTAAGTTCATTTCTTTAACGATCGTTTTATTCAGAAATGGCTGTATTTTTCATAAAGTAATGATTTATCGACCCTTTTCCTTCAAAGCCTTTTAATGCTGTGTAATTGTTTCTAAAAAACATTCTCGTGAATTAATACTTGTAAGCTTTCTTGCGTGTAAAAACCGGTGAATTCAATTCAATTAAATGATAATGATTTAGTTTCGAAATTTAAATTTTTACCTGTTGCTATTATTTAAGTGTAATAATTTTGTCCCTAGATCATCTTTTTAATCATCTGTTAGCGTTTGTATTAAAATGGCATGTGATGTATATTAAGCAATCGTCATTAAAATTCATAGAATATTAAGGTTAATAAATTTTTTGAAAATTTAAACTTTTTAGTGTTCTAGACTCACTTCCTTGCATGCTCAAGCACTGCCTCTTGGAATATAGTGACAAAATTTTTAAAATTTATGGAACATTAGTTTCTTAGTTGCAGCTTATCTTTTCCTTCATGTATAATTTTCTTAAAATTTTGTAGATTTTCTTAGCCAATTAAATTACTTCACACACAAATCAGTCACAATCAAGTGAAAATGTGTACGAGAATTATCTCTTACATTTTAAGCGTTAACACGTTTTCTTGTTAGTTACTGTTTTTACCAAATATATTTCTTATTTTACTGATAAATTATTCATATATTTTAATAAAATAGATTATTGTATAATCCTAAAAAATTAATAATATGATCCAAATATTATTAACATTATCTCTTCTTTATAGTTTGTTAAAATCTTTAATATGATTTTTAGCTTTAAGAATAAATATACTTTAATAGAATCTCATTAATCTGAAATATTGGGATCTAGGTCATTTAAAGTAAACAAAACATAGAAATATGCCAAAGTACATAGCTAAACATTTTGTAAAATTTTCTTTAAGAAAAGATATATTTTGTAACAAAAAGCGAAATGGTAAATAATTGCATTTGAAGATTGAAATTAATACTTCATTTACACAGTATATATAAGGTCAAAAAAATTCCATAGTATGTGTACTCAGTGTATTTGCATTTGTTAATTATGTATTTTTAATTAGCTGCTTGGATTAAATTAGGTTAATCTATTAATTAAGGATGTTGTGTTGTATAAATTCCTGCTGTGTACAGTAAATGTCTTGAGGCCCTGGATGCCTATGCAAAAATAGGTCCCACATGTGACCATTAAATGTAGACGCTGTTAAGTAGTACTAATGGTAACTCATAACAAAAAAATGTGTGTAACTCATAATCTCACACACTTAGGGACTTAAGTAAAATTTTAAAAATGTAAAAGTAAAGCTTTTATTAATGTAAAATTGCACATAAAATTAAAAAATATGGGTACTTACATATTATTACAACAATCACCAACATTCAAGACAACTCGCCAAGTTGGCAACCCCAATTTTGCAAGTGTGGTGTGTGCTAAATTGGCAACCATGTGCTTCGTTTCATATAATGTCGCCAATAGATTGCGATAATACGTAAGTACCAAAACATGTTTGTGCATTGAATAAAAACAAGAATTATGTAGAAAGATGGAAATATTTTTCTGTAAATTATGTGATGTCACATTTGGGTCATAAGAATGTTTAAAGCCAAAAAAATATATTTAAAAAATTGAATAAAAATAATAAATAAGATATGTGATTTTTCCTAATCTTCATACAAACTTAACAGCAATTCAAATTTTTGATGAGGTGATCAACCATTGCAGATGCTAACAAACCCCATTTCTCAGGTATGGCAGTTTCTAACGCATTGAAGAAGGTAACCATGCCGACAAAACATGTCTAAGGATTTAACTACAGGTAATTAATAATTAAGGTCAGTGGGCTTATGCCATCTATCCTTAAGAAACTTCACAATGGTGTTGACGCAGTGTGGATGAGCACTTTTTAAGCATGCAATGGGAGAAATGAGTATCAACTCCTATAAAGCACAATATCACAGCAGGATCTAAAACTTTGTTCCAGAATCCCACAGCCATTACAGAATCACATTTCAAGATGTCCATCTTAGTACAATATTCCATTGAAATTCTGTGATATTGGTGGAATGGCAAACTTATAGCTAGCATTATTTCTACCGAGTTGTAGGCTTGAATCCTGATGCTATTTCTTTTATTTGTCGTACACAATGCTCAAAGTTCTCATATTGGAATGGTGTGGAAGTTAGGGGAATAAGGTGCCTGCATTTTAGTCAACCTTGTCATTTGATCGAGGTTCAAAATTACAATGTCCATTGTCAATAACCCTTGTGTTGCTTTGTAGTGAAATCTGAATCAATTAACCCATACTACGATACTGAATTTATCTGGATATATGATTTTCTTGTTCTGATTATATTTGCTGTGTTCTCTGCAGGGCTTTAAATACTCAAATGAATAATAGGAAAATTACAAATTGGACATTGCACTAATCTGAAAATCTAAAAAATTTACCACTGAGCAAGAAAAAATCTTGTCAAATTTTTGCAACACGAAAGAAATTTAATCTTTTTGGAAGAATTTACATTAATGAGAGAAATAGTTTCTTGTAAAGACCCCTTTCCTCTTTGTAATGCAAAATTGCAAATAAATGAAATCTATATTTCTAATTTTGAAATTAGTATTCAACCATTGTAAAATTATGAATGAACTGTTATTGGTCTTTCATTATTAAAATGTTTAACATTAATTATATATTGTGTTAATGAAATATAAATTTTTTCAATTAAACTATAAATTCATATTTCCTTTTTTAAAAAAACATGTAAAGTAGTTAAATCATTTTTTCCTCTCTCTCCAAGTTACATTCACCAATCAATTTATATGTATTCTTTTATGAGGCATTTTTCCTTTTATGAAAAATGAATGTGAATTTTGTTAAATTACTTATAATTTAAATTTTATTTTCTCTTTTTAGGACTACCGCTACTGTATGCAATTTGGAGCCTGCCAAGATTGTTGCCATGGAATGAAATGCCACTGCCAATCTTACCTTATTTTCATGCTGCAGCAACAGTATGTCCTTGGCTTGGAAGTTCAATTTATCATTTATTTATGAATCATTATTCTGGGGTTAAAACTTATGAGCGTTTACTACAATGGGATGTTGCAGGTGTTTGGGTTACTCAAAGTTGTGGTGAGTGCATAAAAATTTCTTAGATTTTGTATTATTTTACCATGTATTGAACTATATAATGCATTTATCATTGCCAGTTGCCATTGGATGCTTTGAACAATTTATTCTTATAATCAAAACTGTTAGAACATATTTTACTCATATTGCTTGCACTTGATGAAACATTTCAAAATTCATACATTTGACCTTTTTTTTAATTAAAAATTGAATTCCAGAAAACTCGTTAAAACATGTTCTTAAGTGATGAAATGCTCTTCACTCTTGTGTGCAACTGATAAATAAGTTTTGAGCTTGTAAAAATTATTTTTACTGTTTGATTTTGGAAATAACCTTGTGAAAACTGTGTTTTCTGTTATATACCTATTTAAAAATATTCTTGGTGCTGGCATAAATTACAGTTTATAATTGATGCCTTTTATAGTTTTCATTTTGACCTTAAACAGGCTTGTTTTTAGAAATTCAAACTTCATTTTTTATAATTTTCCATAAACATTCCTAGAAGTTTTTTCAACATTAAGTATTATTTTTAAAAAGAATAATAAAAAAAAATTATTTTAATTATTTGAAAATAACTTTCTCAACATTCCCTACACTATTATCCAGGAAACATTGATGTCAAAATTTTTATTTATTTTCATAATTTTGCCTTGGATATTTCTTGAAAAATCTCAACACTTAATACAAAAGACATTGTGGAAACCTTCAGGCAAAATTCGAAATTTTGCAAAATTCGAAATTTTTTAAAAGTAGCTAAAGACAATTACTTCCAACAATCCCTTTACTACTATACATAAAGTACAACCAATGTTGGCTAATATAATAATCACTATAGATTTAGTTCATAATTCATTGTACAAGTTTTTAGCAAAGGTTGCCATAAAATTTTATATATTTGTCAAAACTTACCAAAGCAGAAATTATTACCAATAGTATCAATACTGCATCTCATACTTAATTAAATATTAAAAATATTTATCTGTTACAGACATAAATTTACTATGTTTAATTTTCTAGGTGGATTTTCTTCAATATTTGTTGGCACCATGTGCTTACCATGGCCTATAAGATATTTATTGTTACTTATCTATTTGTCATTTGCAATGAAAGCTCTACATGCTGCAGTGTATTCTACGGGACCGTGGGAGCGGAGAATGAGTTTCGCTGCCATGTTTATCATGCGTCTATGTATCCTGTGTTTACGTTATACACCATATGGTGGTGGACACCCTGAGGTAATTATCCGTATCAATATATCTCTAACAAAATGTTTGCATTTATATATTTTTGACAACATATTTGGTTTGGTATCAAAGTATTTTATGCACATGAAGTTTTTAATTGATACAGCTTATCTTTTTTTTCAGCTCTGAAGCATTGTTATATAAAGCTATTTATTCTCATATTCATATATGTGCTTTTTGATATCACTTTGTGGTACTCATAATATATGTCATAACATATTTTCTTTTCAGTGTTATATCTAAATAGTCATACTTATTTTCTCTTAAATGTATGTTTTTCTTTGAAATTTGAAGATATGAAATGATGTACCAAAAATGATAATATATGTAATATGATATACCAAAGAATGTGTTTACGTGTAATGAATATGTGTAAGAAGTGATATAAGATAATTTTATCAGACTTTACTAAAAATTTTAATTTTCAATAGTTTGAACTAAAAAATTTACTTTCAAAATAAAAATTTCTGACGAATAAAGTTTTTTTACTTGTTAATTGATTTTAATTTTGTCCTTTTGTTATTTCACATTATTTTAAACATGTGAATAATTTTAAGATTTATATTTAAAAGAGTTATGAATTATTTTGAGAAAATATGTGCTTTGTTCTATGAATGTAATATTGTTATATATTCATAGTGCAAATTTACAATATTTGTCCTGCTATATGTATAAGGATAAATATTTAGCTATATTTTTTATTGTGATACAGATTCTAATAAATATATCATGGCATTCAAAAAATAGCTAAATATCCTTCCGTTTTTATATATAAGACAAAATAATTATTGCTACTGAGGATAATTATTTTAGGTAATATATAACTAATTAGTAATAGGTACATTTAATTCAATTGAATTTAAAAGTGAAAAAATTATTACTTTATAATAGTTGGTCTGATTGGAAAATATTATTTACAAAGTTTTTAATACTGTGTTCTAGTAAAGATTTACGGTCTACGATATATGCTAAAATAAAAAAATCAACAGGAAATTGCCTGAAAAAGTAAGATGAAAATATCTAAACAATAGTGACTCTGATTTCCTTGTGTGTTTCCTGTGGCAAAGAGCAGATAGTAGATGTCTAAAAGGAAATCCTTTCTTCCTAGTTTGGATAATAGAAAAGATTAGTTATAAGGTTGTAGAATTTTTGTAAAATAGCTCAAATCACATTCAGATTTTATTCAAAAACTAATAGCTAACAAAAAGCTTGTACCTCCTCCTACCCCTTTGCTTGTTAACTGAATAGATCTATAAAATTACATGTATATGAATAATTGTATAAGATGCTTTAAACACTTTGAATAGATTGGTTATAAAATATAACTTTTTCCCCAGTATTAAGCATAATTTTATATTTCTTTGAAATTAAAGAATATTATGTATTTTTTACTTAATTATGAAGTATGAAACATTCTTTAGTCACTTTTATTTCAGATTTTATTATTATTTATTCATTTTGTATTTTTCTCCCTTTTCTTTTAAGAGGACATGGTATGATTTATAAAAAAAAAATCTTGGATTTAATGGTTTTTATAATTTTTTTGCTTGTAATCTGTATAATATTACATAAAACAGGTTTTGTGCTCAAAATACTACAAAAATTTAATCATTTAATTGTTAAAGAAAAATTTAAAAATTTATGAAGAGATTTTAAAATACTACTCCTCTTATTATAAATGACTTACACATATAAAACTTGATTTTTAAGTATAAATTATGCATAGAGAAAAGTGGTATAGGTTTTCTGCTAACCATTGATATTCATAAAATACTTTTTTATGAATGCTTATTAAAAATTTATTTTAAAATGTATAAATTCTAAATTCAACCATTTTTTTAAAAAAAAAAGTATTGCTTTGATTTAAAAATGCATACCAGCTTTTGTTACATGTATTAATAGCATTAAGTACAAAAAGTATCAAAGCATTTGGCTCAATAGAAAAAAAGCCTTAGTATTTTATACTAAGATAGGCTAGTTATTTTTCCTTTCAGAAATAAATCAGCTTAAACTTATTTGCGGTTGGGATGTAATTAAAAAGGAGCATAAAAATTATCATGAATCTGGATTTTTATAACTTGGAGCTTTCAAATTTTGTGAAGTTATAGAAAGTTATATGAATAATTTAGTCTTAAAAATTTTGTTTGAATTTTTGACCGATTTTTGTCAAATGAATTGTACGGAGTCCCCTTAACATTTAATATTTCTTGCCTAAAAATGATTCAAAATTATGATAATTGTTTTACATCATGCAATATTTTTCTTCACAGGAGTTTATTAAATTTTTTTGTATACATGCTTTCAAGGATCCCTTTGAAATAACTAAATACTTTGCTTATATTATTCAAATGCATTTTCTTGTTTTCATTTACTAATGCAAATGGATAATCAAAGATCTGAAACGTTTAACTTTATTATAATAGTAAGGTACTTTAATTTTCAAAACAAATTTTTAATTGAATTTAATGGAAAGATCAAAAAATCTTAATTGCCGGCAAATGCAAAAGATTATTGCACATGCAATAGGTTTGTTCGATTACATATACATAAATTGCTTTTCCAATATAAAGATTTTGTTATGAAAATATGAATAAATTATAGCTTACATATTAAATCTTAAAATCTCTTTCAAGTTGGATTATCTGAATGTTTTTGAAATCAAAATGTCACATCTTTGACAGCCTTTGTTCAAAACTTAAAAACATAAGAATTTTTTAGAATGTTTGAAACACCAGAAATTTTGAATGTTTTGAAAAACTAAAAAGGCAACTACATGAAAAAATGTTATATTCTTGAGAACCTCTATATTCTTTGTGGGTTGGGGTGGGATACTGAACCACAGATTTATATGTTGCTCTCTTGAAGTTTTTGAAGGAGTATTTATTTATGCAGAACTTTGAGCACAAAATAAATATAAATTAGTGTTTTTTAAAAGTATGTTATTATTTCTAATTAATTTAGCATTATAAGATTCCAGATACTGTTCAGTTGTAGATTGTCTACCAATTCTATATATTTTAAACATCTCTAAAAACTTTTTTTCAAAAATATTGATTTCATTCCTGAATTGTTTATCTCTATATTTACTTGCTTCTCATAACATAAGATTCTAATGTATCTTACTTTCACAACATAAATGATTTATTTTTATTTAGTTTGTTTTTATTATTTTTAGACTTCATTGTTTGATTTACAAGACATGTAGCATTCTCTTCATTTATACAACTGAAATATAGAACCTGAGATATCATGATATTTATGCCATGATAATTTTCTTGCAGAACTGAAGACCAAGGTACAAAAACTAAATTGTGTTATATTAATTTTTGTCTGTACTGCTTAAAAAGATAATACATCTACCTTAAGCTTAGTGCTACGTATTAATCCCTTGCATCAAATTAGGCATTTTAGTGCTGTTATTGCAGATAACTTTCTGAGATCATGACTTCAGAATATATTAATAATTGCTTAAAATTGGTTATATCTATTTAATGACCTTTTTCTTTCAAACTAATTTTCTTGTGAATTAACAGCTGTGGTGTCGAGTGTTTTGAACTTCATTGCATTCAAGCTTAAATTATTTTATAGCAAACGAGAAAAGGAGTCCAAGTTATTTGAAGCTGTGAATTGTTTATTTCAGTTTAAGTCATGGGACAGAATCTGTTATATTAAATTGAATCTGTTATATTAAAGAATGCTTGTGTCTTTATAAGGTGCTAATGCTTTGAAACTAACAAAGTAAACTCAAAACTAATCTTCATATAAATCATAGCAATATATGCAATGTTGAAGTTATTTAAGTGCATGTTTTTTGTATTATATACTTATTAATATTTAATTCATTTTTTAAAGAATTTCATGAAGTGTTTTATAACTGTTTTTAAAATTTTGTATTGTACAGAAGATTAAAATTATCAATCTTATCTAGTTCTTTTCTGTCTTTTTACATGTATGATTTATCAAACTTTGTTCAGAAAAATTCCATAGGATATTTCTGTTGAAAAATTCTTTTATAATTATTTTGTGATTGCACTTAATTATTTGCTATTAGTTTGAGCATCTGATTTTATTTTGGCACAGTTATGAACAGTACCAAAATGTATGGATTATTTAAAATACTTAATTTCATCAGTTAATTAATATGCTAGGATGTCTTCATACATCAACATTTTTTAGTTGAAATATGTTTTGTAAAAATTAGATCATTTTAACTTGATCATAATTCATTCATTTATTTTTATTACTCCTTTTTCTCTTATTACTTTTTTTAAATATCACTACTTTTTTTATTTTAAAAAACTTTGAAGTAAAAAGGCAAGTTTCATTGTACTCATAAAAGAATAATAAGTTTGATTGAACTGTTTTTCAGATTTAAAATAATTTATTGACTTTGAAATTTTAAGACTTTTTAATAGATTGAGCTCTTTCTTGAAATTAAGAAAGAAAGAAAAGAATCAAACTAGTCAATAAGAATAAAATTAGTACTCCTAACGTTAAAAAGAAGCTTTACTCACATGTCTGAAATACCACCATTATTTTTGGGGAGTCTTCAATGTGTACTCCAATTGAAATTTTTGAAAATTTTTGTTTTAATTAAATAATAGAACAGCATTTTCATTAGTTATTAATGAATGTTTTATTTAAACAAAATACCAAAGATTTACTGATATATCAATTTTGCAAAAATGTATTTTTCATGTTGGACCTTAAGCTGATTATGTGTTAATATACATGTCTTATTGATAACAATTCTTGTTAATAATATGATAATCATGTTTCTATTTCAGTTATAATTGTTTCTTTATGTTGCATTAACTGTATTATATTATATATAATTGCATTTTCTTATCGATTTCGTATTTAAGGAATAAAAAGTTCATATTGTAAATTTGAAGGAAGATTGTTATAAAACAATTTCCTTTTCTTAATTTGAGTAATTTGCTTTTATTTTTAAAAGTAGGGATGTTTCAGAATTTTTAATAGAATTCAAATTAAATTTGGTTTATGATACACAATTGAATAAATTACGAATGGTTCGAGATTCTCGTGTACTGCACCCCCCATCTTTCATAAGATGATGAATGTACTGTATTTCATAAGTTAAAAAGAAACATTTACTTTAACAGAAAATCTAGCCATAGAATCAACTTTAAATATTGTGTAGTTTTCAGATTTATACTGTGGCTGCGGTAGCCTAGTGGTTGAGGTATCAGATCGTGGCTGGCTTGTTTCGAGTTTGAGCCGGGTACCACTAAAGACCCGTCGTGTAGGGGAGCAATGCATTTTAAATCTGTCGAGAGCTCAAATGTCTTCCCGTTGGTAGGTGTGATAGTTAGGAGAGGGGGTGCCAGCTCAGGTGTCGTTCTCATCACTTAACCTTGATTCAAAATTACGAGGTCCATTGCCAAAAGCCCTCATGTAGCTGAACAGTGCGGCGTTAATATTCACTCACTCGCTTTCAGATTTATACTGATTTTTTCAGCTTTTTCTTCCATTGTTTTGATATGATATTGAAATCTGTTGTTTTTCTTTTAATCCCTAAATAATCCATTTAAAATTGTGCTTCTCCTTTTATGTCTGTATCCTGTTTTCTTCCCTCTTTCATATTCTTCCCAATTATGGTTGTAGTTTTGTATGCTTTTCATATTCCAAAGTGTACAGTTCTTTTCTTTTACATGCCTTCATAATAGGAATGGTTATTTTTAAAAGAATTATTTCTTGATAATTTTGTAATGGTGAAACTTGAGGAAGGGTGAATTTTCCTTTTGTAGCAAATTTATTGTAGAAAGTAACAAATCCTGCCTGTTATAAATGTTAATATCATTCCGCAATTACTTAGCTGTTACAAATACACAACAGAACAGACTGAACTCTAGTTGAAATCTGAAAATACAAGCTACTTATGTAAATGATTTCTGTTTTAAAGCACATTTGATAGTTTTGTTGAAATTGAAAAGATTCATTAAGAAAGAGTGGAAATGTGTTTTTCTATTATTTACTAGTATCCTCTCTTGTAAATTGTGTTTTGAAGTATTTATTTTAACTAAATAAAATTTCATGACTTTATTTTGAAAATTCTTCTTCCAATACGTTGTAAGTATAAATATTTTTTATCTTTATAGAATGTGACATGGCACTATTTATTTTGTTAAAGTAATTGATTGTATATACTTGTAACTTCTAAATTTTTAAAATAATTGACAAATATTTCTTTTATCTGCAGGCCTTATATCATGTTTTCATGCAAGACTTCTGGTCACTGGTTGGTGCTGTAATAAGTGCAACACAAATACCAGAGAGATGGTTGCCAGGAAAGTTTGACTATGCATTTAACAGTCATAATATTATGCATGTATTGGTAGTATTAGGAGGTCTTCATATGCACTGGGCTGTGCAAAAGGACTTCCTTTGGGTTGCTAAAAGCCAGTGTCCTAAATAAAGCATGCCTTATTGCAGAGTTTCAAGTTAACCTTTACACTTCTGTATTAAGTGATTCATTTTTCTTAAAAATGAATGATTGCTGTGTATCAATCAATATAGAAATGTTAATAGTACAAACACATTAACATTAAATAGATCATTACTTTTTTAAATATACTGAATGAAGCAGTATTATCAGCTCGGTAAAAACATGTAAATTTAAAAAATGCATGCACAATAGGAAGCCTAGTATAGAAGTTTAAAAAATCTTGTTTAATCCTTTTGCTTTATTTTTTCCCCCCCTAAATTACTACTGTATTTAGAAAAAAAAAGTTAGAATTTTTGTTTCAATAATTCCTTTTTTTCATCAGGTTCAATTATTACATATTTGATTATGAAATAATAATAATTTGGTAATTTTTTTATTGCATTTTTCTTGCATTTCTTATTTCAGTTTTCAAAACATATAGTGCAAATAAATTGTCTTTTTTTTTTACATTACTTCCTATTGTGTACTGTTATACAAAATCAAAATCAGTTCCTTTAGTGTAAGTAAAATTAAATTTTGTAATAAATCTTTACTGTAAACTTGCAAATAATAGCAAAGTTTAATAATAAAGAAAAAGGTGATTTTATGTTTTTCAAAAAATTTCAATCTTCCTGCAAAAGTTTGGCAATTATAACAAATTTCAAAATTTTGTTTTAGCTGTCAAATAGAAATATTAACTGACTGTCTTAAGTGTGAAGCTGTTAATTTCAAACTCTGCATTTAAATTATTGCACAAGAGTATATACATATATATAGTATAATTCATATTTTATGAGAAATTCAACTATCACGGGCCCACGATGTAAATCAAATCCTTCCATATACACTAAGCACACATTTGTGTTTTAGATATTTATTTTTTACAATGCTAGTAATTTATCTTAGTTTTCTGTTCTGTATGTTAATAACATAGGTTTCTTTGTAATATGTAAATAGCTAATCTGCCATTTATGCATGCAATATGGTTAATCAAAAATCAATTTATTTTGTTAGCAAAGAATTTTTCTAAAATGCATTTGATAAATTATAAGAAAAAGAAAATCAATTATAAATATCTAGAAAAAGTGCTCAAAGTAGTTAAGAATAGTTTATAGTAAATAAGCATACATTTAACTAAATTGTAGTCTTTGATTGACTTTTTTTTAAGAAACTGTTTAGAATTTAAGATGAATAATTATCAAATGTATTAATACAACCCCTTGACTGTGGCATATATTTCTAAAAAATGTGTCCGAAATAGATAAAAATAAAAGTATCCTATTTTACTTAGTAAAAAAAGTAAAATTTATATATAAAGCTATTGTAAATATTATTTCAACATACTTGTGAAAGATTAAAAGATCACAGCCATTTTTAATTAAATGTTTTTAACTATATTAAATATGAAAACAACTGCATCCAAGTTCTGCATGAAGAAATGTTTTTTGTCACTTCCTGTGAGCTGTTCAATAGAAATGGTAGAATCTGGTCTTAGAGGCATTTTCATTATCTGAATTTGTAATGGATTACATTTGCCCTTTCTCTCTATATATAAAAGAAATGAAATACATAACTGTACTATTTGCTATAGAAATAATGAACTGTATATTTGAATGCATTCAATAGGGACAACTTTTATGTGTTTCTAGTATACATCGTCAATTTACATAACACAGGTAAGGGGTTTCATTTAACAAAAATTTTCTCTCATTTGATCACATATTGCATGCATCATTTAATGATTCTGCAGTTATTTCAAAGCTATTTTTACATACTTGGCCCAAGTTCAAATAGTGATAGTTTTTGTTCATGTATTTTCAAAACTAATTCCTGTGATTCAAGTTTGCAAAGAAAACACAAATATTTAATATTTTTTCCAAGCATAATATGATGTCAATTGCAACTGATAGTTAAATATTACTTGTTTAATTTTCTCAGAATCAAGATTTGGGGTCTCTGTGATTGTTGAAATATGATTATGAAACTAGCATAGATATCTAGAATTGATTTATATATATCAAAGAAATTACACACATTTAGTTGATTTGTATATTTTTATTATTGTTATACTGATTAGTTTTAAGATAAATAATTTATTTGCAATCCTTATTTAAAATAATTGGTACAGAAAATTTGATTTTAATCTCAAAAATTAAATCAAATTTTTATATCAAATTGTTATTTAATTATTAAAATTATTTTATATTTTGTTATTTACTCTTCTAATTTTAATAGCTTAAAATAAGGAAAAGTGCTGTGCAAAGCAGTGCATATTTATATATTGCATGGTGATAAAATTATCTTGTAAAAAATCATTATTTTCAAATAATTTCTATATTTTATTTTAATTGATTATTTCTTGTTATCAGTACAATTATGAAAAAAAGCACAAATATATATTCAGTATCATTTTTTTATATTGTGTGAACTGAATATCAATTCTGTTTCTTAAAACAGAATATTTTTCTCATTTCTGTCTTTGTGTATTTATTTCAGTATGTTTTTAAACAACTTTGTTAAAAATTGTTAATTGTATATTTTGATGATAAAGTTATAAAAAGTATTTATGTAAGAAAAAAAAAGATGACACTGTTTCACATATCATTGTTAATTTTCGATGCTTATTCTTGAGCACAATTTAGAGTAAAAAAAATTATCATTTATGGTTATATTTATTTTATATAAAATATAACAGATGTTTAGAGTCATTTCATTTGTAATTGATATCTTTTTATTCATAAGTAAACTGCTCATTTTTAATCTAGCTTTCATTATTTACTCAAGCTGAATTATGTTACTGAATAATTACTTCAGGGTTTAAGAAGTTAATAGCATCTTCTAATTTTTTCTGCATGTGAGGAACATTTGTTTTATATTCATGAATATAACCAGAAAGGATTACTTTAGTTTTCTTTTTAATATTTTAGAACTCATAGTGAAACATACATGTGTATTGCTCATATATTTAACTTTTTTAAGACAAACTCATAGCAATTAGTTATATTACCTCTTGAATAGATTTAGTTTTATACAGAAAACAAAAATTAGATTATAGTGAATCTCATAATTAAATACTCTCATGTTTGTTGTGATTTATAATTTTAACGTGATCAGTTTACTTTGGATGTGATAGAAATTTGTTGAAGATTTTATTGTAGAGGTGTGTGTGTATACATACATAAATGCAATATCTTACTTAATTTTTTTGCTTATTTTAATCTTTGTGATACAATGTGTTTGTCCATTGTGTTGTAAATTAGTAATTATTTATTAGATCAAATAGGTTCTCAAACCATTTAAAGTGCACGATTGAAGGTGAACGTTACTAGTCATTGTGATCAATTAGGTTACATAAATCATTTATTTTCCTTGTGTTATTTATGTGTTTATGAGATAAAGAAATCATAGCCTATTCAATTATTTGCTGAAACAATTGATATGGATTTGTTTTATGACTCAGAAATGATTTTATATATTCTTATAAATGGGTATAGAATGAATTTCTTGTAGAGTGTGTTTTTAAGGAAATGACTCTGAAATTATGAACTGAAATTGAAAAGAAACTGTAAGGAGCTTTTAAAGAATGCAATAAATATAACAGTACAATCACATGTAATTTTTGTATAAAAAAAAATATATTTATTGCAACTTTGATATTTTTCCCTTGTACATGTGTGTTATGCAATAAGAATGACACTGAGATGATGCAAAAACTGTGTAATTCATTGCTACGAGAATAGTTTTTATTACTTTGTATGAAAAAGTTGAGTTGCTTAGAAAACATTTTATTCAATATATCTGATTTTACTAACTCAAGGATGCATTAGAAGTTGCATGCTTGTGATCTTGTCCATAAAATTATAAACAATTTTCATAAAGAGATCTTAGTTCTAATTATCTTGTACTTTAAAAATTACTTAGTATTTACTAAGTAGAACTTATTTTTTATCAAGATGAATTAATTTTTTGAAGAGAATAATAACCAGTAATATTCATTTATTACTTTCAAAGTTTGTGTTTGATTTATATGTTTGCATAGGGTGTTTTTTTTTAATCATTTATTAATCACTTTATTATTTTTCACACTCTCTGCATCTATAATCAAGCATTGGACTATTTTTTTTACCTAAATTTTTTAAAAGTTCTTGCTCATTTTATTATAAACCAGATAGTAAGTGATATTAATATAATGTTAACTGCACTTCCATACATCTTTTTGAAATCATTCTACAAATATAGTTTGTTGCATTGAAATTTCACTGCCAGTCTGCAAGATTAGTTAACTCTGTATCAAAATATTTCCTATATAAGATAAGCAATATGTCATTTAACTTTATTAAGGTAACTTTAGATAATTTACATTAAAATATAGTTTTACAATACATGCCAATTTTGCTAAAGATTCAAAACATTCCTCAATTTATATTCTATTTGAACATGTCTCTACATCTGATATTACTGTTGATATATTCTGTATTTAAAGTTAATGCATCTTAAACAAAAATAAATTCTACATTTATTGACATTCCATCAGATTTTAATAATTAAAAAAGTATTGTTTGAAGTTTATTTAATAATTAAGTATTTGAGGTATTTTCAAATATCTTTAGTTTTTTTTTTTTTTTTCCTTTGAGAAACAAGCTTAGCTAGAGTATTTTTATGAGTAATTATCTTGTCTAACAAGATGAATTTTAAATAGTATTTAATAAGTTCTTTTGAATGCAGGAAAACACAATGCTGTTACCTCTTTATTATTTAAGAGGTTTGTATCCATTACAATGTTGCCACTGAAAAGCATTGTCAGAACAATTTTAGTATGTCCAAACTCAAATTATAAATCCCTGTTAATTAATATAAATTAATTACAACAGTATTCATTTATTTTATTCTGATTATAAATAAACAGTTCGTATCTGTCTCAACTTATAAGATATTTGTAGTTTTATGCTAAATATTCCAGATGTATGTCTCGTTTATATGAAGTAGTTTTTAATAAAATGAGTTTAATTCTAGAAAATATAGCTTTTTTAATTTTTAAAAATGTAGCACTTAGTTATAATCATTTTAAAATGCATTTCCTTAAATTTCTTCTCTTTTTTGCACTTAACTATGTGCCTTAAAACACTAAATGAAATCATGGTTTTTCAGAACATAAATTTATTTCCTTAGCATTCGATAACTCTAAAGTCTTACTCTTGATACGGCAGAGCTATGAATATTATTAGTCTATTCTATGCAGTATTATGTTGATGATACATTAAAATATCATGCTACCATCTCATAATAGTTTATTAAAATAAAGTGCTTTATCTTCAGTCTTAATTAGCACTTATGGAAGGACTACTAGTTAGTTATAGCTTGTATGCAAATAAAGTTCGACTTCTTATGCCTTTTAAGCCTACAGTACAATGTAAACATACTGCATTACCTTGCCATTGTTGATATTTATAACAAAGTGATCTAAAACTTTACATTTGCTTTTGTTTCTGGACTGTATATTATATTGTTCCTTAACTGACTTTTACATGTATAATTTGTTTTATTGTTTGTTAATTATTTATTATATATTTTAATTTTGTTAAAGATAATATTCTGTTAACAAGGTATTTTAGATAATAAAGTTTTATATACTGCAAATATAATTGTGTATTGTCTTTTAATAAAATTTACACAAAATTTATATTAACTTTTAAATGTATTTGTTGTGTTTATTAATCATAATTTATTTGCAACTTTTTCTGATTGCCTGATTCATTTTATGGGATTCCTATTCTCCCTCCCCCTTTAACCATTTCTATTTTTTTAAAACATAAAATATGATATTTTGTTTTAAAGTATCAATATTTTAACCGTCTGTATTACATATGATAGACCAGGGGTGACCAACCTTTTTAGGAATAGTGCCAATTTCAGATAAAAAAATAACTAAGCATGCCACTTCCGAGGCTAATTACGTAACTTTTACACAAAGAGCACATTTTTAATGTACTAGTGTAAGTAGTGGAAACTTAAATACAATATAATAAATTAGACTAAAGCACTTGCTAATCAGTTCAGTTAATTTTAAATGATATTTTGATTTTGTTATGTTCATAATAAAAAACATTTGTTCACAAATGTGTCGATTGAAATCTAATACAATAGCTGACAGCCAAATTGTGTAAATTTGGAAAATTGCTTGTTAGTACAAATTTCCAAAATTTAATAGAATTCCTTGTATTTGCTTTTTAGTGTAGTATGGTGCTGTATGCAATAATTTCGATTTTGATTTCAGGTGGATAACAATTACCATTTTGCAGATAAATTGAAAAAGGAATTGTGAAAAGATCTGTATTTTTTTAACATCTTGGAAAGATATCAAACCTTAGCCCCGAAAGAATCATGTAAAAATAGATATTGAATTTTTAAATCTATTGCAGCTCTGAGCACTATTAACTTTGATAGATAGTTCCAGCATTAATGTTAATTTTTTTTTCTCCAATATCAAGACAAAAAAAAGCAAAAGTTTGTCTACAAAAGAAGGTATTTGAACTAGGGTAGAAAAAATGAAATCTTAAATTTAAATTATTTTAATGTCCCCTAATATTGTGAAGAAACGATAAATCACATAGCCTGTCTTCATTCTAGAATAGCAAGTACTCACTGGGCAGTCCAGTGTTTTTTTCCAGATATTTTATAATATGCTCCCTCAAATTGCAAATTCTCGTGAGTGAAAAAAGCTTTGGAAAGCCAACTCGCGCAACAATGCCGGTGCATTTTCTACATGATAAATTTCTACTGTAACTCTATTAAGTTTATTTAAAATAATTTTTTTGTTGCATTTCAATAAAATTGTTAAAAAAATTTTATTAAGTCTTCGCATGCCACTTATTTCTGAGTCAGGGAAATTAGTTTTAGGGGAAAACTAGTTTTATATAATGTAACTAACATATTTTAAAAATAACAATCTATGTTCCCTTATAAATTTTTTACAATATATTCATGATGGTTATGTGAAATATAAATAGAGAAGTTTAATAGATTTCTTTTTGGTCACTTTCATTATCAAATAAAGCTTTGAAACTTTAAAATTAATGACAGTTATAAAATATGAACCTTTTGTTGCCTATGAGATAATTCTATCCTTTATTCTAGTTGACTAAAAAGGCTCCTTTGATTTTAAGTATCTTCAAATCCAGTTGTTTTGCAGAATATTTAAATTCAGATAGATGTGTAGCAAACTTATCTAGTGGGCACTGGATTGCAATTTTATGTGTACAGTTTCATAAATTGGTTAAAAACATTTCTCAAAATAGTCTGCACAAAAGATATTTGTTCTTTTTATAAATATATTTAAAACTGTAATAAGTTAATTCAGAAACTAGCCGGCTGGGTGGTGCAGTTGGTTTGTCATTGGCCTTCTGTACCCAAGGTTGCGAGTTCGATCCCAGTCCAAATTGGATTTTCCTGATGCAGAAAATCGACAGCGGCCATGTCATATGAATATACCGCAAGAAAAAAATCCCTTAAGGGTCTGTTTGGATTGGATGCCCTCGGCAAAATTAAATTCCTAAGTACGAATTTCGCATTGGCAGAGCTCAGGTGCCTCGCCCTGAGGAAGAAACTGGGCATCAAAATTACGTACGGTAAATGGTATCCCCTAAATGGTGCCACATTAGAAAATGATACCAGCTCCTGGGTCTGCAAAGGTAGAAATACCAATACGCAGCTCCATTACAGAAAGAAAAAAAAATTCAGAAACTATTTTAATTTTGTTGCATCAACATATTCAAATTGCTTTTCTGAGAAGTAAATTTCATTTATGATCAATAAATTTTGATTTCATATTTAAAGCATTAAACTGCATAATGCTTTAAAACTCCCCCACCCCATCTTCCTTAAACATGATTTTAGTTCGAGAAACTTGTGTTGTGCTTTTAAAGTAACTTTTTACACTGAATTCAAATCTGCAATCATTCTTATATTGCCCTCGATTTTTGTACAATTGCATTTAATTATTGCTGCATGGAATTTTTAGAGATTTATTCAGGGATTACTAATTATGTAAAATAATATTATAAATTATTTATATGTATACAGTATGGGAACACAAAGACTATACCATTTTATGCCAGTATCAACTTTGCATTTATCAACAGGCTGCAAATGGAATGAGTGAATTCATCTGGAATCGCCTTGCAACATGGAGGAAAACAGCTATCTACTGTATCTTAATTACTGGCCTTTTATAAATGCGATAGTCATGCACATAATAAAGTTGGATTCTGCTCTGTGTTACATAAGTTAATATACCAAGAACTTGCATTCATCATACAAACAACTTGTTATGTGGGGGGGAGAGGAGTTTTACATTTAGTGTTATGAAATATATTTTGGCTGTAAAGTAAGGGATCATGATAACTAAGCCCTTCATATCTGCTGTTTAGTGTGTGTGAAGTGTCTAGTTAGGCTCAGAGTTCTAGGCACATGAGCTTTGCCATATCCATGGTGTGACATGAACCTCAATATCATTCATTGTTGTTTCTACATCACAAAGATGAAAGGAATAAATAGTAAGCCCAACATATAGTAAAGTACCCAAACTTGGCATCTGCTGTGAGGTCAATACCTCACAGTGAGGATACTCCCAACAGATCCAAGTATGGAAGATACCAACTTTCAAGATAATTCAAGAACTAAATCCTCGTATTTATGAAGAGAGTGCGACCTCCTGTCAATCTCAACTTTTAATTGAAAGCAATTCAAAATTCAGGCCAAAAACATTTGGGTTCTAGGTTGAAAACTCTTACAGATGGACACTAAAGGTTTTTCGTAACAATCAGGAGTTTACGAGTTCTCTTCAGTAGAAAATTATTTAGTGTATTGCAACAACATTTGTGCTTTAATGGATGAACATGATTGCAAAAACCAGTTTGAAGGTTGTGTTTATGCACAGTTGGAACAAATTTCTGTACTGTTAGCTTTTGCAATCAGCATGAAGTAAACATATGAAAATCCTGCAGGAAAAAATTCAGTTTAACAAGTGTTGGACAATATGTTTTGATTTAAAAGTTATTGTATTGTTAATGGGTCTACAGTTCTGCTGTTCTAAATTTTGTTTTTTGGTGTGTGATTAGGATAGTGCAGACAAGAAAGGAATAGTCTAAATGAGAATCGCATACATCTGGATGGAAAAATGTTTTGCATTCATCATTGGTCAACTCTAATCAAGGTCTTTTAAAGAATTTGAAGTCTTAAAAATTTTGTTAAAGCAATGAATAAAAACGGTGCTAGGTTTCATTATTTGAAAGAAAGATTTCCTAGTGCAAATGATCCTAAAATAAAGAAGGAATATTTGTGGGTCCTTAAATAACACCTTTGGTTGTTAATAAAGAATTTGAAAATCCATGAAGCCAAGTTGAAAATTCAACATGAAAGTCTTTAAAAAGTGTTACGCAAAACTTTTTCAGGAAATTATGGACTACCAAATTACCCATAACACTAAATGAACTGTTATAATCATTTGAGGTATAATAGTTCACTAAAATTGCATTTCTTTCCTGGCAATTGTGGTGCCGTTAGTGATGAGCATGGGGAACATTTTCACCAAGATATTTTTGCCATGAAGTACAAAAATAGTTGTGGATTACTGCTGGACCCTTAAGTGGGATGTTCCAGATTCAAAACACCAAAAGAAACCACCTACATGTTTTAAGTTGAATAGTATCTTCTGTAAGCAAATATAAAAGATTTTAAATAATAACCATGGGTGCCGGTGGAAAACTAATTGCTGTAAAATTCAACATATAACATGCACCTTTAACACAAAAATAAGATCGAAATTTACAGGTGTGAGGGTTATACGCACTGAGTATAAAAATAATAGCTTTTTAGTAATAAGAGATACGCATAAAAAAAAAATCAGATTTCTACATATACCAAAATATTGTTTATTTAAAAGAAATGACATTCCTTAAAGGGTTGTAATGCTAGAACTATACTATTTTATCTAAAGCTAGCTATAACACCTTAAATGAATGAGTTCAAAATAAAAGAGCTCTGCATACGTACATTTCAGGTTTCTTCGTAAGAAGGGGGAGGGGGTTGTATGGAGAATATACCTGAAATTTAAAAAATACGGCTTGGAAGTATAGGTTCATGTTATACGCCGGATTTTATGGTATGTCTTTGAATTCAGCATAAAAAGCTCTATTACGACCGTTACGTTTTTTGCTCTTAGGCAAAAAAAAAGTTTTACCTTGTTGACTGGTGTAAAGGGAAATTGTTGGCATTTATATTATAAAATTTTTTTAACATTTGAAAAAAGATCAAATGTATGTGAGAAACTATTTTTTTTTTCAATTCAAGAGTAAATTAAGAACTTTCTATTTAAGGTTCTTGTATTTTATTCATTATTATTAGATTATAAATACTAATTAATTTTCACTAATTTATTAAAATATTCATATTTAATTTTACTGTTATCTTTAACTACAAATAAGTAAATTTAAAATTTGCAGTTTTAATTTAAAATTTTAAAAAAAATACATATAAGTTCAATAACAGATGCAATAGAATTATATTTTTGTAAACAATATATTTATATTTTAATTTTAAAACAAATCATTACAAAATCAACATAAGGTATAAAAAATACTTCAGCTGTCAATGTCAAATATTAACAATATATAAAAAATTTTTAAATTATATGAAACAAGTCAGTGTATAAATATTTCTTATCTGTAAATAACAGCATTATAACATGAATACATCCATAGAAAAATATAATAAAATAGTATTATAATATATAATATAATAGTAAAAATAGACAACTATAATTGTTACTAAATGGCCTTTATTTAAACTTTGAATTTTTATTTAGATCACAGAAACTGGCAATAATAATTTATGGTTCTTTGATTGAAATGTGATCTAAGCAATTTTGAACGCTTCTATAAGTATATATAACCTTTTTATTAGTAATGTATTTAGAACTTCTATTCATTATATTCTGTAGGATTTTGTTGAGTATTACAAAAAAAAAGGGGGGGGGAGGTTATAAAGTAGTCCTCAGTCTGCAATGCTTATAAATATTGTAGCATCCATCTCTTTATTGTTTCCAAAATTTCAATGATCTCTGTTTTAATCTTCAACATTAAAATCATTTTTGTCTCTCAAATAGAGTATTTTTTAAAATTATTTATAAAATTCATATAATTTCAATTTTTTAATTGATTTATATATATTTAAATATATATATGTATATAAATAAAACAATTTTAAATAATATAAAACAAACTATATTTATAATTCATTAAAATGACTATTCATTAATAATACTTAAGATTTAAATATCTCTTTACAACTAACTTCTCATAATGAAACAAATTCTTTTGTATAATTTCTACTATCTGTATACATGAAAGAAAAATTAATATTCATAGAAACTTAATGGTGATTAATAATAAATGCTATACATTCACACACACACGCATGGAAATACTTTAAGGCATGAAAAGATACTTGCAAAATAAAAGTTTTTAACTTGTCATATCCACTTTTTAAACACCAATAGTAGAAAGAGGTGAATTTGGCTCAACAATAACAGATTCATGTCCAAGATTTTCTCTCAAATAATCAGCTAACAAATCCATACCTTTCAAGTTCGCATAATCTAATGCCGTCTGAAAAATTCCAAAAATCTTATTAAATTTAGTAAATTTTAGTACAAAATATACAATACATTAATTGTTTAGCTGATGTAAAAATTAGTGAGATTTTTATACATATATTGCAATAACTTTTTTTCCAAATTTTTAAAATGCAAAGCTTCTAAAAGAGTTTACACAAATAAGATGTATTTATATTCTTAAAGCAATGAATGAGGATTTTTTACTTTTGGCTTTACTTTAAAAGTTCTTTCATTATGACTATTATTTTTTTTAAAGAAATATGAAAACTTCCAATAAATCGCATTTTGCTATATAAGAATTTTCATTGGCATAAAACATTTAATGAAATTCATTTAGAAATTAAAAATGTTTCTAATTCCAATAAATAATATTACTGTTAAATGAAAAAAGGAAAGTTATTGGCATATTATACAACATTATCCCTTTTTATCAGAAATAATCATGATAAAAAAAATATTTAAATTGGTTATAAGCAAAATAATGTGTTGCATACAACAAAATTTATTCTTTGAAGATTTTTTTTTTTCTAAGTATCAGTAGATTTGCAATAAATCCTGAATTTTTAACAATTAATGACTAATAATAATTTTTCACTTTTCAGATAAATCTTACTTCATGAAATTAGTATTAAACAAAGTAAGTTTTTATTGCTCAAAAAGAAAAATCAAAATTATGATTACATAAAATTATTGCAGCTGTTTCACAGAAATTTCAATCCAGTTAGCATACCAAGAATTTTCTTAACCTAATTTCAAGCATTTCATATTTTTAAGTACTTAAATAATGCAATTTTTGCAACTGTAAAATAATAATAATTTGAAATTTTCTAATTAACACTTTAGAAAAATGATTTTAAAAATTTCACTGATATTACATAATAATTTGGTGCAAATATTTCACTGATATAAAAAGATAACAAATTATTGGCTCTAAAACAAAAAGTGACTAATTCTGAAATAAAAAGTTTAAAATATAAGGTAGTTTCATTAATAGCTAATAGGAAAAGAAATGCAATAGTTATAGATCCATATTCAGCTTATAAGCTAATAATTTTTAATAACGGCTTAGTTAAAAGTTTAAATGTCTTTTTAAAACATTAAAAATTTAAATATGCTTAATTATTTTCTTACCTTGTTATTCAGAGAGTCTCTTATATTTATTCCTTCAACAGAACCATGATGCTTTTTCTGAATCTCCACAATGCTGTAAGCTTTTTCAACGTTACCATTCAACACAGCTTCATGTAGATTTCTGTACATAGAAAAAATTGTGAACTTAAAATAATAAATGAATCTCTTGGCTATATCATTAGAATTGTAAATAAATCAGAAGAAAATCAATAAAATATATAGAACAACCCAAAAAATATATATCCACATTTAAGCATTTCAATATTAATTAGACATTTTTTTTTATTAAGTGAAAAATTAATACTATTCTGATTTTCTTTACTTTGAACAAAAATTTATCATTCATTTCTGATTAAATAGTAAAAAAATTAAATTCAAAAAATTCATATGTATAAAAAATACTTTAAAACAGTATTTATTACAGAAATATAGACTGAAACTTTGAGTAAAAATTCTTTTAAAGACTAAAAATTGCATGGGTTTGTAGCCAATCTGTTCATTAAATGAATCAGAATTTTTAGAAAAGTACTTATTTTTGCTACATTCAAAGATCTGCTCAACTAAATGAATACTTGTAATTTTAAACCATCACGTCGCAAGGTTCATAACTCACCTAGCATCACAACTTTAGTGGTATACCACATGATTATTTTCAAGACAACTTTTTATTGTATGTCAGCTACCATTCTCTTACATGACAGAGGTTTGAAGTCTGTCACATACTGCATATAAGGAGCATAGTGTATCTAAGCAGGGATGTCTTAAGGCATGGGCCAACTGGACACGGGCCCAGGGCCTCGGCCGCAATGAGGGCATTGTCTCGTTCTCAACTCAGCCTTAATAAGATCATAATTCGAATCATTATAAAGATCAAATGATATTTCCGGTAGTATTCAGATAGATATTTCAGACGATATGTCAACCGTCTACATATGATGACTGTCACCACGTACAGGCCTAGGCCTACCACCATACACCATTATTACTCATTCAGTCAAAAGGCAGCAATCGGGCGAGTTAATTTGTGCCATTGTAAGTCATGCACATTTGTTTCAGGCTTTATTTGTATGAATATTTGACAATGTATGCTATGTACTGTCTACTTTTAAAGGTCATAAATGGGGCCTAGAGCCTCAAGAAGTCTTAAGACATCCCTGTCTCTAAGATTTATAAACCAGGAGTTAAAATGAACTAAGAGATCATCGTTTGTGACACTCATGACATTTGTAGTAATGCAGCATTTATTCACTTTTTTTGTTATTTTGAATGATTCATGTAGAATTTCATACATGGATTTGGTATTATACCTCACAAAATAATTTTTTGTATCATTTTAGATTTTTTACAACTAAGAATTAAAAGTATTTGAAAAATTCTCAGTTTTAAAAGTTGAAATAAACAATATTTAAAAGTGGCTTATTTGACAAACTGTATTCTTATAAATGGAAATATATTTAAAATGTAAATTGAAAATTCAAAAAAAAATTTCAAAATTCATTTGCTAAGATCTTAACTATATTTAAGTGTTATTATAAATATATTGATTTTACTTCCCTAATTTACTATATGAACTGTCATCCTTAACACTATTTATCTATTATAATCATTCATTAATTGTAGGGAAAAGTAAGAATGACATTTTAAAAAACAAACATATAAAAATACAATTTTACTCTGTTTTTCTCAAGTCATATGCTTTATTAGCACATAAATCTCAACAAATAAGAATTGCTATTAAGTAATTACTTAACTGGAATTTTATATAAGTTTTCTGTACACAAATATTTTTAATGCCCATTAAAATCAAACTTACTTGAAATAAAAATTGATCAAATTGATGTCTGAAGATTACAGAGAACCAATTCTTGATATGGTCAATTTCCCTGTAAGCTCTTAAGGATTTGGATGTTTTTAATTGTCATGTTGAGAATAAAGTTTTGAGCCAAATCTATGCAAAACCTAGAAAACTACAGTTATTTTTGAATTTCTAAGTACAGGAATACCTCACTTAAGTACTGTCAGTGGGTTTCTTGAAAAAAAAATACTGCATTTAACGAATCCTTACTGGGCAAGACATTATTTTAGGAAAATATAATTTATTCCAGTAACATTTTGTAAAAACAAAAATATTTGTATGTTTACCTAAAATTAAGGAAAAATAATAAAAGGGTGAAAAGTAGAAATAATGAAAAACTTTTATTGCTTAATGTTTACAAAATTAAAAAGGAAAATAATTTTTTAGTTAAAGTTTCACCAAAGTTTTTTGTGCATTTACTTTATAAATACAAGGTTATTCATAATTCCTTCTAAAGTTTTGAAGTGCTTTCGTAAAAAAACTAAGACAAATACAGCAAAAAGAGAAAAAAACATTTGAATTAATACAGAAACAATTCAATTTTATTAACATATTTTACAGGTGTTCTATGTCTAAAACCTTGGTTATATGGCTAACATCAATGTGATATTCCAGTTCCTATCAAACTCTACTCAACATGGTACTATCAATGTTATTGACGGCATGTATTATTTTTTCATGCAGTTCTGGTACATCCTGCAGAAAAGGGGGCACGAAAACTTGTTCTTATGTAAAAGTCCCCACATAATATGGAAAGAATAACATGTGCTGTTGATAATGTTGACAGTACCACATTGAGTAGTGTTGCAGGAACTGGATTATCACAGTGATGAAGGTTGCACATTGTGTAAGGTTTCACAAATAGAACACTGTAAAATATGTAAATAAAACTTGAATTGTTTCAGTATTCTTTCAGATGTTATAGTTTTAGATAGTTTAGATGCTCATTTTAGTTTTTTATTATATCCTTCGAAACCTTGGAGGGAATTATGAACTACCCTGTACAGCTCACAAATTTCCCTAAATTGTAGCTAACTATAGTTGGTGGATTTTTTCTCCCAATATTTAAGACAGCATATTCAAATTAATTAAATTAAAATGAAATGAAGGTTATTAATAACACATTAGTTAGCATATGTGTGCTCTTACGTTTTTTTATTCTTTGTTTTTCTACTTCTTCTCAACAGATGAATCACTTTTTTTCCTTCTGTACCATACAGTCCTCTTTGTATTTCCTGATTAATAATACCTTCTTCAAATTTCTGCTTATCATGGTCAAAAGATGGAGAACTAAGGAGTTTAGTTGCAGCTGTAGTACTGAAAAGATAATATAAAGAAAAATAAAGGACAATTGTTATCAATTATATAAATTTACAGAGGAATTTAAACATGTAAAATTCACCTTTTTTAAATTATGTTCCTTTCAACATATTTCCAAATTATTCCAAATAAAGTTTCATTATTAAAAGAAATATTTCTTAGAGGTGAAAAAATATATGAAAAATTGATAAGACAATATCTGTTTTTGAAGTTTGACATAGAATTTTACTTAGAAAATAAATTTACAAAAAGAGAAAATATATTCTCATTGCAAACAAAACCTTGTAATTCTTTAAAATAACAAAGAATTCATGAACTTTTTAAAAAATATTTCATTTTATATAAAATAATCTTCTATGAAGGTAAAATTTTAGTCTGAATGAATTATCTATTGAAAAAAAAAATTAAACATAAAATCTTAAATAAAAATTACAAAATATAATTCATTTTTAAGTAATTAAAAATAAGTAAATGCACAGTAAATATCATCTCGTCTTTATTGATGCCATTAATAAGTATCCTCTAACATGTTTTCTACAGAAGGGTTTCACTCTCATATAATAAAAAAAATTGCAGAAAATCTTTTATAGCAAGAAAAAAAATTAAAGTAAAAAAATGTTATGCTTATAAATATGTTATTATTACTAATTAATGTTCAAGATCACCCAAAAATTTAACCCATCTTAATCTTATAATAGAGTTTTATATAGAATGTTATTTCTTTATCCAACCTTTAGTTCAAAGTATTATTTATAACTTTAAAGCGTACTACATCTTTTAAATGTACCTCTCGCTGCATATTACTGCCTTTGCCCATGGAAATCATGGGATACACAGCAAGAGGGTTAGCCAAAAAAATTACCAACGTTCTAAAAAATATTTAATGTAAAGAATTTTTTTAAAAAAAGTAATGCTATATCAATTATTTTATGAATCTTTGCATTTTAATTTACATGAATTTTGTTATTTATATACTATAACCAGTAGAAAGATTTTCACCAGTTCACCTCCCTGGTCTATTTTGAATGGCTATTCAAGAGCCAATCTAACAACTATAAGCATTTTAACATTAGCACATCAAACTAAACAGTATTCTGTCAAACTACCTGATTGTAAATAATTCTTAAAATAAAAAAAGTACATAATTTTGTTTTATAATCTATTACATGATTGCATTCTAGTTTTAATATAGGATATCATAGCAATTATATTATGTTTCCTGACATATTGCATGAAGATTTTTACACCTTTCAATGATAAAGTAAATTTAATTCTTATTTTAAGTATTAATAAGATTAACCTTTATTCAAATATAGATAAATAAAATTTAATATAATTGAGTTTAAAAAGCTAGCCTCATATCTACTTTAAAATTCAAATTAAATAAAACTTACTCTAATACGCAGCTCAATCTACGATATTCAAATCCGTCAGAGTCCCGATTTGAATCCTGAGCATGATTGCAACTAACTGATGCTGACATATTTGATGCAACAGACTGCTTGTATTTTGACATGTTCTTTGGTAAAGAAACTGGTTTTTCTTTTAAATATCTCTTCGTACAAAGCTGTCTGATTTTACTTTCAATTTCTAGAGATGTTTTATCATATTCAGATAATTCATGTGTGGAAGATAAAGCAGAAGAGTTTGTAACAACAGGAGATAAATTCTTGCAATTTTGAGTTGGATCACTAATATTAGAAGATGAGTTCACATTCTTATCTGTCTTGTCCAAAAAATAATTTGCATTATTGAAAAGTATATTTTCTTTGTCTTTATTTACACAGCTTGAGTTATCTTCCTTATTGGAAGTTGATGTAAAATTTGGTATATAATTTTCTCTAGCATGATTGAATCTAATTTGATGATCTAAATTACTATTTTTACCATAAGTATTAAATAAACAATTCTGATTCAGTTCTGGAAGAGAATTCAATTTAATTTTCCCTATTTCAATAGATAGTAACTGCTCTTGAGGATATACTAAGTCACTTTTTTTCTGAGAAAAAATTTTAGAATTAGTATTTGATAAGTTTTCAAATACATGTTCTACTTCATCTACAGATAGAAATTTACTTTGTAAATCTTCTTGCAAAATATCCTTCCTTAATTCAACAGTATTACAATCAATGTGTCTCAAATCTGTTTGACTCTGTAAATTTTTCATATTTTGTACAATTTTAACATCATCAAAGGCATTGATTTTCCCTGTCTCTAAATTATAAGGATTTTGATCAAATAAACTTGATGTAGAAGCTAATTTATTTTTTTCAGAAAACTGAATATTATTATGAGTTACATATAAAGAACAATGACCTGTAATTTTAGTTACAGAGGGCAGGGCATTACATGTGCAAGGTGAATCAAAATCTACATTATCAAATCCAGAGAATTTGGCATTACTTGTGCAAGGTGAATC
>BMAV01012413.1:161049-226156 GCA_019973955.1 Trichonephila inaurata madagascariensis | reverse complement strand
AAAAAAAAGTACAATAAAGCTAATGCGATAAAAGATTTATTTTTCCTTAGTATTTTGTGAAATATATTAAATGTAGAGATTTGAGTTCTGTTTCAGCTTCTTTTTTTCAGCATTCAACACGAATCTGAGGGCACCCTCCGAGTCCACCACAGGGAGGCAGAACTCTAGATTCGAAATGTTCGAACAGTAAAGGCTTTTTGCAGAATTTACATTCCTATAAAATAAAAAAAAGAAAATAAGAGATTTTTAAAATCATTTATATACATATATCATCATTATTTTCAACAAAAGACAGTCATATGCATGGATTTTTCAAATATTTTCTCTCACACATTTCTTCTATTAAATTTGAACTTCATATAAAAGTTACAATTTTTAAAGCGACTGACTACATTCGAAACTATATTTTTGATAAATGGCATAAATGAATAATTTGTTTGATATTTAACGACAGTTGAATTAGAACATACATATAAAATTGTTTTAAGAATGTTATTACTATAAAAAAACTCTTTAACAGCAATTTTTGGCTAAAAATGAAAAACACTTCTATAATAAAAATATTTCGCCTATTAAGACTTCTATACAGAGACTGAACTAAAAGTTTTGAAAAAATCACATTACTTTCAGTGTTACCATCAACAGAATTAATAATCGGTGCCTTTGTTTTTCAATTTCTACTATTAGCTCGCACTCTCTATATAGTTATTTGTTTATTTATTTATTTATCGGTGAAATTTTCAATCGTTAATTAAATACATTTTAAAGCGCTCAATTGAGCTGAAATTTTATATACATGATTATTTTGAATGACAATACGATAATTTAATTAATAAAAGTTAATTGATTAAAACTAATTATTTAAAGAATTACAAATACAGCCACGTTGGCGACTTAGCGACCATTTTGGCGACTTGTGTCAAAACTTGTGAAAAGGCTTTTTTCTCACGTTTTAAAGCATTCAGTTGAACTGAAATTTTATATACACGATTGTTTTGGATGGCAATACAATACTTTAATGATAATTAACAAAAATTAATTGCCACTTAATGTTGTGATTCTGTCCTATGTATATACATATTTAAATGAATTGTAACTTTTTAATTAAAAGTAGCTAAAACAAAATTTTTCTTTGTTGATCTAAGTAGGGATTGATATAAAAAATTTTTTATATTACTTGTTTATTGAAATTTCTCTACTATGGTGTATAAAAATATAAATGAATCCACAGCCAAGTAATACATATTTCAAAAATTCTAATTCAGGCTCTGTAGAGAAGTATTAACTATATATAGACAAAATATTATTAAAGTAAAAGCATTTTTTTATGAAAGTAGAATGTTTTTAAAATCTGTCACAATTCTTCATTTTTTTTTTGTTTTTTGCCGAAGCATTTTATGTAAATAATCTTTTTCTTTTAACAATATTCTTAAAACAATTTTTTATGTATGTTCTAATTCAAATGACACTAAATATTTAAAAAAAAAAGTCATTTATACGCTTTTCCAAAATTCCGGCTTCGAATGTAGTAGAAGTAAAACCTGAAAATCAATGTTTATATTTGAATCCAAACGTCGAGAATTTTTTTAATTTGTTTCAATTACTGTTTTTTTTTTTTTTACAAATTCGTGAAATATTACAATAACTTAACTTTTGAGTTATTATTGTAATTCAATTGAACTTACACAATTGTTTCTTTCTTTTTATCAAACAACAAATATTCTTGTCCTATAGCTACATCACATACATATTCTTCTTTTTCTATTGACACGACAACCCTGGTTGGGCCAAAGCGTTCCCAGAAAATCTCTTCCATTCCGACCTCCGTTTGACGACAGTTCTCCAATTAGTTACTTTTAAAATTTTAAAATTTTCCTCCACACAATCAGCCTTTATCAATTTGGGCATACCCTTATTTCTAGTTCCAATAAGTTTGTAATTGAGAATTCTGAACGTCAAGGATGAGGGGTCCATACGGTAGATGTGGCCCGTAAACCTCAAACGACCCACCTTGATGTATTTAATGACATCTGCTTTTTTCCTTAAATAGCTTGTATAATTAAAAATTATGTCGTTGTTTTCCCAATCACAACACCAAAGATGTATCTAAGAACTTTACGCTTAAAGATGGCTAGCTGTTCAGTATGTGACTTAGTCAAAGTCCAAGTTTCAGATCCATATCACATAGATATTGACCTCACTAAAAAAATTCGTTAGATGTCCTTTGCACTCTTTGCAAGTGAAAGGAATATCTAATAGAAATATTAATTTAAATAAAAAAGATTGAAGAGCCGACACGTACGCGGTTCATTCAAGAATATAAAAGAATATATATATGACATGATTTGAAGTCAGAAACAGACTTAGTTTTTAAAAAGGATCTTTATTTGATGAAAGTTAGACATATTCTGACGCTAAGAGCAGAGAGGGAAAAAGCACGCCACCGTGAAAATTTTAAGTGGGTTAAAACTTAAAAAGCAGATGTGATAAGTATCGCGGATTTTATGAGTGTACTTGAAAGTTAATGCTGACATATGGGGCTATTAAATATAACGATCTGGAATTAGACATCTTTATTGGCTAGGCCATATGTTCGGAAGAAATAAATGGGTGATTAGTTTGATACTTGAAGATGAAATGAAAAAGATGAGTTAAGTGCTAGATAGGGTATTTAATTTTTAATCTAATTTAATTATCCTTACATATATATATATATATTAAACATTGTCAATGAATAACTAATAAAACAATTATGTGAGTATTAAAAACCTCCCAGATGGTATAGTGTTCAGTGAGGCTGATTGCTTTGCCATATGGTCTAGGTTCGAATCCCGGAGAAAGCATGGATGTTTGTAAATGTTTAATGCCTGTGTGGCATGGACACTCTATACATCCATCGAGCCGAAAGTCCTCTTGAGAGGACAGTGGGAGAAAGGTGAGAGTCTCCTGACCATCGCCAGGGTGTTCTCTCTCAAAATTGGAGAGGAACGGAGCTAAAATGTGTACTGTCTCCTGCATGGTGCACAAACCTGCGGCTAACGAAAGGTGTAAACTAGCCTTTTATCACGATGAATTTCGTGGGCCCGATCTAACACCATCGATCGGATGGTTTTATTAACAACACAATAATTATAAAATTAATCAAAAAGAAAAGTTGACTCATAGATTACTTCTACCCCCCGAAAAAAAATCATTCCAATACTTGAAGTCAATGTGATGGTTTTTGTTGATTGATCGATTATTTTGTAATGACGCGAGCGTGTTGAACTTTTTGATGCTATCGAAGCCTTGTAATTCTGCTCCTCGGTGAAGTGACATGGATGACACCTGAGCTGGTACGACTCTCTAAATTTTCACACCACATAAACGTTAGGACTTTGAGCATCAACATACATCAACCACTCTAAATAATTAAAATTTTAAAATACCGAATTTAGCATTGTTTTTTAACCTTTCTTGCTAGAAATTTCTAATTGATTCATCTGTTAAAAAGTATTTCTTGGCATATTTTTACAACATGTTATAAATGAGTTATTTAAATAATACATAAAATATTTTAAGTTTATTGTTATACATAGTTTATATATTATAGTAATATTATCAAGTTTATAGTTAATTATAAATTTCCACCCGAGGTAATCAAGTGGTCATGTTCGTGAACTCGCGACTCGCATTGTTTCTGTCAAATCGTAGATGCTACTAAGGATCTGCCAAGTAGAGGAGCTTATGCACGTGAAATTTGTCGAGATTCAAAATCTTCACTCTGGTGTGGTGAGTGACGTTCCAGGTCAGGTGTCGTCTTTGTCATTTGGATGCGGATTATAATTAAAAGACCCTTCGCCAATACTCCTCATGGAACTTCAAAATGTGATATTAAAAAGCAGTCAATCAGTCAATTATTATGTTATGATAAATTAATTTATATTCAATTAATGTAAATGAGTTATATTGTATAATAAATTTATTAAGATAAAACACACACACACAATTTTATTTTAAAATGAGGTAAGGTAATTGATAAGGAATTTTATACTTGCAGCATAGTACTAAAATTATTTTTATGGATAAAATACATTTATTTAAGTACTTTGAAACATTCTCTTGGTACAATAAATTTTAATTAATTATATATATATAATTTTAATTAATAATAATAAATGATAATCCTATATATTTTAATAATAATGTAAAAATAAGATTTAAATCAAATATTAATTTTTAATATTATGAAAAAGTTTCTGCGAAACATGAATATTTAAGCCAATTTTACAAATTGTTAAAGTAAAAACAAATTTGGCTTACATGTGCATGTATAAGTTTTATTTTTAATCACACACACATCTAACAAGTTTAAAATTATGCTTGAGAAAATTTATCTTTAAGAACTGTGTTGCCCGTTAAACTGAAATGTCCTTAATCTGTGGCACGAAATGTGTTTTTGAAGAATTGATAAGGTATTGCAAAAAGCGAAGTAAAATAGATTTAAAAAAGATCAGGGAAAAAAATAGAAAGAAAAAAAAAGTATGTGGATGATAAATTCCACGCCAAAACAGGTTTGAGTTTTCCTATTGATAACAAATTTCACAATTCAAACAATGGGAATTTCTTTGAGTGCATTGATCTTTTATTTTGATTCGATTCTTTTCGAAAAGCAGTAAAAAAGAAGTAATTTCCGACAGTGCGCGGGCGGAAATATTTTGTACCTGTTGTTTCCGTAAGTCTTCTACCAGTTAAAATCTTTTGTACTCATAGTTGCATGCTCTATTCTGAAGTCAGTTTTATATACAAAGAAATAAAGATTGTCTTAGAGTTTTAGAAGAAGCTTAATTTTAGCTAGATTATAAAAAGCTTATTACAGTCGGACCTCTATATAACGAAGTCGCTAAATCTCGGAAAAAAGTTCGTTACAGGGAAAATTCGTTTTATAGCGGTTCATCTTTTAATATACTTTATAAACCACATAAGACAAATTTGAAATTCATAAACACTATAATTAAAAAAAGTAATTATTCACACCTTTTTAAAATTAATATATATTTATTTTATATGTTTTACCCATCAAAAAAAAAAAAAGAAAGACTACAAGGAAAATAAGAAAAAGAATGTCGAAGTCTGTATTTTCAATATTAAGAAAATAATTTTATATTAAAATTGATGAATTTTAAGGACATTTTTTAATTTAAAGCATACAAGTAATATTAAACATACATTATTTTATAACCAGAACACGGGACAACTCCACTTTGTGTGAAAGGGTATATCGAAGATGTTTCTAGTGAACTGGGTAATGTGGGGGTTAAAGGTTGCACTTTTTGGATGAAACGTCCAAAACTCTATTGCTCTCGGCGAGTTAGGATCTAATAAAACTAGTTCAAAATTTATGACCACCATAAAATGTGTTAAAGAGAGAATAACTTGAAATGTTCAGAAATACTTTAAAAGTAGGGAGAAAAAAAATTGAATCACAAAAGAAAAAGTTCTTTATATCGAAAATGGCTTTGGCTATGGAAATGTTATTTTAAAAAGGTTCCAGATTCAAGGTTCCAGGAAAAAGTTCGCTATATAGAAAAATTCGCAATATAGAGGTTCAACACTGTATTTTAAACCATAATAACCAATAGACATGTTTTAATTTAATATTTGTTTTTGTCTAAAAACACACAAACAAAATAAATATATTCGTCTTTGTATCGTCAGGTGTTTAATTACTTCTGCGTGTATGTCAATGTCTCAAGCTCATATGTAGATAATAATGAGATGAGTTAGCGTTTCTAAACTGTGGGGCGCGCCCCCTAGGGAGGTGTGATAACCTTATAAGGGGGGGGGGCGAGAGCATATCGAAAAGTTGAAAATAAAAATTTAAAAAATTTCAAATTTACTGAAAAGAAGCAAAAAAGAAACAAAACATTTTGACATAATAGAAGTAAAATATACATTTTTACACTGTTGTAATACACTTATAAATACATCAGTTATTTGATAATTAATTTGATATTAATTTTAAGAACAAGATTAATAATTACCAGCGACTCCCATGAGTTTGTCATATATAAAATTATATGCAAAATTCAATACTTACTTGATAATTTGAACGGTTTATAATTAAAATCGTATTGTAAGCTTTTCTTCAAATTCTTTATTACTGAATTCAATACATTGCTATTGTATGGAAGGGGGAGCGATGAAAATTATGATTGAAAATTGGGTCGCAAGTATTGAAAGTTTAAGAAGCACAGTGTTAAGTTCAAAGCCATAGAGTTATCAATAAATTAAGTTGCACATCAAACATTTTTTAAAAAAAATCAATAATTGAGGAAAATTCCTCGCGACGATGTATATATGTGTCACGTAAGAAGTTACTAAGATTCCTAGTCTCATATCTTTCTATACGTTCTCTACCATGCATTCATCTACTGTTTTCATAGATTTGCAGTATTTTGGGATGCTCAGATCTTACAGCCTTCCATATTCCATATATGGATAAGCTACATGTAATTTGTAACCATCACATGATGGGGAACGGCTGTATACCTCCGTAAAACAAAGACATATGCCTAGCCAAAGAACTCTGCCCTCTACATATGGATCCAAGGCTCACACATCTGCTCATCTCAAGTTGGATTCTTTGATGAAAACTATAAGATTAGTTTATTGTCAGCCATGATACTAGGCTACGATTCTTCTGATGTTGTAGGGTAAAGGAAACTATCTTAAAGACGTTGAGTTGTAAGCATAGCACCCCCTTATAGCCGTGAGATGGTCGGATATATTAGCCTGAAGCCTGGGAACCTGAAGCATATTGGATAGCGGACAATGATGCCTTTGCGTTAGGATAGTTCGAACCTGTCGCACAATTATTTTACCTTGCCTTTCGAGTACTTTGGTCTTCCAGAACCCAATTTATTAAACTTGATACATTTAAAAACTATGCAAACTTTAAAAAAAAGATTAAAAAAAAGGAACGGTGTATTTCAAAAGCTGTAAAACATTGATACAAGAAAAATTGTTTACTTTACATTGTTATGGGTAAATCGTTAAAACTAAATCGCAATACTTACGTATTACAGCAACCTATTGGCGACATTATATGAAACGAAACACATGATTACCAATTCAGCACATACGATACAGGCGAAATTGGGGTTGCCAACTTGGCGAGTTATCTTGAACGTTACCGATTGTTGCAATAATATGTAAGTACGCTAAAATCTTCTTTTAATTTGGTTGTATTGAATACATAAACAAAAGAAAATTGGTAGTATACATTTTCAACAAATATTTTCAATTTTTTTCTGATTACATTGTGACAGACACAACAATCATAAATTAAAACTATTTAAGTGAACTTACACACATTGGGGTTATTTTTTAAATTTTCGTCTTTAAAAAAATTTAGAAAGTTTCATAATTCTAAAAACTAATATTTCATATGGTTAAAGTATGTATACTAAGAGAAAGGGTCTAAGATTTATTTATACATATCTTTCCTTGATATTTCACCAAAAAGAATTCCAGGAAATATGAAAGCTTGATAACAATAAAACAGAAAATAGGCTTACCAGGTTTAAGTATCTGTACAGAAATAAATATTTTGAATTCGAAAAAATATGATTCTGATAACTTAAAACGTTAATCTTATAAGTTAAAGGAAAGGGAATCACATTACAAAAATGAGTGCTTTCCTCAAAGCATTATTATTTTATATATTTTAAGAAACTCTAGAATTTTGTTAAATAACACTTTTCCAAAACATTTTCACATTTTTAGATATAAAATAAATCTAGAAGACGTTTTATTTTTCTTTATTTATACATCATCTCTACAAGTATCGCAGAAAAACGCATCTGTAGATTTTAATTTTTTAAATATTTTATAATTTCCCATCAAGCATTTATAAATGAATTCTAAACTTTATTAGCATTATTAGAATATCTTCGATATCCGTATCAAACACACGCAGGTGTCCTCACATCACTTCTGACGTCACGGTTTTGATGTTTCCATATATATCTCATTTCTGCTGAGGTATTTTTTTCATTTTACTGATTTTGCAAATGTATCACTTTTCTGATGAACTGACTTGTTTTTGGACTGATCGCAAAAAGTTATATAATTTCATGACTGTATGCCGAAAATTGAACGTTCATTAAGTGGACTCGATTCTTTATAAGAATTTTTTTTTTCTGTTTAACAAAGTTTTTCTTGTACGAAGATCAACAAGAGTAAATATAGATACAAGCTGTCTGACATTAACTTGGAGGCTGTGATGAGAATTTCACAAGTGATCTCTTTCCCGATTTCAAAATTTTTTTTAGGAAAGTGGGATATGTGTCTCTGTATTTTGCATAAAATGTTTAGTACATTTGTCTAATTAAACTGATAGCAAAATCAAATATGCCTGCAGCTATAGATGATATGAAATTAGCACGGTAAAAATAAATTGAATAAAACTACCACTTGTTTATTTAACTTATACTGATTAATCTTTATTGTACAAGATGTTTATTGTACTGAGATGTAAAATTAAGTAATGAATTCAATAATTTTGAAAAGGTGCTGCCCTCCGGTGTCCTCCTCTTCCACAATGTATACCTCGAGTCAAAACTATAGTACCGGGTGGTTATAATTAAAGTTACACTATTCAGAGGCCTGTAGAACTCGTTCTACTTATCGAATTTTGATGAAACTAGGAATATATGCTATATGGACCACGTGGAAACGGTTTTTGCAATAAAAAAAAATAGTTCAAATTTTAACTAGGAGAAAATGTGGTGCCCAAAGATGGACAAAAAATATTTTAGAATCGTTAAAAATTATCGAATTACAGAATATGCTCACTATGTGCTCCATTGATATTAATAGCGTGTTGAAAGCGCATTATAGCGTTTTCAATAGTAGCGTGAAGCAACTCACGAGGGATTTCAGCCACACAGCGAAAAATGCCAACTTTCTAATTCCTTCTCAACCAAAACGGTCTTTTAAAAATCCCCGCAACCAGGAATCCCAGAGACTTAAGTAGGGTGAGCGAGAAGGCCATGCATCCAGAAAATATCTGCTTAATCACGATTATCGTCAAAGTTAGCGTTAAGCATTGCTTTGACTTGGCGCCCAATGTGAGGAGTTGCTCCATCTTGCATAAAAATAGAGATTAGCAAACTTTGTCATTCCTATAAAGCAGGAATGATTAACGATGACAAACGCACGCCGAATGATTCTCTGGCTATGACTACAAGTTTATATAGAGGTTTTATGGATTTTCATAAAGAATATTCGATAAAAGCTACCTGGTAGTCAAAATTTGTAATAATTTTTTTATTAGAGAAATCTTTTCCCCATAATCCATATAGCATATATTCCAAGTTTCATCAAAATCCGAAAGGCAGAATATGTTCTACAGTCCTCTAAATAGTGAAACTTTAATTATAACCACCCGGTATTTAGTACTACAGTACGAATCAGAAAAAATGTAATATCTGTAGAAATTAAAAATTTGCTAAAATGTGATACTCTTAATATGCTATTGGTCAAAGCATAATACTGGTAAATTTACATATTATCTTTGCAGAAGTGTGTGACGTCTCACGCGTCCTTTCTCTAACATAACCTCTGTGTTCTTTGAACTTTTCCAACCCAAATCCAAGAAGTGAAACGAAGGATAGATGCAAATAAGATAACATTTAAAAGGACAGAAGATTTAGTAAGCGTGATGGCAATTTAGAGAAAGTCCAGTGTAGAAAAGGTAGAAGTGTAAATTGACGGCCTACCCAAGAATCAAATATATCTAGCCAATACTACAAGGTACATACCATTGTACTCGAGTCTAACGGAATATCTGAAGTTGATTGAACCGTTGATTGGAAATTCCAGGTAGGAAGATTATTTTCCGAATTCGAAATATTATTAGGATTGAGAGTAGGCGGATATAATATAATTATATAGATAAGTGATCCAATTGCGCGATCTGTGTTAACTACGGCTACGTGTTTTGGTTTATTCTCACTTAATATAAGTTTGTTCGATATATAAGTAATTTAAGTTAAACTCTTAATAAAAGTCATATTAAGAATTCTAGAAATGTCTCTTCATTTCGAGAATCTCACACCTCTAACTTACGCTGAAACCCCACGATATGATCGACAAAGATAGACCATATCACAAGTGTTCAACTTACTGTCCTGTTTTTTAACATAAGATGAATAATTCAATACAAATTATATTCTTTAAAATAAATACTATAAGAAAACCAAGGGCAGGGGAATCATACCTACTCCTTTATAGCTCTTTGATGTCAGCCTATTGCTGAAATTGAAAGATATACGAATTTATCAGCATTTATCCATTATTTACCTGAGTACAGACGTTTTCATGCAATGGCAGTCCAAGTGTTTTCCATGTCTCTAAAAGATCGGCAACGAATTCATCCATCATGGCTTTTGTGTGGAAGGGGGTTGCTGCAATTCTCAACTTTTCTTCACCAAATGGGACTGTTGGGTAATTTATTGCTTGTACGTAGTGTCCATATCGATCAATCAATTGATTCGACACTTCGGTAGTGTAACGAGGATTACCAACCTAAAATAAATGCACATAACAATTTATAAATAATGAAAAATAGAAATGAAAATGAAGTTTTTAAACTGTGAAGGTATTAGTAAGGAAAATTTTTGGTTTAACTTGCATATGTGCAGAGATGTTTTAAGGCATGGAGCAACTGTGTCCAGGCCCAGTTTTGTTTTCGACTCGGCTTCAGCAAGAACATGATCCGAGTAATTTTTATCGTCAAATGTAATTCTCGGACATATTCTCCGAACAACTGGGAATTTTGATCTATATGATAGCTGGCAATAGTAGCAAGACTATTATTATGCCATGTCCGTGTCTAGGCCGAGGCCTACCATCATATACCAGCAATAAGGGGTGTTGGAAGACTAAAATCTTATTTTTTTGACAATTTAAAATTTTCACATTTTCAAATTGTATAGATTTTAACCTTTTTAAAAATACCTTTCTTTAACCTCTAGGGTAATTAGAAGCCCTTAAAACATATTTTTAAACAATCGTTGAAATGGGCCACGCCCATTTGAATGGCGAAAAATGTCAACAAAGTACTTCGTTTTTGCTTAAAGGTTTAACGTCTGATATAAGCCAAAACATGTATCTTTCATTGTAAATTGAGCCTTTTATTTTTTTATTTCCTAGCCGATTAGAAATATCACTGTATACATTAAAATCAATTTATTTCAAAATGTAAATTTTGGTGTTCGATGTACCTTTTCTAAGAAACTACTGTTCACAGATATGTAAATTTTTTATGATATATTTATAATGATGTCTAATATATACTAAAATGAGCTTTTTGTAAAAAACTCAAAAATTTATTTTTTACAAATTTTTTATGTGAAAAATGGGTCAAATTTCTCAATGTTTGATAAAATATTTCATAAATTATGAAAAAATTCAAAATTAGCTAATAGCTCATTCCAGTATAATGAGAAAGGTATACTTTAATTGTATGAAAAATTTCAAGTATGTACATATAACATATTTTGAGAAAAGGTACATCGAAAACAACCAATTTAACATTGTCATTATATATATAGAGAGAGGTTTCATCAAAAGGTGGCAGTCAGTCGAGATCATGCACATTTATTTGCTACAGATTACCATTGATAAGAGTATGTGGCAACGTCTGCTATATACTGTCCACTTAAGGTATTCACTACGTTCGGAATTGTGATTTTTCAAAAGCGTACAAACGAATATTTTTTTTTTAATATTTAGTGTTTCTTAGGTCCGAATACACGTATAAAATTGTTTTAAGAATATTATTGCAATAAAAAATTATTTAAATACAATATTTTGGCAAAAGATGAGCTAAGAATTATTTATTTTCAAAACATTCTCCATTTATGAAAAATGCTTTTGTAATAATAATATTTTGTGCTTACATATAGCTAAGACTTCTCCAGAGAGCCTGAACTAGGATTTTATGAAACTTCACATCATTTCCAAAGTTACTACCAATTGAAATAATTATCAGCGTTTTTTTGTTAAAATTTCTCCACTCTGATGTAATAAATTATGAATAAATCCACTTGTAAGTTAAATATTTCAAATATCCTAGTCAAGACTCTATACAGAGGTCTTAGCTATATATAGGCAAATAATTATTATTATAGAAGCATTTCCCATAAAAAGAGAATGTGTTAAAAATAAATAATTCTAAGTTCATTTTTTGCCGAAATATTGCATTTAAATAACTTTTTATGTGGTAATAATATTCTTCAAATAATTTCGTGAGTGTATTCTATAATCTAAGTGACACTTAATCACTGGCGTAGCTAGTTCTGAGTGAGCCCCGTGTCAAAACTGCTTTGGGGCCCTTTTTTAGAAATGAAAGGCCTGTTAGTGGTACCGTAGTTACACATGTTGGGGCCCCTGTAGCTTGGGGGCCTCGTATCATTGATACGGTGGTAGCTACGCCCTTGCACTAAATATTAAAAAAATATTCCTTTGTACACTTTTGCAATATCACGCAATAACCTCTATCCACATATAAAAGCTGTCCAAAAACCTAAATAAAACCTTTTTTTTTAATTGCAAATTTGCTTTATTCATTCAGAGGAGAGAAAATTATACTTAAGACATGTCGAAATTTTTTTCAAAGATCAGAAATTTTATTTATGTTAATCAAAATACAGTTTGTAGATTTACACCGAGAAATACTGTTTTTAACTACCCATCAGGGAACATGCAATGAAAAAAAAGGTATTTTCCTGCCATCTGTATTGATTTTTATGCGTTCAAGCTTCAATTAACTCATGTGGATGGACTAAACATCCATCACCCGCTTGGAGAAAATTTTTTTAATATGTGGCTAGACGTATTAGCCACTGCCCGCTAAAGGGTTAAGCAAACTCAAACTACATCAATTTTAAACTAAATCAAACTAAACCAGCAAAGTTTTTGGCTCTATTTGTGACTGTGATTAATAGCATGGCTATGAAAGTTGGCGTTCGTGAAAAATCACTATACAATTGTGAAATTTGTGATCGCAGTACTAATGATGTGATGGGGGTGTCACAATTTTCCCCATTTCCAAAAATATGCTAATCATCATTTAACCAAGTGATACGGAATTTTTTTTAAACTTTTTCCAGAACTCTGATATGACCTTCCTTTCACCCAGTGCCCGCTTAACGTAAGGTTTCGGGACACCCTCTATATGAGGAACTTTTGATAATACGTAAAGCCGAACACAAAAATTTAGTGGATAAGTTATGAGAAGGTAATATACTTATTGCTAATATATACGCTGTACTGCAATTATTATGATAATAACGTTGAAATTGCATTGGATAAAATATTACATAAATCATTAATCAAAATAGATTTATCGAAGTCACTTACGTGAACTGGGATTATGTGACTTGGACAATGAACAACAGGGATACCAACTTCTTGCAAAGAATTTCTGAGATATCTCACGTTTTGCTGATGTTTTTCCCTTAATAATCGTCCTTCATCGCTCATTAGAATCTAAAAACATAACAATGGTATAAATTTATATAAGTACTCAAAATATGTGAGCTCTTTCAAAATGATAATGCTAACATAGAGTGAAAATCGTGTCCATGCACACATATTAAAATAATATCAATTAGCAGATGATGAATAAATGTGAAATATTTTGAAAGTTTTATTTTGTTAGTAGAGAGGTAGAAAAAGAGATCGATATTTTTCCAAACTTTGTGTAATTACAAGAAAAGATGCATATGAAAAAAATACATAATATTTAAAAGATGAAATGTCTAACGAATAATCTTATGGTGGAGATTTCTTTTTTTATTTAGAAATCTTTTAAAATGAATTTCGCTCCCTGCGATTATAAAAAAACTTTTGAAAAAATGTGCGTTTTAAATTTTAGTCTTTGCTAGGGCTGTATCTTTTTTTCAGTGGCGTACACAAGAGTGGGGTTTGGGGACTCAAATCCCTTACTGTAGACTTAAAGATTTTTAATTTTTAACATATAGGTTTACTTTTCTGTGCTTGTATCTATGTGTTTTTAAAAATATAACCCTCTCTTGAAAGTAGCCTGTGCGTACCACTATCTCCTTTAGATAAATATGAGATATCTACGATCCTGAATAACGCGACAATTTTTTCTTTCTTCTATGTCATAGAACTTATGGGGTTTGTTGTTTTGGTAAATACGGGTGATGCACCGTAGGGATGCTTTAGTGATCTTTCTCTATCTTTTTGAGCCTTTCCCTTACAATTCCTTCCCCCTTTTTCTTCATCTCCTGCACTTTCATAATTTTGTGTACATCAGAGATGCGCGTGTTTTTACGTAAATTAACGACCATTCATGAAAGTTAATTAAAAGTGTTAATTAATTAATTCACATTATAATTTGGTTCCCTTCAATTGTTAACAATGTTGCCAATTTTATCAAGTAACGAGACGATATTTGTGAAAGTTGCTAAGGTTGTCTCCTATATCGGCAATTGTATTTTTGTCAGAACTATTGGTTTTTTTTTTTTTTTTTTTTTTTTTGTTTTTTTTTTTACCATTTTTATACCTTTCAGTATTACGCTGTACAATTTGTTTGAACAATTTTTTAAAAAAAATTTCTAATATTAATATTACACTCATGGACAAAAAAATCAGAGCACCAAGAAATAATTGCGGGATTGTAACGAAACTTGGCATGAAGGTACATGTCGGGGAGATATGCAAATGATTAGAAATGCAGCGTGATTGCGCATAGCGTATAGCCGGTAGAGGGCGTTTAACGTTGATCAACGTGGAGTATAAAACAGGTAACCAAATCTTGTTTGAGTGTGCTGAATCTTATACAAAGGAAGAGCTGAGATAGACATGCCATTACGCCATTTTCGAAGACAATATGAGCAGCTGTCGCAGTTTGAAAGGGGGAGAATCATCGGCATGATGGAAGCTGGGTGGTCATCTAGACGAGTATCTCGTCAATTAGGCCGCTCTGATTGTGTTGTGAGGAGGTGTTGGAACCAGTGGATCCGAGAGATGTCATTTACACGAAGATCAGGTTCAGAATGCCCTCGACAGACCAGTCACCGAGAAGACCGCCACATCGTAAGAAATGCAGGCGTACAGCTAACTGCTTCATCGGCCGCCATCCAGGCACAGGTAGCATCTTCACTAGGGAACCCAGAGTCTTCTCGAACCATACGAAGGCGCCTGGATGAAGATCATTTGGGATCGCGGTGTCTATTACGTGTGCTGCCCTTGACGCCCACCCATCGACGCCTCCGTTTGGAGTGGTGCCGCACACGAGGAGACTGGGCTGCAGCGGAATGTAACCAGGTCGTCTTTAGCGACGAATCCAGATTCAATCTCAGCAGTGATGACAATCGTGTTCGTGCGTGGAGACCCCGTGGTGAACTCCTCAATCCTGCCTTTGCTTTACAGCGATACACCGCTCCCACAGCTGGTGTGACGGTATGGGGTGTCACTGCCTACAATACACGGTCACTCCTTTTATTGATCCGTGGCACTAGGACATCCCAGCTGAATGTCCATGACATCCTGCAACCACATGTGTTACCACTCATGCAATGGCTCCTAGGAGCCCTTTTTCAAGAAGACAATGCTCGGCACAAGAGTGTCACAAGACTGTCTCCGCACTGTTACTACCCTTCCTTGGCCAGCCCGATCCCCAGATTTGTCTCCAATAGAGCATATCTGGGATCATTTGGGACGGCGAGTTGGGCATCCCTCGAGTTTGAATGAACTAGAGGTAAGGTTATAGCAAAAATGGAACGAAATTTCTCAAGACATCATACAGAACTTGTATGCCTCAATGCCCGATCGTATCGCATCGTGTATTCGCGCTATATAGAGGGGGTTCAACAGCGTATTAAATCCTCCGTTCTTTTGCCTTTTTCTCTGAAATGACCCTTTTCTTTGATTTTCTAATCATTTACTTATATCAAAGTAGTTATTAGGTATTTAAAATTTCGTTTTATTTTGACGACTCCTTCTTGGTGCGCTTTTTTGTCCATGAGTGTATTTATTAAACATACCATATACAATTCATACAGAAGGAATACAATTTAAAGTATACATACTCTGACGGCTGTGAGAGCTCCATTTAAAAGCATGGGTGGCAAAGAAGTAGTGAAAATGAAGCCAGCTGCATAACTACGAATCATGTCCACTAGTTCTTTAGTTGAAGATATATAGCCACCCATATTTCCGTATGCCTTTCCTGGAATTGCGCAAAAAATGTTCAAGTAATCATTTGATTTCACTAAATGAAATTAACAACAATATTTTTTCTATTATATTACATAAATGTAAGTATTTAAGCTATATTTTAGAAAGAAAAAGTGAGATAAACTCGAGTGCCAGAGTTAAGGAATTCATGTAAAATACATGGCGACTGTCATCAATGTGCATGCTCAATAGCATCCCATAGGGTGTGCGGGAAATGGACATGCATTTATGATAGCTGTCAGTTCTTATGGTGTGATAATATGAAGAGCAATGTTCTATGTGTCTTTAAATGTGATTTCATAGTTTGCACGGGAAAAATGGCTCATAACATTCCGGTTACAAAAATGAAGTTTTAATTCTCATGGAGTGTTATCGTAAAGGGTTACCGCGTGAAAATAAAAACTCTAAAGAAACCTTCAGCTTAGCATATCAGTGTAAACATAAAAAAACACTGAAAGAAGTTGATTATAATAGGTTTTTAAAAGTCATATAATACTTTCACACGAAACGCGCGTCAGAACTCAAATATTACAAATGAACAAGTATCATCATCCAAACTGATTGCGCTGGGTATTCTGCAGGATTTTAAAAACAGATGGTCATCTTGGGATCCTTTAATGAGTGAACAAAACGTTTTACGTTTCTATTTAACACTGCAACATTGATACATGATACCTGAAATAAAGTAACATGGCCTGATGAGTAAATTTCCAAAAATATCGGAATAAGGGAGAATTTGTGTATGATACTAAATTCTGAAAATCATGAATCTCGGAATTCGAAAAAGAACTAACTGTAACAGTGGGCAAAGGAGGATTCGTAATGATATATGGTTTCCACTGGGACTACTGAGACCTCTGAAGCGTCTAAAATGTTCGTGATTTGCCAATATTATATATGTACTTATCCTTTCTGATGTAAAAATCCGTTTCTGATCTACATTCATGTTTGAAGATTGGACCAAAAAGGCAAAATATTTGAACACAATTTCATGATGTTACGTTATGGTTACTGGAATAGTCATCTCTATTTAGAGTTTTACCGTTTCCACTCAAGCTTGAAGATCTGAACATAGCCGAAAATGTCTGGGATACCACACGATGTGCTATCGAAAAGAAAATAATTTTTGATAAATTTGGAATACATTAGAATTGTGTAGCCTTCTGCAGGAAGTATATGTACATTGCCGAAACCATATTTCCAAAAATCTTGTGGAGTCTATGCCTTGTTGTATTCATGTAATCCTTCACATTTTTTGTGGACCAAGTAAATATTCGACAGATGTATCAACTTTTCTGTTACTTGAGTGTATGTATCAATCATATTTTGAAAAATAACCAGATTATTTTCGAAAAAATTAACATCTCTATAATTCAAGTTATTAAGTACATTATATTTTTTCAAAATGGGCGTGAAAGTACTCGTATATGCTTATACGTTTTATTAAAATTCCCTAGTGTTTACACAAAAACACACATCAATAAATAATTATGTCCAGAGATGCTCGAATTCAATCCAGATTGATGTTAACCCTAAAAAAGTATAAAGGTTCTTAACCCACCAAGCGGTCTGCACGTAAAATTCCGCCATTCCAGAGATGCTTTTTCTGCCTTCAAGCGAGATTCCCAAAAGCGGCCGAGCCGCATTCTTAAAAATACGGCTCAACCGCTTTTGAGAACCCCACCTGAAAGTAAAAAAATATGTGCGGTGCATTTTTGAAGCATCTCCAGAATGGCAAGACTTTAAGTGCAGACCGCTTAGAGGGTTAAACATGTCATAATAGGTTTTTAATAATATAATAATAATGTTGAAATCTGAAATGATTTACTTAATTAAAAAAAATTTTACTAGAATTACCAAAGCTAAATTTTTCACAAATCATTCAATTTTTTCGATTAGATATTATTTAATACTATCTACTGTACTGTGTACCATTAAGGGTGTATTCAGCATAAAAAAGTTGGATCTTTATTAACTTTATTGTTAAAAGTATCTTTATTATATCGAATCCCTTTATGTAGTTTCCATAACATTGCATATTATACCAATTTCATTGTTCGGACACATATTACTCATGAATCTAACTCACCAAGTGTTCCAGAGATTATATCCATTTTGTGCATCACGCCATCTCTTTCTCCAATTCCAGCGCCCTTTTGTCCATACAAGCCAACTGCATGCACCTCGTCAACGAACGTAAGAGCTCCGTACTTGTGAGCTATGTCGCAAAGTTCTTCCAAAGGACATACTGCACCTATAAATAAGCATCGTATGTGAAAAATACTAGCATATTATTAAACCGCATAGTTGAAACTTCTATTCTGAAAATGCTCCTGTCTTAAGCCAGAATGCTCCACTCAGTCAGAATCTCTAGTTAAAAATATTATTTATCATTCTACATTTATTTGTGATTTGATTTTGTACTATGTAATGTGGTTCGTGGATTCTCCAAGCTGGAATAAGAGCTTAAGGAAATAAAAGGATTTTTCTTAAGCAATACATATCCATTGTACTCTAATATAAAACAAGTAACAAAAAAAATTTAAGTCAATTCCTACTTTGAATGGATGAATAGAAAGTACTTTATTAACGATTGAAAATTTGAACAAGATATATATATATATACCGTAAAATCCGGCGTATAGCACGCACCTATACTTTCAAGTAGCCTTTTTAGATTTTTAGGTATATTCGCCGTATAACGCGCAACTACTCTTTACAAAGAATCTTGAAATGTATATATGTAATGCTGTTATGTTTTGAAGTCATTTATTCAAGATATTATACCAAAAGTTTTAGAAAAAATAGTATCTTTCTAGAATTACAACCATTTAAGCTCATAAGGAATGTCATTTATTTCAAATAAACATATTTTGATGCATGTAGAAGTTAAACTTTTTTTATGCTCATCTCTTTTTCTTATTTTTAGACCTCTCATTTTCATACCCGGCGTATAACGCACATCCTTGAATTTCGATCTTACTTTTTGTGTTAAAAGTGCGCGTTATACGCTGGATTTTACGGTATATATATATATATTGGGAAAGAGTGAACAAATGGTAGGAAAAATTGAAAAAAGAGCATGATTTGTCTGCATTGTTGTAACAATGTACACCCAGTTTGACTAGTTTGGATGACAAACTCGTTTTCGACGCCAACTTTCGTCATTGTTTTAACAGTTACATTGTTACAACAATGGAGATGAATCTAAGTTGGCGTCAAAAATCGGTGATTAATAAAATTAAATTAATATTTGAAAAAACTGTATTAACATCAAGTGTCATCCATTGCAAGTTAAAAAATTTTTATTTAAACTTAATTGGATGAATAGAAAGTATTTTATTAACGATTGAAAATTTGAACAAGATAAATATATATATAAATATATATATATATATATAGAGAGAGAGAGAGAGAGAGAGAAAGTGAGTTAATAATAGAGAGGAATCGGAAAAAAAAAACTAAAGCTGTCAACACATTTTCCTCAAGTATTCAAATAGCTGTCACTAACATCTTAAAATTAACACCGTGTGTAATTTGGAGAAAGGTGAACATGCAATGAAAGAGTCTAATGTCTATTAAACTTATTAAGAGAAAATGGTTTTTAAGAAAACACGAAATCAACCGTTTTTTTTTCCTTGTGAATCTCATCTGTCGTATTTTGTTTCATTCAAAAAATAAGAAAAGTATCTGCTACGATTAAGATGAATTCTCTAAACTTCTTAGATAATGTAGTTAATGTACAATCATCGCCATATTTGAAACAGACTGGTCTAAAGTGGATAGCGCTTAAGGTATCCGACTACGTTCGGAACCATGATTTTAAAAAAGCGCATAAATGGATAATTTTCGTTATATTTAGTGTCAATTAGATTAGAACACATGTATAAAATTATTTTAAGGTCATTTTGACAAAAAAAAATTATTTAAATACAATATTTCGGCAAAAAATTAACTCAGAATAATCTTTTTTCCAAATGTTCTCCTTTTGTGTGAAAAATGCTTCTATTATAATAATAGTTTGCCTGTACATACCTCAGACCCATGTACAGAGGCTCAACTATGATTTTTGAAAATTTCACATTATTTTCAGAGTTACAGCCAATTGAAATAATTTTATCGGGTTTTTTTTTCTTAAAATTTCTTCCCTCTCTTGTAGTAAAACATGGATAAACCCACTTCTAAGTTAAATATTTCAAAAATTCTATTTGAACCTCTGTACAGAGGTCTGAGCTATGTACAGGTAAAATATTATTATATAATAAAAGCATTTTTCACAAAAGGAGAATATTTTGAAAACGGGTCATGCTATGTTCATTTTTTGTCAAAATATTGTACTTAAATAATTTTTTATTGTAATACTATTCTTAAAACAATTTTATGTACATTTTCTAATCTAAGTGACTCTAAATATCCTAAATATTTTCCATTTATACGCTTTTGTAAAATCACGGTTCCGAACGTAGTTGGATACCTTAACCGTTAGTAGTGTCTCGAAACATAGTACTCAAGATATGTAGCCAACTCCTTACTCTTAAGGAGCTCCATCTCTCTCAGAGGGAATTAATAATCTAAGTGCATCTAAGCCATTCATAATCGATAACTAATTGAAAATAATTTACTTAGACCCGAATTAATTTATCTTCTAGCATGAAATAATACTTAAGGTTTATTATTTAAGGTGAGAGTTATATGAACGCGTATAAGCTATTGGTGACGTACCTTGGAGCCTCGGTTAAGACCCGAGGACCACCCCTGAGCTGGCGGGGGCGGGCCGCCCCCCCCCCCCTCTTTTCACTAAACTTCCACACAACGCGAAATAGAAGGGGAAGAAATGATTTAGTGGTCCCTCAATATTGTGTGCGTTTACGCTTGAGTGAAAGGAATCTAAAGAAAAATGTGTCGTTTTTTCCTCATGTCTCTCTTTTACACCAAACCCCGTCACATTTAAAATCTCTACGCCGTTAGTTCTTTTATGTCTTTTCACGCTATTTTATTGGTTAATCAGTAATATCATGTATCATGCATTCTTACGCTCCTACTTTTTGGAAGTTTGTTGAATTCGAACTATGAATCGATATCACACATTAACACAATCGTCTTCCAAAAATTTTACTTTAAATCGATTCAAATACAAGAAATCATTAAAATTCTTTGGTAACTGTATATGTTGGAACACCTGTACAGGGAAGAAAAATGAGTTTCTTTGTGAAAGTGAAAAATGTATAACTAAGCATGTCCGGATAGTGAGCAGAAATTTTGAGAAACATGTATTGAAATTCACAGCCAGCGAAACTATCCTATGTATGCTAGTTAAAATGCAGCTGATTTAGTTTGTCATAAAAATCAACTTTCTTGAAAATCCAGTTTCCCTTTTTCCTATCTTTGTTTAAAATAAGAAAAATTTGACTTGGTAATCATTTCTATTTTAATAATACGATTTAAAAAAAAAAATCCCCGTTACTTCCACTCAAAACCTGTTCTAAGTAAAAGAAATACTTCATTCCAAATATCTTTCACATTTCAGTTCCTCAACTCTCTTAAAAGAATTTATTCTTCTCTATTTCAAAATTGGAATTTGTGAAAACCGTCACGTTAAGAAACATTTTTACTTGTTTGTTTTGTTAAATATGGTTTCACGCAGAGTAAAACTTGTTTTCAATTTGTAAATTTGCGCTCTACTTTCAAAACACGTTATTTATTACAGTTATACACTCTAACACTTTCTAGTAGTGCAACTTGTGACACTCTGGATCGGTTGTTAGTATAAGAGATATGATATTTAAAAAATGCAGATTTTATCTAAACCCCATTTATTCATTCTTTGAATATTAGTATGCAGTCGGATCCCGATTTAATGAATTGATCGGGACAGAACATTTTGTGAATTATTAAGCACCACAATTAATTGGCAATTTTAAAATAATGACTAATAGATGTTTGAGAATCTTTTCGATTCCCGTCTCGAAAGAGTTCTTTTTCGAGTTTATACAGAGAAGAAAATACTATGTCATTTACATCCTGATGCATAACGTAAGTTTCCACAGATTTCAAACAATGTAAAGCAGCGGTCACCAAACTTTTTGACCTCCAGGACCAGTAAATTAATAATTTAAATCCCACAGACCAATAATAGAATTTGAATATATTTTTTAAAAAATTGTGTTTTTTAAGAGCGCATAAAAAATGTACCTAGTTAATAAAAGGAAACTATTAACTGTAACTGAATTTTGAAAGCTTTATTAATAAACCATAATAAAATAAACAAAAACAATAAGTACAAAACAATTAAAAATTGGTTTAGGCGTATCAAACTTTTAGCGTTATACATTGCTAGTGTGATGGATATTCCTGCTTACTTCAAATAAGATTATGGGTATTTGGGTCCAATGTTATTGCAAGACGAAGAACTGCATTTATATTTCAAGCTGAGATCGGTAACCGTGTTTTGATGGCTGCGACAGATGAAAAGGCCTTTTCACATAAATAAGTTGTGGAGACTTGAATCAGAATTTTCATCGCCTGTTCACTAAGAAAAGGGTATTCACTTTTTACTGAAAGCCAAAACTGAGATCTTGATAAAGATGAATGAAATTTTTAAATTTGAGAGTTTCAACGAACGATAGGTCGATAAAGATTTCTTTTAGATGAATGCTAAATTTATTATCCTGAATTTTATCTGCAAAAGGATATATTATCCACATATTACCATGTCTGGGATCATCATTCTTTGGGTAATAACAAACGAAAGATCCTGTAATTCATTCCAAGTGCTTTTTAAGGTATCCGACTGGGTTCGGAGACAATTTTCTAAAATATAACTTAAATAATTATTTAATTGTTATTTTTTAATTAAGTATGTTGCAAAACTATGAAAATACAACAAGAAGAATTTTTTGAAAGCTTGTTTTTCAAAATATTGAGAAATTTGTACCTAAATATTGCAAAAAATTGTTCTTTTGCTAACAACTCTAGAAAAATATTTATCACAAAAATAAATAATATTTTTGCTGGGATACAATTCTTCAATGATTAACTATGCTGTCTATTTAAAAACTATGAAATACAGGTATTCAGAACCGAAAAAAATCGAATATTTCTGGAAAAAGGTTTTTTTTTTTCATATAAAATTAAATTAAAAAATAACTTAATTTTAAACTTATCCTTAACTTTTAGCAGAAATCATTCATTATAATACAAAGAGCAAACTCAAAAAATTTCATAAGAATATTTCGTTTACTTTAAGAAATATTACTCTTACCGTTAACCATTATGTTCAAAAATAACATTCTTCAGAAAATGCAAAATAAAGTTTGTATTTGCAATAAGTTTTTTTAAAGATTTAGGAAGGTATTAAAACTCTCCAGATTTGTATGTTGTGCCTTCCTGAACCTCATACTTCAAACTTGTCATCTAAAGTTGTAATTACAAGACATTTATTTCAAGCTGAGATTGGCGCCGTGTTTTGATAGCTGTCACAAATGAAAAGGCCATTTCACATAAATAAGTTGTGGAGAACTGAATCAGAATTTTCATCGCCTGTGTTCATTAAGAAAAGAATATATTCCCTTTTACATTTTCTGGATGCCATTACCAAGGGTACCACATTTTTTTGGGGACCGGTGAAATTGTCTCGCGGACCACTAGTAGCCCACGGATCACCACTTTGTCAACCTCTGTTTTAAGGCATCAGAAAATGTAACAGTTTTGATAGGAGTATCATTATCAACTTCTGGATTAGAATCGCTATTTATTGGCTTCGACAAATCAGCATTTTCCTCAACTTCAATTGCACATATAAGATGTCCGTCATGAAATGTCACATAATCGTTAATATCTTAAGGTATCCGACTACGTTCGGAACCGTGATTCTGCAAAAGCGTGTAAATGGATAATATTTATGATATTTAGTATCACTTAGATTAGAATACATGTATAAAATTTTTAAGGACATTATGACAAAAAAAATTTATTTAAATACAATATTTTGGCAAACAATTAACGTAGAATAACCTTTTTTTCCAAATGTTTTCCTTTTGTAAAAAATGCCTCTATTGTATTAATATTTTGCCTATATTCAGCTCAGACCTCTGTACAGAGGCTCAACTAGAGTTTTTGAAATGCATAACTCGAAAGTCGATTTATCCATGTTTTACGACAACAGAAGGGAGAAATTTTAAGAAAATACGCAGAATTTCAAATGGTTGTAAATCTGAAAATAATTTGAATTTTTCAAAAATCATAGTTGAGCCTCTGTACAGACGTCTGAGCTATATACAGGCAAAATATTAATACAAAAGGAGAACATTTGGAAAAAAGGTTATTCTAAGTTAATTTTTTGCCAAAATATTGTATTTAAATAATATTTTTTTTTTTGTCAAAATGTCTTTAAAATAATTTTATACATGTATTCTAATCTAAGTGACACTAAATATCATGAAAATTATACATTTATGCTCTTTTTTAAAATCACAGTTCCGAACGTAGTCGGATACCTTAAAATATTTCCTGCATTGTGGAGTGGGGTGAGATAAGAAAGAAATTTCCTGTCCTAGTGAAAAATCTCACTGTAGGTTACACTCACTACTCATCTGAACCCGTAAAGCCTAAAAATGTACTAGATGCTTTCCCCTCAAAATTTGCTGCTCATTAGAAAAGTCTTTTTCTGATCCGGAGTAAAAGAATATGTCACTTGAAATTTGTTCAATACGAAATAATAGTAAAAATAAAAAAAATTCAGCTGTTGAAATAATTTATTAATTCGAGATTTATTATTCGTTAAATAAGAATTTTTGCCTTCATTTTAATCGAGGGAAAAGAAAAATACGTAAAATCGTAAAATTCGTTTAAAAGGGGCTCCGTAAATCGGGGTCCGACTGTATTTCTGTGTATAAGCTGACAGTTTTTGGGACATTTTTAAAATATAAAGCACGGGGGTTGACTTATATACGAATCTGCTAATCGTAGAAAAAAAGTAGTTTAAAAATAATTTTTTTTTTAACATTTTTCGTCATCCATTGACAAACGAATTTAATCTTTTAACTTTTGTGATGTTTTGAATGTAACTTTTATTCTAAAAGAAAAATAGAATCACATAAATCCTTCAAAATCTGTTTCAGAATCCATGTTTCCGAATAGTACTTAACATTCGCATTCATTTATTGAGGTATCTGAATGCACGTGATTATCGCACAGATAGTTCTTCCCCCATGGCATATGAAACACAGGTTGACGATCAAGTGCCGAATACAAATTTCTTTTACCACTCATTTTCAAAAAAAAAAAAAAAAAAAAAATGAAGTAGGAAGTATGACTAGCACAGATAGCGTACGAAATAACATATAAATGGGGGAAAAAATCTGCTTCATCTTCAGATAGGATAACTAGAAATAAAGCTATCATCGTTGGCGTCTGGCGTTTTACTTAACAGCAACTTAATTGGATATCATTGTATCCATTTTAACCGCTTGGCAACATTTTCGTCTTCATGTAAAATCAGAGAATCATCTTTTTTTAAATTTGTCTTTCATATAAGTTTCGAATTTTAAGAAAACTTTTGAAAAAAAAAACCCTCTCAGCCTATACAAGGATCGGCTTATATTCGGAAATATATCGTAATCTATATCAAAATAAATTAAATATATGGAGCAGTTTTACGTAACTCAAATCTACTATGTAAAAATTACAATAATATTTACTTATATTGCTATCTCTAACCAGTAGACTTCTAATAACAGGAATCGATTCAGGCAGGTGCGCTATAAATCTTTTTTGGTAAAGTTGTTCTGACCTCTATTCTTCTATAACACAGTCTAATTCTATTACCCATATATACTTTTTTCTTCCCATTCTCTACATTTTTACTTAAAAAGTAATGCTAATTTACAAACAGTATTAACTCTTCCAAAAGGCGAGATTCTCATATTAAATATCGAAACATGCCATGTATATATATATACATATATCTGTTGTTTTACCTGCAGTAACACTCTCCTTAAGCTTTACAGGAAAGTTCTCATTCCAGCATGAACTTGAATAAGATTATAAGTCGAAGAAATGTGATTAGGGTCACCGGATTGGTGAGTTTATCGCACTTGGTGACAGATTTGGCGATAAATGATATTGCCAAGGAACTATCGAGAAGTCTGTGGAATCAACTTTTCTGAAAGTTGCCATGACGCTATATAAAGATCGGTGGAATTTCGAATTGGTCCAGTCGAGTCTAGAATCTGCTTGTGCGTCGTCTGTGATTAGACTGAGAGATTTTATCTGTCTGAGTTTCTGCTAATGGAACTGTTTTAGACAGCCGTTTCTGGAGAGCTGTAAAGCTTGTTTATAGCGAGTGTTTCAACTGTTGTAAATAATCTGTTATAATATTTCTTTGTGTGTATGCGTCGATTTGTCTTCGTATCGTCATTTGTTTATCCTTGATAAATCTAATATTATCCAAATAATTAGAGTCACCGGCTGCTGGTAGAGAAGCAGCCCAAGATGTTAATAAAAAGAAATGTGCACTAGAGCCCATACTTCGAAAAGTATCTCATATAAAAGAAATATTCAATTTTAATTTCAATAAAAATTCAAAGTTCAGTTAGAGTATACTTCAAAAAGGGAAAACAAGAAACAAAGAAATATTTTTCCCTTTCTTTTTCAGCAATCCATTCATTAAATACACATGTGACTAGTTCACTGTTTTCCCCAACCTACTTCGAAAGTTAGCCACTGATGTTGGTGACCTGCTTGAATCGTAAATGGAGACATTCTTATGTTCTAAAAAGGAAGAAAGAGTTTTAAAAACCTTCAAAAGAGATAATTGATATATAGATCTGTGTTTCTAACGCAATCCATCTGACCTAAATTTAATCAAGTATGTGAAGAACGTAATGTCTTACTGCTCTGTTTCCCTCCTAAGGCCCTTGAGATTTTTATAAAGTAATTTTACGGTCATTGCTATCTACCAAAATAATACATAACTTTAGTAAAAGCAAAAGAAAAAAAAACATTATTTATTTTATTTCAGTTTTAAAACGTAATTTGTTCCGAGCCATAATTTTCAATTTATCTTTCTTTATATTTAAGAGGTTTGCTTCTTTTACAATGAAATGGTTCATTTTTTTACATTATTTCTGTGATTTGTACCAAAGAATATCAAATAAGTATTTTATCTTCCATAGAAATATTCCATTAACATTTTTTTGAAAGGAACATTTGCTAACTCGTGTACTTTTTCGTTCCGTTATATCGATATATCATGTATAATGTCTGCGGTTTTGAAAAAGATAATGTAAAAAAGTTTATCAGCTCTGTTTTTCTCACAAAACAAACAATTTGCTTTAGACCAGTGTTTCTTAAACTAGGGTTTACATGATTTGCAGCGGGGGTCACCACCAGTATCCTCCGCTTCCCCAATAGGGTCTTTGAGCCAAAACAATTATCCACCACTGCTTTAGATAAAGCTAAACACATCATTTTTGTCGTCTTAACATATATAGTGCAAAAAAAAATGGAGGGGGATGTATTGGCTCTTCACAGATCAATTAACCGTCCATATATATTCCAAGAAAAATTGATTAGTAAAATAAAAATATAAACTCTTACAAAATAACGAAAAGAATTAACAGAATCAGTATACGACTTTTATGATGCTACATTTCTAGTAAATGTGTTATAAGCGTATTATATTTTTTCAATTCTTACACACTATTATCTCACACTCTCTATATATTTATTTATTTATTTTGGTGGAATTTTCAATCGTTAATAAAATACATTTTAAAGCGCTCAATTGAGATGAAATTTTATATACAGGATCATTTTGGATGACAATACAATAATTTAATTATAATTAATAAAAATTAATTGATTAAAACTAATTATTTAAAGAATTACAAATACAGCCACGTTGGCGACTTAGCGACCCTTTTGGCGACTTGTGTCAAAACTTGAAAAGGTATTTTTTCTCACGTTTTAAAGCATTCAGTTGAACTGAAATTTTATATACACGATTGTTTTGGATGACAATACGATACTTTAATGATAATTAATAAAAATTAATTACCACTTAACGTTGTGATTCTGTCCTATGTATATACATATTTATATTAATTTTAACTATTTAATATAAAAAGTATCTAAAAAATAAAAATTTTCTTTGATCTAAGTAAAGATTGACTTCATTTTTTTTATATATAACTTGTTTACTCTGTAACTGATATTGTTTCAGCCATTTTTTGTTAGAATAATATTTTTGTTGAATCATCTTCAAAATAAACAGCAATCTTCTCAAAAAGAAGTTTTCGAAAACACTTTTTTTTCAATCGATTTAAAATTCGGAACCTATTGATCTTCGTTATATTGTGGATTTTAAGTAACCTTTTTTATCTTTTCAAGATTTTTCCCATCGTTATCACTTTATTTTTTTTACCGATTATCACATATTATTTTTCCTTAACAGATAAAGTTTCAACTGCGTTCAAATAAACACTACAATTTCTCAAACATCTTCGATAAATTGATGCATTTTATTTAACTATTTTGATGTGTAAAAAATTCGAATTGTGCTCATTCTGTTTATTAGAAATAATTCACTTGATTATACTGTTTGTAGTTATTAGTTAAAAAATATAAAATGAATAAGTTAAAATTACATATGAGGCTTTAAAAATATGTCAATGACCGTGTTTGATGTCTTTTATAATATTTTATAACAAGATTGTGAACTATTTGATTTTAGTGATGATTTATTTCAACTTATTTGGTTCTTACGTTATACCCAAGAACTTTGGACGTCAATATGATGAGAACTAGCCACACCTTAGCTTAAGGATGGGCAATTGTTTCGGCTCGGGGCCCCACTATAAATGCGGTGGATACTAGAGGGCCACATCTTTTAAAATGGTTGGTTGGTGTCGTGTCCAGGAAGTCAAATGGATCCGTGATTGCTAATGACAGCTTTATAGTCAACTTCACTATATTCTCTGCGTAGAGTTCGCCATCAAATGGGTATTCTCCGATGTTATGCAAAGATGCTAGTAAGCTGGAAAACTAAAAATATGGCATGGAAAGAGTTCTTCATCAGGACAATTTCTACATTTTACAAATGTCCTGGTATTGTCTGTCGTGTTATTGCCTTTGTGATTTCAATGTTGGAATCAATCTCGCATATTTGTTGCTTTACTTTAATTGCTTTCTCTTTAAGTCGATATCGGGCAATCGCGTTTGCGTCGTCAAGTGTAACATGGCCTTTGGAGTAGTTGTTGTCTCTTGCCTCTCAGCCAGTTCATCAACTGCTTCGTTGCCTTCTATTCCTACATGCGTAGGCATCCACTGCATGGTGCATGTTTTCCCCATTCGACAAAGTTTTGAGTAATCGGTGAGTTTCCTGCGTTAGCCTCTTGTCTCCATGCAAAATTGCCTCTAGAGAAGCTTTAAAGTCGCAGTATATTACCAGTCCTTTCCTTTGTTTATATCATTGAAGTTGATGTATTCCTTCAGGACTTCTTGAATAGCATTCAGCTTGCACGTAAAATTGGAAGATATGTTACTTGTTCCATATCTTTTAAAATGATTGCATTCATTAGTTAACTTTGCATCTCATAAAAGGTGTAAATTGTAGCATAAAAATCAATTAATATAAATTAAATAAAATAGTGGCAGCCTTATTCAATTTATTTATCAAGCTAAAATTTCATATCTGTAGCTGCAAGTACATTTAATTTTGGAATCAGCTTAAGGAGACAAATGTGCCCTATCACACTTTTCTACATTTTTTTTAAAATCGGAAGTGAGATTAATTGTTGAAATTCTCTTCATAGCCTGCAAGTTAATACCATCAAAAGCATCTATATTTACTCTTGATGGCCTTCATGCAAGCAAAGCTTTGCCCACAAATATATGTTGATCCACACATAGAGAGCATTTTCTATCCATTCGATTTTCTCACTGACTCGGCGGACAGCTATTTGCCCACCCCTGCTTTAGTTGATACTTCGCCTCATAAGCTTTTTGAAGCAAAATAGGTAACACTGTCTACTATCTCATCTGTCGTAAGAAAGCTATTAATTGAATAACTTTATTTCTGTGTGTTATTTCTTATTTATTTATTTCTTTAAACAGTTTTATGAAGAAAAAATGTATCGTTCTTTTTTTTAAACTTAAGTCAATGAATGACCACACAAACTAATCAGTGGAGTACGCAAAGGTGAGTTTTTGAGGTACACACACCTGCCGTACACCAAGAGATTTTCAATTTTTAGCATAAATATTATGCCTCGGCGCGGTCTCTCACGTCTATGGCTTTTTTAAATGTAAGCCCCTCTCATAAAAGTAACCACTAAAATTCTTATACAGGATGATTCTGGTGGTAGAGCTTACTAAAACAAACAATTTTTATAGATGAATATATGGGTGGAAGTGACGCATTGAGGCACAAACAGAAAAAAAAATAACACATTAACGGAAACATAAAACGTTTATTAGCAATATACTTATAATGAGTGATTCCATAGAGAAAATGTTAAAACAATTTTAAAAATTGCATTCACTAACCGCCATGCTTATTTAGCGACCTTGTGATAGCCCACGGGCTGTGGATATCATCTCTTTATCATCCATGCGACCTAAGTTTGAGGGGATAAAAGATTGACCACTCAGAGATTCCATACTAAAATTAGTGTATTGTTATCTCAATTTATATTCAGCAAAGCAACACAAGTCTAGGAGGCTTATGATCAGGAATGATGAGACATAAACTATAATTCTAACAAATAGCGCGACAAACCACCAAATCTATATTTATAGATGATTCCTTCCCTGGCCTTACTAGAATTCACTCTAGTATTAAACTTTAATCCAATCTTTCTTACCGCTAATCCACGGCGAGCAGCTACCAGTCCTTATATCGTCAATATAATCCTTGATCCAACTTGCTCCGGCAAATGGACGATCTTCTGGTTTCGAACTCACTTAGAACTCTCCTTCTTAGAATTTCGCTAGCAGTAATAGACCTCCTCATAGAACCCCACGCGAATAATAAAGCTCCAATATATACACAATTCCTAATCTGCATAATAGCATTCTCTTCTTGAGTTAGTTGGAAAGAATTGCCATTCTGGCGCCAAGGGTTTCCCAAGAGGTTTTAATAGAAGACGCGATAAAGCCCCGTCACAACCTTTATGGCGTTGTTGGTTGACAATATTGGCGATCGTTGAAGGCAGCAAAGTGGTGTACCAGTGATCCGTTACCCCATCAAAAACGGCATTTTCGCTTGAGGTGGTTAATGGGTGATTTTACTGATAGTGAAAAGGCAGACATTCATCTAATGTACGATGCTGCTAATGGCAATGGCAGACCAGCGTTACGGCTGTATCGAGAACGCTTTCCAAGTAGACGCATACCGAGCCACAAAATGTTTCAGCGATTACTTCGATAGCTGTACGAATATGGTTCATTTATCGCCAGTACTAATAGAAAAGGTAGATTGAGGACTGTACGACACACATACCTGGAAGAAGTCCTCTTGGACCATGTGGACGAAACATCAGGTACAAGTACAAGAGCTGTAGCATGTCCTCGACATGTCAGTCAACAAACCATTTGGAAAGTTTTACTGTTGGACTATTGGAGGATGCAATTTCTAAAACTGTTTTAACGTTTTCTCTAAGGAACTACTCGTTAAGTATGCTGCTAATGAACGTTTTATGTTTCCGTTAATGTGTTATTATTTCTGTTTATGCCTCACAACATGGAACTTCTGCCAATATATCCCTACACAAAAAATTATTTGTTTTAATCATCTCTACCACTCCTAAAATTTTGCCCCATGATTTTAGAATCCCTCTGTACTTATGAAACTTGAGCTATGGTTAGAATTCTAAGTAATGGTCATTACAATAATATAATATAGAATTTTTTCCTTAAATTCTTCTAATTATCTATAGTTATGGAGTTTAAACTATTTCATAATTCTGGAATTACCAGGAAATATGACACAAAATAAATAAAATATTTAATAATAAAGGAAGCAAGCGAAAAGCCATTTTGAGACTAATGTAAATCACAGTCATCTCAGAAACGTTATCACTGAAAAATTAAAAGATAGTAAAATAGTTCAAGCGTATCTCATTAAAAGCAGTAATTACTTAAAGCACATAATTCCAACGTATCAATCAATTTTTATTATTTACGATAAAAATGTCACCATTCTGCATGTAATTTAGCTGCAATTGTGTTTTTATACTAGATTACCTCTTTTTTTCTACCTGTTTCCAAGGGCAAATCCGCCATAGAAGACAGGGCTAGCCTTGATTGTAAGTGTTACACAACTGCATAGTTCAAGGACAAATTATTACCTTCGAAATAGAAATACATTGGATTTACCTGTCATTGAGTGGACGGTCTCAAATGCCACGATTTTCGGTACTCCATAATCAACAGTCTTCAGCTTTTCCTCTAGATCTAGCGGATCGTTATGGTTGTAGATATGTTTTACACATCCCGCGTTTCTTATACCTTGAATCATACTTGCGTGATTTCCAGCGTCAGAAAAGATATGACATCCTAAAAATTAAAATTCAGTCAATATATTTGAAATTCAAGTGTATAGTTTTTAAATTTTTGTCATTCTTTTTTAGGATTGCAGTAGTAGAATTGGATTTTTACTTTGAATTTATTTATTATATTAAAATTTGTTTATTTCCGAAAATTTTTCACTTAGGGATTTCGTTTACCATCAATCTTATATTTATAACTAAGATGTCAATCCAATAGATTTCTAGTTACTTTCCTTACTTCAGTCTATATGATAAACCTTACATATGAGATACCTTCCCGTAAATTTCAAGGTATGTAAGGTATATATAAAACATATAGAGTATTTTCATCATTTTATGATCCATTACTGGATCATATGTCTTATATCTTCATTATAGACCATATACTAAATATATTAGAATCCAGAAAAAATATTTCATGCACATTCATTTAAGTTTTACCAAACAAACAAGGTTTATCATTTGTTGGGCCACACACAAAAAAAATCAATATTCATAGAAACATTAGTTTATTTCGAATAATACATTATAACAATGGTCCTTAAACTGTGGTCCGCGGATCCCCTGAGGTCCCTAGCACCTTCCTAGGTGGTCCGCGAAGTTCTTTCGATTAATGTTTGTTTTTCAGACTGAAAAAAAGCCATGTGGGAAAATTGAAAGATGTGTGACATCCTATACTAGATCATTAAATTGCTCTCTACGTCAGTCCTCTTAGGCTGATGCTACTTCCGTTAATGAACTAACAACGAAAGCAGGTTCATATGGTGATTGTTTGTTTCACCTGGAGGGTTCAAGTGTAGTATAGGGGGGCCACTTCGAATATGGCTATTTTTCCTTGGATTTGGCGATTTTTATCTTCATGTTATGGTGAGATATCGAATTCATTATAAAATAAATAATAAATAATTCCGAAAAAAGTACCTTGGCGAACACTTTTAGTCGCCAAAAAAATGGACTGCGCCAAGTGGCCCCCCTATACTACACTTGAACCCACCTGGAGTTCCATTTTCTTTTTCAAAACAGTGACGAACCTTACTTTCAGGACATCCATCACATTATAATAATACGTTTTTTTTTTATTATCTGACAATATAATATATATTTAATTACAATACGAAGTAAAACAAAGCTTAAATCTCTCACCAGGTAAACGTTTTCCCAAGGTATAGAGAGTTGAATCATTTGCAACATAACAAGAAGAGAACAGCAAAGCCGCTTCCTTATTATGAAGAAAAGCCAATTCTCTCTCTAGTTCTTCATGAAACGTGGAATTGCCTGAAATGTTACGGGTTCCTCCGGCACCAGTACCATACTTCATAACTGCATCACTAGAAAAATTAAGACATGATTGTTAATAGAACATACATGCCAAATATGAGTCAAAGTTAGCATAATGTTTATTATTCATTCCTATGATTCATTTAATTATCTCGTAGTGGGCTCTCAACATGTTTCCAATTAACTTCTAGAGAACCCCACATTATGGATTGTTTGATTTTTTTTTTACAGATATCGACTTTAAAGGGAGTTTGCGGGGGCGTCAATAGCGCACACAAAAAATTTTCACGGGGGGGGGGGGCTCCAGGGTCGTAAGTCCACCATTTTGGTATCGTGCTCCAATACGCCGCCCAACATATTCTTTTGATTTTGTCGATTTTCAGGAACAAAAACAATACAAAATTAATTATTGAATAAATAATTAGCATTAATTAATAAAATTAATTATTAATAACAAATACATAATTAAAGTTTACGTAATATATACATAGGATTATAACCAATTGGAAAAAAAAGCAAGCGCTATAGGGGGTGTCTGGACCCCTAGTGTGCGCCACTGGGAGACGTCATAGACAAAAACTCCTACTTTTAAACTATTAGACGAACGTACTTGAAATTTGGTGAGCATATTTTTTTTAGTTCTTAATTCGTTAAGAACGGGTTTTACGAAAGACTTCCAAGAGATGGGGTTACAGGGATGCAGAAGATAAATGGATACCGTTGTAGAAATTCACACACACAAATCCTGTTCTTTCTAAATCAAGAGACAAAAGTTATAAAAATGTTTTTGGATATAATTGAAAGCTTAATGCTAAGCGATCAATAACAGAAAAAAATACACTACTGGCCACACACAATGCAACACCATGAAGGATTAGAGGTATCACAGTAAAATTTATTTGGTAGATAACATGTGATACAAAGATCAAACGATTAAAAATACAGCCTCTTGTGACGTGTTTGATGATGACAAAATCAGTAGTTAGTGTAGCCGTCATTGCTGGCTATAGCCTCAGCCACACGCCTCGGCATAGAATCAAAGAGGCTTTGGATGTATCCTTTGGGTACAGCAGTCCACGCGGCTTCCACATAGTGCCAAAGTTGATCTGGTGTAGCAGCGGGTGGTATCCCGGATCAGTCATTATGCAAGCATGGGCCACACGTTTTCGATTGGTGATAGATCGGGAGAAAAAGCAGGCCACAAGAAAGCAATTCAGTCTTATGGTTAAAAAAGAACTCTTGAACATTGCGTGCCGCGTGTGTCGCGCATTATCCTGTGATTACAATTGCTTGATTTCGTCCAACACGTTGGCCCCGATTTCTCTGAAGGATAATTCGCAATACCTATAGGCTACTATTCTTCCTCGGTCGAATTCAGAAACTTGGTCAAATCTTCCACCAGGCATAAATAAACAGCATTCGCGAAAAATAAACCGCACGAAAAAGCAGTTGCCGTACTTCAAACCGCCAATCTGTTCTCCCCTTATATAGTGCTTGCGGATGGTGCTACGATCACCCGTGATATCCGTCTCCGCTATAATGCTGATGATTTGCCTATTTCACCTCCAACAACGCATGATGTAAATTTCACATGGTTTGCAGGCTTCCTTCAGTTAGTTGCATTTTGTGTGGCCAGCAGTGTATATTGTCTCATACAACATCATGAAATACATATTAACATGAAGTGGATGGATAATGACTAGTTAGTACATAGAAATTCGAAAGCAAAATATCATGAACATTTTTTAAATCAGTTCAATACTTAGATAGCTTTTTTTAGGACGGGGGAGCAGGGGAGGCTCGGTTTCGGGATCCCATTTAAAATGAAATTAGATGTAGCCCTCTAAACGAAACACATTTATGTTGGGAAGATAAAACCATGGATAAATAAGTTACGAAAACTGCTTCCATCTTGAAGAATAAAGAAAGGGTGCTTTATTTTAAGATGGTTTTTTTTAAAGTTTTTAAAGCAGAGTATTGATTTACACTTTGCAATAACACCGTCCTTATCTAATTGATTACACCGAAGATTGATGACCGACCTCACTGATTTCGATTTTTCTGTCTTTCATTACTTTGAAACATATATAATTTTCTGAGTAAAGTTATTTTGGGAATATATTGCTGTTCTAGATGCCTATTCGATTTTTATACCTCGAAATAAAGCCAATGGGGTTCTACAACTCAAGCCAATGAAATCGAAGCCAATGACTTTTAGCAAGACATTATCATCCATATACATAACTTGTTTATTATGTTGATTAAATTTACGATGAAATTTCGGGAAATTCTTTGAAAAAAAAATAAGTGATTGCGAGTTTAATAAGATTAACGAGTAATCAAAATAAACATTATGTTTTGCTAACCGAAATGCACGAATAATAATTTTTAATTGAGTGATATTTTTAAATTTAAGAATAAATATTTCTTAATACTAATGTAAATAATATTCATGGCAATTTCGTGAACCTTTTCAACCCAGCAGTATTTTCATATAAGTTTTTATTGGAGACTTCATGGTTACATGTAAAATAAGTAATTATACATTAATTAACACTCACGACTGAAATTTACCAACACGAAATTCAGTTTTACGGAAATTAAATACTATTATAATTAAATGTTCTTCAAATGTAATGTTATACGAAGATATTAAACGCAAAATGGAAAACAAAATTTTAATAAATGAGAGAAATAAAAAAAAAGAAATGGTAATTGGCCGTATCAAAGCCATCTAGCCTCAACACAACTCGGGAAAGAAGTCAAGTTAAGAAATAGTGTCAAGTACTTTATAGAGAAAATGGAAATTAACAATTATTTTGAAATTTTGAATACTTTGATTTTACTTTCAATTTTTGATAGGTTTCTTAAAGTCCTCACATTGGAACGATATGGAAGTTCGGAGAATGGGATGTCACACGTAGCTCAAGTATTGTCCACGTTACTTGACCATGGATAAAAATTACAAGGTCAGTTGCTAATAGCACTCATAATGCTTTGCAGTGCGAAGACGTTACTAAACAATCCATCAATCAATTGAGGTTTCCTGATTATATATAAATCAATATATAAATCGATGTTATTTTCATGCGTATTTTAATTTAAATAAAAACTTTAACTTTGAAATTATAACATTGTATACACATTAAAAAAGATTCATTATTTTCTAAACTAAAATGCAAGGTGACACAAACACACTAACACACACACAAACATTCCACTTAATGCATTAGATTTTGTCAGATGAAAATGAAAATTGCTGTGCCAATTTATGCAGGTTAAATTTGCAGATTTTAATTTTATTTTAATTTACGTCACAGTCAGAAGCAACACGAAGGCTACTACGCTAATAGCCTTCTCCAAACATCCACATCACGTCAATGGAAGGACTTAACGGCAGATTTAACGTGCATCAGCCCCTCTACACGGCGGGTCTTCAGTGGCACTAGAACTCGAACCCGCGACTATGACTACTCGGTTACCACCGCTACGTTTACACGCAGATAAAACACTGCTTTAATATATACGAACTGAAAAAAAATCGAAAAATCGAAGCAATATGAATTAGTGAATAGGATAGTATAAAATTATACATACAAATAGAATATGATACATTGATAAATAGATAATTAAAAATCACAATATAGATACAATAAGGAAAATTAACAATAAATGACTCACATGGCGGCCAGGAGAACTTTTGGGTGACTACTAATACCTAAGTAATCGTTCGAACACCAAACTGTCACTTTCTTTTTTGAATTGGTATATTCATGGGCGCTAGGAAAATTATCTGCCAGGCGATTTACTTTCTTAAAAATCCTATAGGAATGATCGAGTTTCTTTTTGGCTATTTCCTGTTTAAAGAAGTCTTCGTACTGGTATCCCCCTTCAAACACAAAACAAACTGAGAGTTATGTTCATGTTAATGTTAAACATATTTAATAATATTTACATTCATATTAATGAGTAATAGTTGATATATTTGTCTTTTAAGAAAATAAACAATATATTCCAATGAAAAGAGAAAAAGGGAGAAAATTTCGTCAGAAAGAAGCGTATATTGTTATAAATATAGTTTAATAAATTGTGAATTATGTACATATATCATGGTTTTAAACAAATTGTTCTTATTTCCTTAACGATAGTTCAATAGAAGAAAAAAAAATAGTTAAATTTCACACAAACAACTTTTTATAAAGGAAATATCAAATATAATGATATTTGCACGCTGCAGTAACTTTGACACGGATTAAAACAGGCAGGAAGAAATCAGTTTGAAAATGTAGAAAATATTTATTGTGCATGCTGTAACTAATCGTGTCATAAGTTCTGATACAATTATAAAGGAGTTTAAATAAGAATAAAAAATAAACTTGTTATCAAATTTAACCTATTCATGGGCCTTGGGAAGATTACTTCCCATCTACGTAATCTTACAAAATACACCTGTGAGAAGCGTAAATCCCATTATAATGTCTAGCCTTGCTATTACAGCGATAAAAAAACATCAAAAAAGCTTGCAAAAAATATACTTGCAAATGGTCTGTTTTCTGTGGGGACTGTCAGGCCACAATAACAGGATCTTCCACAAATGCTGAAAGTTAATGACAGAAAAAGAAGGATCGATGTTTCTAACTAAGGAAGGTGTTGCTGCAGTAAAGTGGATGGACAATAAGGCCTTGTTGATTACTGCAATTAATACTGCATAATCCAGCGATTATGACATCTGTAAATCGGACAAAGAAGATGGTACTTAAGATGAAGTACCTTGTCCACAAAATCTGTTGCTGTTTATAACGATGTCATGAGAGGGGTTGATCACTTCTCTCTCAATCAAAGAAAAAAAAAACACCAAATATAGAAAGATCTGTAAATTTGAGGCATCGTATCTTTTATTTTCTTATTTACCTTGCCATCATAAATAGTTTCAAACTTTAGCAAGCGAACAATAGAAATAGAAGTTTAGACCAACTAACATTCCTTATCAGCTAATATACGGATATTCCTCAAGAAAAAGGAAAGGACGTCCTGTTAGCTTCCAAGCAAAGAAGTGTGCAGCTCTGAATGATATGCGCTTAGCTAGTGTGGGTAATCATATCCCAAAGATGGTTTCCAACTATAGACAATGTAGGAAATGTAGCAGAAGGCGATATGATGGTACTTAAGATGAAGAACCTTGTCCACAAAATCTGTCGCTATTTATAACGATGTCATGAGAGGGGTTGATCACTTCACATACAATCAAAGAAAAAAAAAACACCAAATAGGAAGAAGATCTGTAAATTTGAGGCATCGTGTCTCTTATTTTCTTATCTACCTCTTGCCATCATAAATAGTTTCAAACTTTAGCAAGCGAACATAGAAATAGAAGTGTAAACCAACTAACATTCCTTGTCAGCTAATAGACGGATATTCCTCAAGAAAAAGGAAAGGACGTCCTGTTAGCTTCCAAACAAAGAAGTATGCAGCTCCGGATGATATGCGCTTAGCTAGTGTGGGTAATCATATCCCAAAGATGGTTTCCAACTATAGACGATGTAGGAAATGCAGCAGAAAGTGATAAGAAAAGAGGACCTACATGTGTGCAGAATGTGATGTCCCCTTAAGCGTTGCAACATGCTTCTCATCTTTTCATAGCAAATAATCATCATTAAATTTAATTTTCTTTATGATGGTGAATGGTTCCTTGGGAAGTATTCTTCCCACCCCTAAAATTTAAATCCAAACATAAAATTCGGCAAAATAAAATATATTTCCTTAAATGTTATTGTTTAATTTTTAATAAAACATAAAAAAAAACTGCGAGAAATTCAAAATAGAAATAAATTCCCCACGAAAGGGTTAAATTTTTATTTTACCTCTAAATTTAACATATTGCATCTTTCATTCAAAAGGCTCACTTTTTGAATTCACACGGACTTTATAAGGCACAGATATCTTTTGTGAAGCAATAACACTGAGGCGCAATCTGTATGCTTAAAATCAAAACCCTTGCTCTCTGGGGGTGGAACTTCCACATGTCCTCTGTGTATGTCTCTGGTAAAAGCTTATCTTAAGAAAGGCCGAAAAAAAACAGCATCAGTTAAAGAGAAAACTGTTTTAGAAGTTAATGAACTATGTTACGTAATTAATCCATTAGCATCATTAATGAGTTCCCTTCGAGCTATGAAAGACTGCAATACTAGTTTTCTTTGGCTGAGAATTGTGAAAGTAAAACGCTGTCCCATTTTGTACGTGTACATGACGTCCTTAAGACATAATCATGTCTTACAGGAAGAAAAATATTTTAAACTTCTAATTGTGATACTATTGTCGAATCAGGGAGTATTGATAAAAAATTTAATGATTAATTTACGCTAAAATCATATCAAAACATGCTAACTTAATAAGAACAATACACACTAGGTTCTTAGCAAATCACGCATCAACAATTCTGTATTTTTTCTTCATTATATATTTACGGAGAAGCACTCGCACAATCATTTACTAATCCAACGCATAATCAATGTAATCGAAAATATTCATCAACTTCAAGCACTTTTATATAATTATTAGTCCTTTCTGTAGATGTACAAATGATAGAAAGGAAAACTGATACATACTAAAAGTGTTAATCAATTTAAAATGAGGAATTTCAAATTTAAAAATTACATATCGTTTTATAAGGATGTGGTGATTTCTGACGTATTCATTTCTGAAGAATATTATCATCCACGCTCTAGCACTGACAATTGCCAGAAATGGATGAAATGTTCAATAGTTGCGCTGAAATGAGTAATTGAGAATTTTCGAACAACTACTTCTAATTTATTTTATTGCTTCAAATCACACCACAGCGCAAAAGGAAATGGAAAAACGTAGTACATTAAATGGTTTTTCCCCTTTTGTTTTTTTTTACAAAAGAATGGCGTTGCACACTTTTCGTCCAAAAATATATATTACTTTCAAATTTACGCGCGAACTACGCGCGAAAAGACATGAAGTATTTGATTCTAGTTATACAGGCTAAATAGATATAAAAATCTGTTCTTTTTGACTTTCCTGAGCTTATGATTATGTAAGATGTACAAATAAGAAAGTATATTAATCAAAGGATATATGTTGTAAAGAAATATTTTTTGGCTAAAGAAGAAGGTGGATATGTATGAAACAAATAATATTAAAAAAAAATTTTGAGTCAATTTCTACTTTGAATGGATGGAAAGTATTTTGTTAACGACTGAAAATTTGAACAAGATATATATATATCCCATATATATATGGAGAGAGTGAACTAATAGTAGGAATTGAATTAAGAGTATGATTTGTCTGCATTGTTGTAACAATGCACACCCGGTTTGGCTAGTTTGGCTGAAAAACTGGTTTTCGACGCCAAATTTTGTCATTGTTTTAACAGTTACATTGTTATAACAATGGAGACGAATCTAAATTGGCGTCAAAAGCCGGTAATTAATTTATTTTAATTTAATTAGTTAATTAATATTTGAAAAAATTGTATTAACATCAAGTGTCATCCACAACAAGTTTAAAAAAATTTATTTGAACTTGATTGGATGAAAAGAAAGTATTTTATTAACGATTGAAAATTTGAACAAGATGAATATATATATAAATAAACATATATATATAGAGAGAGAGAGAGTGAGCTAATAGTAGAAAAAAGAGGATATGTTACATTGTAAGCAAGTTCTGTATTGATAAACTAAATACACTTCTTCCTTTCTTTTCTTTGAATTTGAATTTGCAAATTAAACTACCGTATATATTTCCATGTATAAGCAGTGGTATCACGTACACCCCCGCAACCTCCGCATCGCGGAAAGGGCCCAAGGTCTATGTTATGTTATGGTTTTGCAATCCTTTGTAAGATACAGCTTGGGGTTCAAAACCTGACTTTGCAGGAGGGGGGGGGGCTAATATTCTACATTACACCATTGTGTATAAACCTAGAGCATTTGGAACTTTTTAAAGTTAAAAAAAGGGAGTCGACTTATATATGGATCCGTTAATCTCGGGAAAAAACGTAGTTCAGGAAAAACGTTTTTTATCCTCGTCCCCCCCCCCTTTTTTTTTAATTCCATTAATCATACGCAGGCAATTTCAATCTTTTAATTTTGGGAGTACCTTTATTCTAAAAGAAAAAGAAAAGTCAAATAAATCTTCTAAAGTGCCAGAATCCAAGTGTCCGAATAGATCTCTCTTAAAATTTTCATTTACTCAAGAATGCATATATTTTCACCATCCGGCAAGGTTCCCCTCCACAGGGCCTGAAACATAGGTCGATGATCATGTGCCCTGTGTATGAATTTCTGATCTCTCCTCTTTTCCAAGCAAAAAAATGGCGCAGAAAGAATAGCACAGATAGTGTACAAGGTAAGAAATGAACGGAAAATTATACGTCAGTTTCAGATAGGATTGCCAGAAATAAAACTATAGTCATTGGTGTCTTACTTTGCAGTTATTTGATTGGAGATTAACCCACTCGTTTTACCCGTTTAGCAACATTTTCGCAATCAGGTTACACATATTTGAAAATTACAGGACTATTTTTTTTTCTTTAATTTGGTATATACGGGTCTTGAATTTTGGGTAAATTTTTGAAGAAAAAATACACTATCGGCTTGTATTCGAAAATATACGGTAATAAACAATAAATATAATTGTACAATGAAGCTTCACTATCTAAAAAATTCACGACCCAATTTAAGGCTATTTTGATTGTCTTATCTATATATCTGATCTAAAAACTTATACTGTGACAAAGTTATTTCAAAATTATGAAAGAAAAGTTTAAACAATTTAAAAAATGAAAAACTTATAAACCTTAAGCAATTTAATTTTTTAAAATTGAAAAATCTTTTTTCGATTTGACAAAATCCTTACCTGATTTTTCTTCTTTCTTGGAGGCTAAATCAATGACATCTTCTTGTATTTCCATGCTAGTCTCACGCAGATTTACAGGAAAGGGGCATTTGCCAATTGGAGATTTTTCTAAACAAATATTTAAAATTTAGAATCTTGAAAGAAATGAATGCAAATACTTAGAAGTATAACTTTAAATAGATATTAAATGCACATTAATAATAAGTATACAGTTTACTTTCAACCTATTCAATAAAAGTTCCTATCATTATCGATAATGCATCAGAGAAAAATAAGTATCATTTTTCTGAAATTGTAATGTATCTCTTGGTCTATGAATATTTATTTCTTAAATTATAATATATTTACTATACAATATACACATGTATATGTCTCCTCGAGCCCTTTTATTAATTCCTAGGCCTTTTCCGACGAGTCCATGTGTGCCGCACCTAACAGAAGGAGCAGACAGTCGGGAGGTAGTTTTGAATAGAAATCACGTCGGTTCCTTCACATGTAGTTAACTAGCAGTCTCTGCTGAGCCACTAGTTTACTCAACTGAAAGGATATTGTGGAAGCCACGTTCTTTACAAGTGGCTACTGATGTTTGAAAACTTTTTTATTGTTTCCTCGGGCTCAATCATTGCACCGATGAGTCAACTTTGTATCCTCGTGTGAAATGCATTCTCTCCCTTCTTCAGACTAAAGATGTAGCGACAGAAAGCGAGTTGATTGGCTCTAAATTGTCTCGAAAAAAACCCCCTTCTCATGAGGAAATACTTTTTATGCATTGCTTTATTTGAGAACCTCTTTCTGTAAGGGAACCACTATGTATGCAAATTAAAGATGCTATTTAAAGTTAAATAAATCGAGTTCGAGGAGGAAGATAGCAGTAAGGTGTGTTGATACTAATTTGAGTTATAATCTGAATTCTGAATTATCAACATATCTGGGTATAGAACTTGGAGCATTGTTATCAAAGTCTAGCGAAGATAGCCAAACGTCTGCATACAGTCTTGATAAGAAGAATTTCTATTGTTATTATTGGTTAAGGTTAACTCGCTTCTATTAGCTATTTGCAACCTTGTTATATTTGGAGTTAATAGAAATAAAAGATGTAGAGTGTATGTAGTTTAGAGATGTCTCTTTTCGACAAGTGTAGCTCTGTGTAATCAGGCGTTATTGTCCCTAAAAACGAAAATTGGTCTCCTATAAGTCCTTGAAAAATTTGCAAATATGTTTTGGAATATCATTCTTACAGCTTTCTTCTATCACTGTACCAAGAAAAGTGTTAGAGAGTTATGTATGCGCATCCAGCATTATCCCTCCTCAGACAAAGTTGCTAGTGCCACCAAAGCGATCGATTTATCCTATATTTTCAGGATGACAGGTTACTCAGTTTCTCTTAAGATGAAAATTCATCGAGAATTGCTTAATGAGCTGAATCGCAATTCATCACTGAGGACGACAGGACACCAATCTCGCTCTATCCATAAGTGATGTTCACGGCTTTAAATTAGATAGGTTTTCTTGTGTGTGTGTGCACGCGCGTGTGTGTGTGTGTGCGTACGCGCGCACAATAGTGGTTTCAGGGCGTAAAGATCACTCTCAGCTAGTCGTCTGTACATGTTTTGTCTCAATACTATCGTTCCAGACACCGCAGTGAGGTCTTGAGACAGCTGCCTAGCAGTCATAACTCTATGGCGCCGTACATTTAAAGCCACACAATGATTCTACGCAGGTGTTGTTACTTTCGGGCGAACGTCTCATCACAGTGATCGTACACCATGTCTGAAATCGTTGCCATAATCTGGAGACCCCGTACGGGATATTTATAGACAATCAGCAAATTCAATCTGTAACTGCCCGGCTTCAAGCCTACCAACGACTCCCTATCATATTTCATTGCTTAAACACGATTACATGTAGTCTTTTTAATTACAATTCGTGAAGCGAGTGTTTTTTTTTTTTTAAATGGAATCTCACAAACAAGGTACTTTTAGAAAATTTCTACTTTTCAATTTCAAACTCCTCTTCTCTGTTTACTTTTAGAAAAACGATTCTTCTTATCATCCCTAATCAAACAGACACTAGATACATAAATTTAAATTGTTTCCTAAATTACAATGTATACATCCATTTTTAAAATAGCAGAAGTGTATATTTCTATTTTTTTACAAGAAATTTGCTTGTAACTTTAATTTTGGACACCAATGTATTTACTGGCTACAAAGAGTGTTATTTAAAATTGACAATCTTGTTTAGAGAATCATCAATTGTATTCTGCATTTTATATTGTATAATTCTAGGGGGAAAAATCATCAAATTGTTTCGATATGCATGATCGTAAAGTTAATTCTCTGTTCAAGATTTTGTAAAACAGTACATGTAGTTTTTTTCACATACACAAGCAAAAGAATTCGTCAGAGAATTTGGTTCGCAGCGTCTTGAAATTTATGATAAAAGCTTAACATACGAACCTAAATATTTGAGGCGTTAGCTAAATAGAAATAGAAAATAAGTTACTAAATATATACATAAGTGGCATAGAGCTTTGATATTTGTAATAAAAGCGTTTTTTAATCGTAAAACAAAATAAAATATATACAATATTGCTTAAGAGATAGCACAGTATGCTTCAAAATTTTAGGATTATTGCAGAAGAGTAGATATGAAAATGTATCATAAGCATAAGATCTAGAAAAATGATAGACATGAAAACCATGGAATTCTGAGATGAGACATAAGCAATAGATATAAAGATATCTCAAAAGTACAAATTCGAGGCACTTGATAGATTCTGAGTAAGATTTTTAATCTATTTCCTTCAGATTGCAATCCAATTACTGAATGGTCAGCTTAAATTTGTCTGATGGTTTCACAAAGTCAACCATCGACAGATTTAAATAACCTATTGATGATTTTTCTTATTTATTATTTTTTTCCTTTTTTGGGGTCCCAATAAAGATTACACATACTTTTATTTGGAGCATGATGTTATTTTTGATATTCAGGAGAGTAAAAAAGAACAATAAAGTATGTTTTATGCATGAACGCATACGATTTCTTAATTTTTTTCTCATAATGAATATTTGTTGTTGTTTACGTCTAAATTTTTAGGTTGAAATTGACTGTGACGAAGAGAGAAAACAAAATTAGGCAACTGAATTCAAGGTCTATTTATTTTCTAAAGAAATTTAAAATTCTATTAATAAAAAAAATCCCAAAAAAGAATGAATTATGTGCTTCCTTTCATCGAGAAAATAAAGTACTTGACCTTTTTAGGTAGTTTATTCCAGTTTTTCGGATGGACTTTTTACTACTTTTTTTCCGTTATTTGCTGGTATACTTGGAAACAGCATGTTCGTAATTACGTATATTTAAAGAATGTAATGCATTTTTCCAAAATAATGAATAAATAAATAACGGTGGCGATAAAAAGCACGACTTCTATTACTATCCTTTACCTAATGTTATGGTTTAGGGTGGCATCGGATTTTACTTCTAATACGCATTTCCGGTACACTCTACAGTTACCACTAAATGAAGTTTTGGATTCTGTTACCTTTATACCTTGCCTATGGCCAAGTATCAATCAACCGTATAAGAAACACAACATTCTATAAGGGTCCTTTCACATGAATCAACTTGTGCTGCTCATAAGCAAAAGGGATAGACAGTCAGAAGCTAATTTTGAATAGAAATCGCCTGGCACTCCCTGTTGTGTCACTTTCTCAAGCCTTCGAAAACCACGTTTTCCTCCCTATTTGTTGAATCAACTAAAAAGATATTAAAAAAGCTACGCTCTTCACACGCAGCTACTTGTGTATTGAAAATGAAGAAAGCATTCTGTACCTGAGTAAGCATTTCTTTAGAAATAATGGCACGTTGATCCAAAAAGGTTCGCAATCCCTGTGCTAGAAGTTAGGTAACACGTGGAAGAAACGTATACTGATAAACCCCAAGAAAACATCCAAAACATCTTTATTTCAATGCCAAGATGTAATTAAAAGTAATCCAGTCAAAGCGATTACGCAAACTGATTTCTCGTCTTTCGCAAGTCGGATGGGGCTGAAATTTATAAGTCATTTCACCCTAATATTTTGTATTATTGGTCTGTCTAATATTAGTCTGATAAATAACTCTCTGATACGTTTCTCTTATTAATCGTGATCTGGCACTTTGGGTGGCCAACATAGTTCAATACCAAAAATATTCGCGCCGTTTTAGTTTTTAATATCACATTAAGATATCTCATAGCTAATAAAATTTAAAAATAACTGAATGATTTCTGAAGAATTAGAAGTAAGCATTATAAAGTTAAGACTTTTCCGACAGCAACATTTCCGTTTCCAGTGGTACCATGAGTCTTAGATTTCCAAATTCATGTAAAAAATTATCAGCAAACAATTTGGGACAAATCTCTTAATATACTCAGATGTAATAATTTTATTTATATAAAATTTTTCGTCTAGTATCGACTATATTAATACTTTTGAAATGCATTTCTTGATTCGATTGTCATATGACTGCAAAATGTTCCTAAAATTTATAATTTACAATATAATTTTACGAAGTTAATCAGAACCTACAATATTTGATACAACACAATGAGTATTAGATACAATTAGGAAAGCTACATTTTTCAGAACACAATAAATGCAAAATCCTTACAGAAATTGACTTTAAGGTATTCGACTACGTTCGGAATCGTGATTTTGCAAAAGCATATAAATGGATAATATTTATGATATTTATAGTGTCACTTGGATTAGAAAATGTATATGAAATTCTTTTAAGAATAGTATTACAATAAAAAATTATTTAAGTACAATATTTTGACAAAAAAATTAACATAGAATGACCCATTTTCAAAATATTCTCCTCTTGTGAAAAATGCTGCTATTATAATAATATTTTGTCTTTATATAGCTCAGACTTCTGTACAGAGGCTCAACAAGAATTTTTGAAATATATAACTTAGAAGTGGGTTTATCCTTGTTTTACGAAAATAGAGGGGAGAAATTTCAAGAAAAAATCGCCAATAATTATTTCAAATGGTTGTTACTCTGAAAATAATGTAAATTTTTCTAAACTCATAGTTGAGCCTCTGTACAGAGGTCTAAGCTATATACAGGCAAAATAGTATTATAATAGAAGCATTTTTTACAAAAGGAGAATATTTTGAAAAAAGGTTATTCTAAGTTAATTTTTTGCCGAAATATTATATTTATATAATTTTTTTTTTGTCAAAGTGTCCGTAAAACAATTTTATACATGTATTCTAATCTAAGTGACACTAAATATCATAAAAATTATCCATTTATGCGCATTTTTAAAATCACGGTTCCGAACGTAGTTGGATACCTTAAAGAAACAAGTGCACATTCGAAATTGTGTGCACAGATTATCATATATAATTACTGTAATAATTATTGCATTTCGTACTTATATTATTTATCTTGGTTCTTATTTTTGCACTAACTTCTACAGTTTTATTATTACAAAATTAAAGTTTTCAAATATTATTTTTATATTTCAGATGTACTTACCAGGGTTTTCAGGATCATCGGTCATCGATGAGTACTGCCTCATAAATGGGCACTTGTCAGCATACAATTTCAGCATAGAAGTTCCATAGTTTGAAAGAAACTTGGGGTTGAATTCAGAAATAAAAGGACACTTAAGAGCGGAAAAGTTTGCAATTTTCCGGCTACCTCCTGTAAATTAAAAAAAAGAAAAAAAAAAGAAAAGAAAATTGAATACACACAAATTTTTTTACTCCCTGGTTCTCAATCATTGAGAACTCTTATCCGGCAAACTAGTTTTTAACTATAATCCTCAGAGTCTTTTCTTTTTTAACATAATATTGAGGATCAGGTAGAAATTTTTTGTGGTACTTTATAATTTCTTTTAAGGTGATTGACTGCGTTTGGAACCGACTTTTGAAAAAGAATATAAACCAGTTGAATTAGAATATACACGTACAGTTGTTCCAAGAATATTATTGCAATAAAAATTATTTCTACATAATTTTTTGGTAAAAAAAAAATTAAGAAAGAATGAGATATTTTCAAAACATTCCCTTTTCTTTTGTGTGTGTGTGAAAAAAGTAACTCTAATAATAATAATATTTTGCCTATAAGTAGTTATGACTTATATACGAGTCTTGAGCTAAAATTTTCGAAATATATAATTTAGAAGTGCATTTATTCATATTTTATTATATCAGAATAGAGAAATTTAAACAAAAAAGGCCCGCTATTATTTCAATTGATCGGAACAGAAACAAATGAGAATTTTTCGAAAATTTTAGTTTAATCTCGAAATAGAAGTCCTAGCTATAAATGCATTCAATTCAACTCCGGTGACTTAGAGGTAGCGTGCTCGCTTCGTAAGCCTAAGGTTGCAGGTTCGAACCCGGCTGGAGTTGACAGACTTTCTCGATGCGAAAATCTTAGGCCCGCAAGTCATATGATTATGTAGCATGTAAAATATCCCTTGAGTATTAATTTGGTTCTGTGGTACTCTTAGCAAAATATAAATAGGAGCAATATATTTAGCATCCGATGAGAGTTTGAATTGAATAAAATTCAAATATCACAATTTGGTAGCGGAAGCCTCCACTAGATGGTGTCACTACTGAAACGGCTTTCACTCTAAGGGACTTGCCGTGTCTGCAAAGGATTAGTTGCTAACATGCATACCATTGGAAATATATATATAAAGGCCAGGAGTTTGTTATTCTACTACTGTGGCTAATATTTCCTATCTTGTGACTAGTTAGGTTTAATAGCTATTTGTATATATTTATGGCTTTTATATATATATATATATAGGCAAAAGACAAATATTATGGAAACATCTTTTATGAAAGGAAAATATGTCATGTCATTTTTTACCAAAAAATTGCATTTAAATATTTGTTTTCTTGTAATAATATTCTTAATACAATTTTATATGCATATTATAATTCAAATATAAATTTTAAAAAAAGTTATTCATTTATACGCTCTTTTTTGAAATCACGGTTCCAAACTTAGTCAGTCACCTTAAATCTATACCTTTGTATTGAACAATACTTTTGTATTGAAATACTCACCCGAGTTTACAATGGCATTGAGGAAATGTTGCGCCATAGGTCCAAGTTGATTAGCCAGGTTTCTTGAATGCATGATCTGAAATAAATAAATTGATCATTAGAATAAAAATGTCTGCTCCTATTTTATGTATTTAGTAAACACATGACGCTTATTAATAAATACATACTGTTCAATTGGTTTAGTGGAAACAATACAATTGAGCAATCAAAGTACTAGTTGTTTGACATTTCGTAAGCATCATATTTCCGCTTCTGTCTAAAAATAATTGATAAGAATTTAACCCAGATTTAAACATAATGAAAATAGATTGTCTGCTACAGTTCTTTAACCACGGTTTGAAAGTTCAGAGTAAATATATATAATTTTTTATTCTAAATAAAATTCTAAATTTTAAATTTTTCTAAAAAAAATGTAAATAACAGACTTTTTTTTAAAAAAAAAATATTTTAAAAATATGTGGATATAAATTATTGCAAAAAAATATTTTTCTATCCTTAAAATATACTTTTTTTTCTATTCTGAAGTCAAATTCTTTGTGTGGTTTAATTTAGAGAAATATGAATTTCTACTCTAAAAAGGACTGAATTCATGACGGTTATATGAGAAAGGCGATCACGCGTTCGTCATTGAATTCAAAACTGACATAAAATTAACTTGGTACTTGTTGTTCTGTTTTTAAAATTTAGATAAAGTTTCAAATTTTATAATAGGATAAAGATATGCACAAGAATTATAAAAAAAAATTCACAAAAAAAAAAAAAAAAAAAAAAAAAAAACTTATAAAGTGCATTTTGCTTACTTGTGTGCGTTATTATTGTTGACAAACATGAGCTTTTTAAAAGAAAATTTCTTCAAAAAGCAAAAGTTGGCAACAGCAGAAAACATCAACTGATTAGCCAGAAACACACGTGATTGCATTCATCATATAACTATGACGTCACATGAATTTATGAACTGATTGGCTGGAGACACGTGATTGTAGTTATTATGTGTCTACGACGTTATATGAATTTAGTCCATTGTGATTTTACGAAATACCACACCTTAATATATTATACATATCAACGTGTTCACAAGAAAGAAAATTCAAGCATAAATTTATTGAATGAAGAATTATCTATATCTCAGAGAGATATTGTAATATACTCTTTTAAATGTTTACAATTTTACTATCTTAGCTTTATTATTTCGTTCAATTGTACCATTTCTTCTACATAAATTCAAGTCATAAAATCGTTTTGTAAATTATTTGACTGAATTCATATCATTTGTGCTACACAATGTATATTTTAAGCACAAATGACAGATTATGAAAAGCATTTTTATCAGGTTAGTTTGCAATGCTGTCATATTGAAAACTACATAAGGGTTACTAGCAATATATAATTACTATCAAATAATGGGAGCTATGGCTGAACATGTGTTTTATGAGAGAAAATGAGCATTTATATGAGTATTAATAATAAGTATTTTCTATGTGATTCGATTTGAACATTTCCAACCATCATCTTGACTACTGTGGCCATAAGAAATTAAAATTTCCAAGCATGCTTTTGATATTTCTTCCAGTTCAAGATTATACGTATTGCTCATTTTATCGATATGAGTTATAATTTAAATTATTACAACATGTTGTTACTTCTAAATTCAAATTTTTTAATCATTCAATTGATAAAGTTATAGAAGAAAAAGCGCACTGATAGTGTAGGCGTCATTGTTGGAGTTGTGTGCCCTTAGGAATTCTATTGTGAGATATGTCGCGATGTGTTGGAAAGAAAACATCAAAGGAAGAAGTCCAACAAGTCTTACAAAATGACGGATGGAAAAAGATAATCCAATGTGGAAAAATGTGAAGAAGAATAGTTTTTTACCTTTCCACATTCCAGTTGGGATTGGAAATGTTCATAGGTAATCTATCTGCAGAAAATTTATAGAATGCTGGTTATCATGGAAAAATTGTATTATGCAAGTCTTTCATCTCTTACCAGTATTGGGAGTAGTATTTTTTCCACTCGACTAATCTACATTCTTTTATTTTTTCCATCTCAAAAACAAGTTGGATTGATGTCGAAATCTGGGAAACATTTTTTTTCCAAACTTATTGCTCTGATAGTAAAATTCAGCGATGAATAAAACAGGGCCATTTAACATTTACTTAACATCCATTACCACTGCATAAATTACATGGGAATTCCACTGCACGTTTTGCAAACACTGTGGATGCCTAAGGTGAGCCAAAAGATCGTTTAAACTTTAAAAATTCATAAAAAGAAAGAAATGATGATAATAAAGTGCAGTTTACAAGAAAAGTCTCCCAAGAAAGGCAAATTTTTTATCTGCAAAAATATTTTTAGTTGTGCCGCATTATATCAAAGAGGTATATTATCTGTAATAAGATTCATGCAGAATGGCGCACCTCCATACAATACCAATCCAGTAAAATGATTCCTATTGACTATCTTTGGTGATTGATCGAGGAAGCAAGATCGTATGGCCACCACGTTCAGCCGACCTCACTCCGGTCCACTTCTGGTTGTGGGGTTATCTGAAATCATTTATTCACCATTTATCCCCGTCAACATTGGGCGAACTCAAAGATGTAAGCCATTGGGAGGTTTCTGCAATTTATTCCGATATATTGCATTCAGCTGCATCAGGCATTGTGAACCACCTAAGATTGATGTGTTGGATAATGTTCTGGAAGCTCATATGTTGAGTAAAATACTCAGGGTTTTTTTCTCAATCTCTCTCTTTCTCTGTGTGTGTTTAATTTCCTTAGATTAATTTCATGATGTTATGACTACAGCTTTTTTAGTGGGGAAATAGTTCAGAAGGTAATTCCCCCTATTTTTGCATAAAAATACTTGATATTTAAGATATCTATCGTATGATATTCTAAATAGGCTCAATTCATGTGACTTCATAGTCACATGATAGTGAAAGTCACGTGATTTTAGCCAATCAATTCAAAAACTCATGTGACGTCATAGTCACACGATAAAAACTATCTTGTGTTTCCAGTTAATCAGTTCACACGCTCCGGTGTTGCCAAGTTTTGCTCTTTGCAGAAACTTTCTCTTAAAAAGTACATATCTATACAAAATGCATTTTATTTAAAAGTATAAGCATAAAATACAATTTTTTTTTTAATTTTAAAAAATCTTTTTGAAGAAATTTTTTTTCCTAACATTTAAACATTTTTACCCAAATATGAAATTTGAAATTTTATCTGAGTATTACAAATAGAACAACAAGTACAATTAGTTTAATGTTTGTTTTGAATTCAATGGAAAATACGTGTTTGTTATTATCATGTGACATCATGAATTGAGGCTCATAGATTACTGAAGAGATTTAGAGTTTAAATTACAAGGGTTAAATAAAGTCTACTCTATCCAATGGTTGCTTGCACATGCTGACTTTACAGGCAATGAAAATGCGGATAAACTGGCAAAAGAGGCTAGAAGTTTTAAAAATGACACTTTTCTTAGACGCAAATGCTGTCGCAAATTTCAAACTGAAAGGGAAGTCAATACCTGTAAAGCATCAACTCTGTAATATAAGTGGAGAATTCCTTATAACAAGACTATTGCTAGTTTAAGAACAGGTCACTACAGAGAAATAAAGATTGATAAGGATGGTAGAAGAACTTATAGGAGTGATAATTGTCCAGATGCAGAGCTACCACCTGCTGATATTTTTGACTGTCCGCGTATTCCTTCTGCTATGCAAGAAATAGGGGTCCTATTTTCGTCAACAAATTTCTATGAGGATGATATTGAACAGATTGCTAGAACTATCGCGGAATGCCCAACTCGCCGTCCCAAATGATCCCAGATATGCTCGATTGGAGACAAATCTGGGGATCGTACAGGCCAAGGAAGAGTAGTAACAGTGCGGAGACAGTTTGTGACACCCTTGCCGTGTGAGACCGAGCATTGTCTGGTTGAAAAATGGCTCCTGGAAGCCTTTGTATGAGTGGCAACACATGTGGTTGCAGGATGTCATGGACATACCGCTGGGTTGTCATGGTGCAACGGATCAATAATAGGGGTGACCGTGTATTGTAGGCAATGGCACCCCATGCCATCACACCAGCTGTGGAAGCGGTGTGTCACTGTAAAGCAAAGGCAGGATTGAGGCTTTCACTCCGGGGTCTCCATATACGAACACGACTGTCATCACTACTGAGATTGAATCTGGATTCATCGCTAAGGACGACCTGGTTCCATTCAGCTGCAGTCCAGTTTTCTCGTGCGTGGCACCATTCCAAATGGAGGCGTCGATGGGTGGGCGTAAAGGGCAGCACACGTAATGGGCGTCGCGATCCCAATTGTCCTTCATACAGGCGCCTTCATATGGTTCGAGAAGACACTGGGTTCCCTAGTGAAGATGCTACCTGTACCTGGATGGCGGCCGATGAAGCAGTTAGCTGTACGCGTGCATTTCTTACGATGTGGTGGTCTTCTCGACGACTGGTCTGTCGAGGGCGTCCTGAACCTGATCTTCGTGTAAATGACATCTCTCGGATCCACTGGTTCCAACACCTCCTCACAACACAATCAGAGCGGCTTAATTGACGAGATACTCCTCTAGATGACCACCCAGCTTCCATCATGCCGATGATTCTCCCCCTCTCAAAATGCAACAGCTGCTCATATTGTCTTCGAAAACGGCGTAATGGCATGTCTACCTGAGCTCTTCCTTTGTTTAAGATTCAGCACACTCAAAGAAGATTTGGTTACATGTTTTATACTCCACGTTGATCAACGTTAAACGCCCTCTACCGGCTATACGCTATGCGCAATCACGCTGAATTTCTAATCATTTGCATATCTCCCCGACATGTACCTTCATGACAAGTTTTGTTACAATCCCGCAATTATTTCTTGGTGCGCTAATTTGTTTTGTTCATGAGTGTATATCTGATCAAAAAATATAGTTTTTAAAAAAATAACTTAACTTTTCAATAGAATGATGAATTTAAATGAAAAATATTTCCTGTTCTTTCTATTGCGACTTCAACTGTGAGAATAATACAATGATTAAAAAAAAACTTATCCGCGCCATTTTACTGAATTATTAATAAAACAATAGAAAATGCTCAGATCTTGAAGTCATTTCTATAATTCTACTTTGACAATACAGTGTTTACAAGGCTGAAAGTGTGTTTGACTGAAATATCAAAATTTCAAAAAACAATTTTAGTTGGATTTTTCAAGTCATTTGATGTCTTTAACGTATTCTATTCTACAGCGTATAGAAGTCTTACAAAAATTAATGAAATAATATTTAATCAAAGAAGTTATTGCACCCTATAAAAACTAAAATATGGAATTCAACTGTGAGAGATTATAAAACTTTGACTTTCTACGCAAAAACTCATAGTGGCTAGCAGTGGCGTAACGGAGAGTATTAGGGCCACCCTGCAAAATCAGGTTTGGGGCCCCAAGCTAAATCTTACAAAGGATACCTACTTGGGCCTCCTAAAACACTGCCCCTCCCCCCGCGACGTGGTAGTTGCGGGGGTGTACGTTACGTCACTGGTGACTAGCGTGGCATTGCATGCCCCAGCTATAGTAAGTTCAAGGCAACGTCCTAACAAAATAGCAAAATCCAAATGCTTTTTTTCCCTAAGACATTTTCAGATGTTTTCCTTTTTTTTCTTTCTGAAAATCAAAGGTAAGTTTACATCCCAGAAATTTCAAAAGCACCTAACTAGTTTGATAACGTGCTGTTGATCTGTGAAAAGAAAATTCAGAGTAAGATCTTTGGAGCAGTAAAACATATGACTCGTGGAAAGTACTATACAATTATGAAAGTTATGCAAAATACGGCGAGCCCAAGATTGTTAAAATAGCCAAATGGGTTACATATTTAGATATAATGACTTATTTTCAAGAATCGATGGAAAACGAAAGAAAGGAAGACCTCCAATTAGGTGACTGGATAGCGTTGAAAATGACTTAAGTATAATTTGAGTAAACCGATGGAGGGCTATTGCGTCGGATAGTGACACATGGTTAAGACTTAGCAAGCCAATCTTGACCTGCAACAGGCTGTAGTGCTTAAGACAGTGTTTCTCAAACTGTGGGGCGCGCCCCCTAGGGGGCATGTAAACTCTACGAGGGGGCGCGCGAGCCTATTGAAAAGTCGAAAACAAAAGATTATTTTAAAAAATTATTAATTTACTGAAAGTAAACAAACAAAATATATTCTGACACAATAGAAAATAAAATGCATATTTACACTGATATAATACACTTATAAATGTATCAGTACTGTACAACATATTTTATAATTAGTTTAGCAGTGCTAAATTAAATACTAAGTTATATATAATTAAGTTAAGTTTGATAATTACCAGTGATCCCATGGGCTTGTATTAACACTTTCCTTGATAACTTATACGGTTTACACTTAATTCCTTAACTGCCGATTAAAAGTTACGCAATTCGCTAACCAATTTCACCATTTTTCACGTAGACGCGCGAATGTGGTGTTTTTTTTTGAGGGGGGGGTGGGACAAATCCTCTGAAATAACTAAGTCCTTCGCAAACACTGAAGGTCCTTTTATTACCTTTTTAAAGCCTTCGGAATAATTTTATGGATACGTTACGCAGAAAAGATCGTACTTCGGAAAGACGTATATATACGTCCAGAAAATGAATGATTTGGCTTAGCGAGATTTTTATATTTAACACTTAAAAGGTTAAAGTCACATTGCAGCTTTGGCGTCAAATTATAGTATTATTGAATTCAATGCATTGTTATAGTATGGAAGGGGGGGGGCGGTGAAAATTAGGAATGAATATTGGGTCCTGAATATTGAAAGTTTGAGAAGCATTGGTTTAAGAAGAACTAGTTTGATAAACCTTGAAAAGGGTTTATTTATCAGTCCTTTAATCTTTCTATTTGCAGAAACTGCTTGAAATAAATAGTTTCTTGCTCTGTCTTACGGAGATATCGTAACTGTGTCATACTTTTAGTGTACGTTTGCCTTTAATACTCACTCCACCCATTTTGATACAACTTATTGCTTTCTACTCTTTCAAACTTTGAAAAGAAAAATCTAATCTAAAAAAAAAAAAAAATTGCGGAACAAACTCTCGTTTCAAATCTGACCTTTAACCAAATCAATTATAAGATTTAATTTAGTTCACGCGCAGTGTTCTACATTAGTTATTCATCTATCATTGTAGTAAGGTTAACGCCATAATGTTGCAAGAACATAAAGATTTCTTTTCTTATTACCACTGGTTTTCTTTTCCACCCGAAAATTCGCCAATAAGTAAGTGGTCAAGGTGATCAAATGTGTTGAAATCGCGGAAATAACTGATTGTATATGTTCTTTTGATACACCCTAAACAATAATATAATGAGAGAAAATTAATAGCTGTCTCATGCTTTGCAAACTGGGTTAAAGACTTGCTTTCATTTTTTTTTTGTCTTCTATACATTACCTTTTCAAAAGTTATTTGTTAATTTCTCATTTGTATTCATGCTTTTATTATTCACATTTATTTTTCAAAATGATTCCGTTTTAAAACTTAAATTTTGATATTTAAGGGCAAGTTTTGATTATTTCCTTTCCAAAGGAAATTTTCACATTTATCAATACATGAAGTTAAAAAATTTCAAACATTTAAATAAGGTACCAATAATTTTAAGTTTCCATGGGCTCTATGATTATTTTGATACAAAAAAGTATCTGCGATTGAGTATACACATTATTGATTTCATAATAATTAAAATCAAAATTAATTTTTATAATAAAGACCCTTAATATCTTTCTTAAGAAACGTTTTTTTTTTCATTGTAAGAAATTTCCGTTACTCATAAAATACACCACAAGGTATAGAATTCTGGTAAATTTCACATCTTACTATTATTCTAAGAAATTAAATTTCAATGTATTTTATCTATATCGAAAGGTCATAAATGAAAAAATAAAGGGAAAAAGTACAATCTGTTAGATACTTTAATAAAGAAATAAAATATAAGTTTCTAGACTATATAGTCCCGCTGAAATTGTCGGATCTAGTAAATGAATTTGAATCTTACGCAATTCATTTTGATCAATGCGCAGTTTTGATTATTTTTGTTTACCAATAAAATAATCTTGACTGTTAGCCACAATAAGAGCTTTAGTAGTGACCCCAGTTTTTATTTCGATATTCTCTACAGCAAAACATAGGTACAATATATATGAAATTCTAATAATATGATTTATTTCCTTATTTTAATTAAATTTTAACAGTTTCTAAAAGATTTTGTCTATAGGAATTTAAAATAATATATACTAGTAACATAAATAAAATTTTATATATATAGTAAGCCATAAATTAATAATTGTTTATTACAATATATAAACAACTGAAAACACACATACCACCCATAAATCAAAGTAAAGCGTCAATCGTAGTTCTTTAAATTGAAAATTTATTCGTTTAGAATATATAAATATGAATAAGTGTTTATTAACGTAACGTCACATTATAAAGCAACACGAGGGCTTTTGGCGAAGGCCTCGTAATTTTGCACCTCGGTCACCTAAACTGGCACCGCCCCCTCTCCAAACTACCACAACATGCCAACGGAAGGACTTTGAGCCTTGACATATTTAACGTACATCAGCCTCTCTACAAGGAATGTCGTCAGTGGCTAATAGGGCTCGAACTCATGACACAAGGCCACGAGTTCGTGATCATAACCACTAGTCTACCGAATCCACTTTAGAATATGAATGTACCGAAATGAAACACAGCTACAAAAAAAAAAAGTTCATACAAAACTTTTACGTCTTTTTCAGTTCCTACTATATTAGTTCACAATCTCCCTATATCGTGTTCAAATTTTCAATCGTTCATAAAATACATTTTAAAGCTCTCAATTGAGCTGAAATTTTATATACACGATTATTTTGGATGACAATACGGCAATTTAATTACAATTAATAAATAATTAATTGATTAAAACTAATTATTCAAAGAATTACAGATACAGCCACGTTGGCATCATTTTTTGGCGACTTAGCGACCTTTTTGGTGACTTGTGTCAAAATTTTAAAAGGTTTTTTTTCTCATATTTTAAAGCATTCAGTTGAACTGAAATTTTATATACACGATTGTTTTGGATGAAAATATGATAGTTTATTGGTAATTAATAAAAATTAATTGCCACTTAATATTCTGATTCTGTCATACGTATACTCATATTTGTATCAATTGCAATTATTTGAAAAAAAAAGTAGCTAAAATAAAATTATTCTTTGTTGACCGAAGTAGGAATTGACTTAAAAAAATTATATCACTTGTTTTAAATTTTAATTCAAGAAAGAAAACTAAAACTCACCAAAGTTCAATTGCTATCTTTGTTCAAAATGTCCCAATGAGAACGCTAGAGTCAATATCTCACTATTAGGCTAGTAGCACAGTTAGAAAGTTCCTGTTTTCTTTTATTGTTCGAGGAGTAACAAGATAAAATCAAAGAAACTTAAAAGTTATCTCGCTTCTTGAGAAATCCCCAAGTCAAGTCGTATCGTACAGTGACGGTCAGAATTGTTGAATGAGATTATGCGATGCCTAGATTGTGTGTACCTGTCGGTACAACAGAAAGTTTACTTTTTCTACGGAATCAACGAAATCGCAAACTTATGAAAGACTCCTACTGCATCTGAAAATACTGAGTTCAATCGGCCAGATCGAGAGGCGAGACTAAGATAAGTCTTCAAAAATATCTCTGAAAATATGTTTATTTTCAGAGCAAGTCTTAGAAAGACAGATATGTGATGCAACTGCTATCCTCAAATATCTAAATATCCATTTTTCAAACATAATTTATAAAATGTAATCGATATACATAGGAGAAAAGCGCGACTCACTCATTCATTACGAGATCTTCCAAACTATTAGACCTATATACGTACTTGAAATTTCATTAATATGTTTCTTTTGTTGAGTTGAGATCTGCTAAAAACGGGTTTTAGTGAAATCGACTGTCAAGGGGGTAAAAAAGGCGCACAGATAAAAAAAAAAATAGATGTCGTTTTTGAGCTGTTAGGCCTACAAATTTAGTAATTATGCTGGGTTTCGCGGAAATCTTTCCCAAGGATTGTTGCGAGGGGTTAAAGGGGCTAGATCAGGGGTACTCAACCTTTTTTTCTGCTGGACCGCATATACATATGTCAGATATTTCAAGCGGGCCGCATACATATGTTAGTTATTTTTACGAGGGCCGCAACATGAGGATAAATGGGGGAGGGGGTGAGAAATGCTTTAAAACCAAGGTAACATTGGAAATTCAAAAAGTGGAAAATTGATCAAAATATTATGACTCCTATTTTGCTTTTTTTAATTATTATTTATTATATTTTTTATTTTTATCACTAACGCTAAATTAGAAGCATTTAAGAAACACTCCTTAACAATTTCTGCGTCAGTAAATAATATAACAAACTTCATAGGATGTCTTTGTTACCGCTGTGATATTACCACTTACAAAACACTTTGTTGCTGTTGCAAAGATTATTCAAGAAAGCCTAATTATCACGGCTTGAAACAGATCTTCGAGGAAAAGTGTCATTGAATGATTCCTGTGTTTATTGGTATTTTTTTAAATACAGCACTTTCGTGATAAATCAAACAATTATTGTTCCATGTTTATTTTTCACTACAAAATAGTCATCCTCCTAATCGTCTTGAAACCACATATTTCAAATACTTTTCACTTGCAAGATATGAAAGATTGTTAAAAATTGGTTCCACCCATAAAATTGTCGCTACACCACTGTTGTCTGTTATCACAAACCATAACCGTTCCAAATAAAAAAAGAATATCAATTCGTGCCCGTATGACACCGACATTAAAAAGCAAAATTAATATATTTGATTTCTTGACAAAGAATTCCCCACCAAATTTTTCATACAATGTTCCTAAATAAGTGAATTTCTCAGAGCAATGGGTCATGACCGGGCCACAGGTTGAGTATCGTTGGGCTATATGCATAAAAAAATTCCTGTTTCTTAACTATTTCACCTACAGGCTTCAAATTTGGTAAGCATATTCCTTTCTTTGAGCAGAAATCTGCTAAGAACGGGTTTTACTGAAATCGACTGACAAAGAGGATAAAGGGGGAGTATAGGTAAAAAGGATTGTCGTTTTTTAACTATTATACCTACAGACTTGAAATTTGGTAAGCATGTTTCTTTTGTTGAGTAGAGATCCGCTAAGAACGGTTTTTTTCGGAAATCGATTCCAAAGAGGGGTAAAATAGATAGACTTTAGTTTTAGAGATTTAAGCTCTTTTTAAATTAAAATGTGAGGATTATGAGAATGTTTTTCTATACATGGGGAAGCTTAATGGCAAAATTTATGTATCACACAATAGACTTATGTTCATACATCATCATGAAATACAAGGAGAAGTGGATGAATAACGGCTAGTATATTAAAAAATGTAACTGTCGCACATGCAAATGTACGACATTTCTTGAAAAGAAGCAATAATGTGGATTTAAAAGGAAATAATCACTTACGTAATAAGTTTATTATCTTACGTATAATGGATGAAATTAGTTTAAAATAGGTTTTTTCAAAAAAAATAGTTACATACCAACTTGATCATTCTCGAATATCAGTTTAAGTGTCAATGCAAATCACGAATTCATGTTGTTTTTTTCTTTGTAAAAAAAAAATCCATAGGGCTGATTATTTTCCTGTTTTAACAGCGATGTCAAATTATTCATAATGATATTGCTTGATAAATTACATATATATAAACTAAAAATTTGTATTCATCCCTTTAGAACGATTTTCTTGAAATTTGAATGAGATCTTATCTATCCATCAAAGAGGCAGTTTACATTTCAGCATTCCAATTAACAGATTATTTTAAGAATCGAGCTGATACCTACTTCAAATTATCTTCTCTTCTTTTATGACTAAGCAAATTCTGAATGGTTGTATTTAGTTTATATTTTTATCTCGTTATTACCAGGAGCGATTCTAGGGGGTTGGCCACCCTTGTGCCAAGACCTAATGTGCCGCCCCTCAAAAGATTTTTTTATATTTTGACCATTACTCAATGTTGACATTAATAACTCATCTACCTGTATAAGGGTAAAAAGTAAAACATTAATGAAAATGCAAATAGACACAAAAATCACTTCTTGTCTCTATTTTATTTCTCTAAATTGTGTAAGGCTACTATTAAATAGAAAACTTTTAATTTCCTCACATGCATATTGAATTTAAACATACCTATCTTAGGTAATACTAACCATATTAGATATTTTCGTAAAGCAATTTTCGCAAAAATCATTTTTGAGACGCCTTTGTTAAGCACTGATCCACAGTGCACCGCCATTGCCACTGAGAAGCAAGACACTTTTTCTATTGCTGTATTGCCCAATCTGCCACGAATTTTGATATCAAATGAAGGATGTACGTAAAGACATTAATGGACAGTGTGGATCAACACACTGTGCACTAACATTCTATTTTTCTTAAACTATGCTATGCTATCAGAAATCGGGACTAATTTTGATTTTTTAATCACTATTTAAAATTTGGCATATTTATTTGACTTAGTGTAAGTTTTATTTTGAGATTTTCGTAAAAATTTTTGCTTGATGATAGAAATGTGGCCGGTGACCATCCCTTGTTTGAGCCACCCGTGTGCAGTTCACGCCTGCTAGATTCGGCCCTGGTTATTACCTTAAGGGGACATGGTACGATTTACGCAAAAATTTTTAATTTAAGGATTTTTTAAATTTTTTTGGTTGCCTCCTATGTATGTATACTGTGTTAAATAGATTTTGTGCTCATAATTTCATAAAAAGCTATTCATGTAATTTTTTAAGGAAAACAGAATTTGTGGAGTGATTTTAAAATACTACTCCTATAAAAATTGACGTACACTCATGAAATTTGATTTACAAGTACGTCAAACTATGTGTAATAAAAGTTGGTATGGGTTTTACGTTAACGTGATTGGTATTCATACAATACTTCTTTTTATGAATGTTTATTGAAAATTCCTTAAAAAATGTATAAATTCTGAGTTCGCTTATTTTTAAAAAAATAAATATTGCTTTGAATCAAAATTGCATACCAATTTTTGTTACATGTGCTATTAACAATAGGTAAAAAAAATTTCAAAGCATTAGACGCAATAGAAAGAAAGCCTTAGCATTTTAAATGAAGACAAACTAGTTATTTTATCTTTCTGAGATAAGTCAATTTAAAATTTTGATTTGCCATAGAGATATGAATAAAAACGAACGTGAAAGCTATCATAATTCTGCGTTTTTTAAGTTTAGAGCTTTCAAATTTTGTGAGATTATAGAAAAGTATATAAAAAATAATTTAGGTCAAAAAAATTAAATTTGATTTTTTGACCGATTTGGGTCAATTGAATCGTACTGTGTCCCCTTAAAGGAGTGGCTGCAGTAACCGAGTGATCACGATCTAAACTCTACCGACGTTGTCGAATCGCGGGTTCGAGCCCTGGTGCCACTGAAGATCCGCCATGTAGAGGGGCTGCCTCACATTAAATGTATCGAGGCTCAGAGTCCTCCTATTGGTACGATGTGGAATTTTAGAAAGGGAGACTGCCAGCTTAGTCACTTGACCATGACTCAAAATTACGAGGACCATTACATAGCCTTCGTGTTGCTTCAGAATGCTACGTAAATCAAATCAAATACCTTAATACATTTAACGTTGCTCACACTGGCCAGTAAAATGAAAAAATTTCAGTCCTCCTCCCCCCTCAAATATATATTCACCATTAAATCCGATAGAATAATAGTTTTAATCGTAAATTAGTTTTCAATATATTTTGCTTTTCAACTTTCATAAACAAATGAACAGAAAACTTTTTAAATAATCCTTTACTCTTAAGATTACAAATAGGAAAGTTTAAAGACAATGATTCTGCATTTTAATCACATGTTACATCTATTACTTATTCTAAACAGTAAATCGTTGAATCTATATGCAGAGCACAAGCTCACACTAAAACTTTACTACTTACATGTAAATTTAAATTGTTTTTATATTGCTCAATCTATTCAGGAGAAATATACAACTGGTATTTTAACGTATAAAATAACCTACATTTTATTGGTGTTTTTTGGGTGAAATTAGTACTTGGATAAAAAGGAAAGTCTACATTCATCCCTATAGAAAAAGATTTAGAAACAGAACTCATAAACGTTTAACAAATAAAAATATGTCAACCCACTTTCAGCAACTGTTCAAAGATTCTCTCCGTGATGCATTTAAAATATGGATGCAGCTCTAAAAGGAATGTTAACATTAATAATAAAAAAAGTAGCTATGTGTCTTGCTCATATGTAGGAAAATTAATAAGGAAAATGAATTTGTAATTAAATAATAAATTAATTTTTTGTTTGAAATTTTAAAAACTCAATTCAATTCCGTGCGAAGAACGGGTGTCTACTTAAAGATTTATTCGTAATACGTGTAAATCTACAGTAGTAGTAGTAGAGCAAATTGCGAATTAAACTCTACGGAAAGAATGATTTAGCGAAGTAAAAATATATATATATATGGCTGAATAACCCGGTATTTCTCAGGCTCATCTATCAATCAATATATAAATATTATCTTTTACGTTGCTGTGGAAGACGATTTCTACAAAACCCGTTCCTAGCGGAACTGTACTGAACAAAAGAAACATGGAAAGACATTTAAAGTCTGTACGTTAAATGGTTCTGGATATTTTGTGATGAACGAGTGGAAGTAACTTTTCTCCATACATAGATTATCCTTTTTTTTATATCTCTGTAACTCCTCAGTGAATTATTTTCTGCAAAACTTGTTCTCTTAGCTAATCTCTGTTGAACTAAAGAAACATAGTTGCGACATTTAAGTCTGTAGGTGTAATAACTCAAAAACGGGGATTTTTGTTACCTATAATGTCCCCCCATACACACACCTTAAGGGATGATTTTTAAAAAACCCGTTCTAATGGATCTTTACTCAACGACAGAAACATGCCTGTGAAATTTCAAGTCTAATAGTTCC
>BMAV01012413.1:105988-161039 GCA_019973955.1 Trichonephila inaurata madagascariensis | reverse complement strand
TCAGCCGCTTTTCTTCCATATATATAGAAAGAGAGGGATTGAAGGCATGAAAATGTTTATGAGAAGAAATAGCTTAGAAATACAGTAATACTCCAAACTTACGTGGTAGAGATGGGACTAAGTGATAACCGCGTAAGTCGGGATATAATTTCGCATATAAATTATTTTTAGTTGGGGCCGGAGACGAAAGTAAATAATAATTTAGAAAAAAAATTTTTTTTATTAAATCTTAGATAACATAAATACAAAATAGCATACTAAAGTTATTTTGATGTGTGTGTAGAAATTTTCATAAAATATAACAAGTAGTCTGCTGGCTCAAAGATTTTTTTTTCTCCCGCAAAATTTCTTCGTAGTATGCAAATAATTTTTTTATTCTTGTTTTATTGTTATTTGTAAAATTTGTGTGTGTGTTGTGTAACACTTTTTCAATTAAACTGAGGCCTGCTGTCAAATTACCAACCGCATTCGATTTTCTGATTGAACTGGGTTTCAATTCTATATGGGCCTCGATTCTATATTCAATATGGAAGACTCATTTTCTTCAATATCTTGCTCTTGCTCATTTATTTCTATGAGCTCATCAATTGTCAACACCTGATTGTGGGAGAATCCAACAGTTCTTGAACTTCATTACAATCCACATCTAAATTTATTTGCCTGAAAAGATCGACAGCTTCTTCAACCATATTACCAATTTCATCAGGCTCTGTCATTGATTCCGCCTGAGTTTCAGTGATAAAAAAAAAAAAAGACGAATCGATGAGATTTGAAAATTGCTTAACTCTGAATTCGCGTAAGTCAAGGTATTACTGTACGATAACAATCTGAGTCCAGAATAAAAATTTAATAAAATTTATATAAATTTTGCAAAAAAATTAGAAAGCTCTAATGATTGGGTTCAACATAAAACATTCCAAAAAGTATATTCACTCATTTTAAACACTATTCGAATCTAGGGAATCTTTTATATTATTTTCACTATATTCTCTTTCGCTGATTTTTTTTATTGAAGAATTTCACTGTGTCGGTTATTAAATCTACCGAAAAATATTGACGAGTTATTCATTTGTTAAAATAGATTTATTAAAAACGTGAATAATATTGTGAGGATCGCTCTTAATTTTAATTGTTTAATGCTTTTTTATTTTGTTAAAATTATTCTATTTTTTCAGCGAACTCACGTTTATTTTCCGAAACTGTCCCCGTAAATATTCAACTGAAATGAAACATAATTTCGATTAGTTTGATTAAAAAAGGGCGCTCGTGGAGCAAACGATCAACTTGACAACGGAACAAAACACTAAAGTTTTCTGAAATAAAAGTTATGAAACAAATTTTTTTAATGTCATCTCTATATTTGACTAAAAAAAAAGAAAAATCGACACACAACGAAATCAAAAAGATAAGTACCTCGAATTAATTGACTTCTCTTTTTCATTTGTATGATGTGAACAAAAGAAATGCGATTAGCGGTTATGAATTTTTTTGTTATATTTTTAGCGAGTGTAGTACCTAATTGCATGGGATACAATTCATCTTCTCATCTTTACTGTTAAAAATATTCCTAGTAGGTTTAACATTATTTTTAAACGTTTTTGATGCTTATTAGAGTTATTTTTTAGATTCATTCTATTTGTCGAACGTCGAAGGAAAAAAGGGAAGGAAATGTGATAAAAGTTCTCAAAAGCGAGAATAAGAACGATTGTTTCGATATTTTTTAAAATATTAAACATTAAAAAGCTGAAAATAATGAATCAGGAAGCAATAAAGATAGATCTGATAAAATAATTGTTTTTCATACAAACTGTGTGAACTATAATAAAACAAGCGAAAGATTTTAAGGCATAACTTTTTATGTTTTTAGATTATTCCATGTACGAGTATCAATTGCAAGCTTATATAATCCATGAACGATGACATGGTTACATAAGAGGCGATTGCGCAAGATATTTAAAAAAATAAAACCTACCAATCTTTTTCTAGGACAAGGTTAAAAATTTTATGCAAGTTGATGATCGCCAGCAATTTTAATTTTGCATTCTAAAAAAGTTCTTTTAAATATTCGAAAAAACATTGAATAATGAATGTTAGATAATAACGATGTCACTTTAACGTAGAACACGTTTACCGAATAATTTTGAAAAAGAAACATCGGTTTCTTTTTTTTTACATTTCTTTTCCTGAAAATGTCTATATGAGAGAGGTAAAAATCTTACGTTTTTTTATGTAGAAATAACCTGTAGATTTCCATCATGTCGGATGGATCAGCAAAAATATTTCCTATAATAACTTTATATTTACCGTTTCATATTCTACCTGACTAAATTAAAAGGTTACAAATCAGAGCAGACGATTTTAGATGAGCTGCCGCTGAGAAAGGTTTCAATCAGAATTTTACTCAATAACATATTTTCAGCCGGCTCAAGTTCATAGTGGTCGAGTGCAATTTTACAAGCGCCGCGTAAGTTTTCTGGAGAAAACATGAAATAAATATAAATTAAATGAAGAACCTATTAATTATAATTAAATAGGCTCATAATAAAAAATGGCTATGCCATTGGTGGTATGAAAGTGCAGATTAGATAAAACGAATACCTAAACTGTCGTTGTTTAAGTGAACCAATTATTAAAATAGCATAGGAAGCTTCGGAATTTAAAAGCTATTTTGAATTCCATACGCATAATGGACTAGTAACAAATGGATGCTCAGGTCTGGAGATAAAGGGCAGTAGGATAGTCCAGGGGCAAAGTTGATAAAGATACCAGGCTGTTGGGCCAGCAGGGAAGGCCAGGAGGGTAAAAGAGAATTTATGGGATAATGTTGAAGGATAAAAATCCTCTGATAGGAGACATATTTTTCCAAAACTCAGTCCAATCATTCGCTTGTTCGGTCAGTTCGTTATCGGAATCTATAGTTAAAACATTTTGTATGCGTTTCCCAGTCAATATCACGTCTGTGTTTTGTGTTACTTTTTTTAAGGAAAATAATAACTCTGTAATTACATGATGCTATTACTAGGGTGATATGTTTTCCAAGTAAAATTCCTCTCCCTGTAGCATCTGTGCAAGTCTTTTATCGTTCTTTTTCAAGGTAAAAACGAAATAACATTTTTATTCAAATATTATTATTTTTTAAATTTAATTGAAACATTCCAGTGCGCTTATAGTAAAGACCATTTTAAAAATTAAAGTCCGTCAGAACATAGAGTCATGTTAAGGATTATTCAATTGTTTTACATGGAAAAATATGGCTTGAAACTTAAGGTATCCGACTACGTTCGGAACCGTGATTTTGCAAAAGCGTGATATTATGATATATTTATGATATTTAGTGTATAAATATTTATCTATAGTGTTATAAATATTTAGTGTCACTTAGATTAGAATACATGTATAAAATTGTTTTAAGGGCATTATGACAAAAAAAAATTATTTAAATGCAATATTTTGGCAAAAAATTAACTTAGAATAACTTTTTTCAAATGTTCTCCTTTTGTAAAAAATGCTTCTATTGTATTAATATTTTGCCTGTATTCAGCTCAGACCTCTGTACAGAGGCTCAACTAGAATTTTTGAAACGCATAACTTGGAAGTCGGTTTATCCATGTTTTACGAAAACAGAAGGGAGAAATTTTAAGAAAATACGCCGATAATTATTTCAAATGGTTGTAACTCTAAAATAATTTGAATTTTTCAAAATCATAGTTGAACCTCTGTACAGAGGTCTGAGCTATATACAGGCAAAATATTAATACAATAGAAGCATTAATTTTTGCCAAAATATTGAATTTAAATAATTTTTTTGTCATAATGTCCTTAAAACAATTTTATACATGTATTCTAATCTAAGTGACACTAAATATCATGAAAATTATACATTTATGCGCTTTTTTAAAATCATGGTTCCGAACGTAGTAGGATACGTAGTCGGATACCTTAAATTATTTGATATTCGAATGGTGTTCTAGAACTGATTAAGTTCGGATTCCGATGATTCGGATGTAAAATAGCACTTGTGACTATGGTCCTATCTAAAAGGAGTGTCTATATTACAAATTGTGAAAATCATTCTTTATCCCTCTTCCTTATAGACATTATTCCAATGAGGAAAATTAGAAACCATGACATATTTAGCGAATTTCAAGCCCTGTCGCACAGCAATCTTAGGGCAGAATCATTTCAGAAAAAATCATAACATTCTTATTTCATAAATTAAAGAAAAAGTTTTAATCCATTGAGTCTGAAGGGTTCAAGTGTAGTATAGGGGGGCCACTTCGGATTTGGCTATTTTTCTTTGGATTTGGCGATTTTCATCTTTAATTATTTATTATTTATAAAATAAATAATAAATAATTCCGAAATAAGTTCCTTGGCGACCACTTTTAGTCACCAAAAAAAGGACTCGCCAAGTGGCCCCTATATATATACTACACTTGAACCAATCTGAAGTTTAAAGAAGCATTTGGTAGTGACAGAAACAAAATAATTTTGCACCAAATCACTCCAAAAATTGATACAATAGAGAAAAAAAATTTAAAAGGCTCAAAATCTTGTTCCATTAAATGTGTGAGAAATAATGGGAGCTCTTGCGCATTAACTTTAACCGGATAGTTGGAAGCAGGGGCGTAGTAACCGCCGTATCAATAATACGGGCCCCTAAGCTACAGGAACCTCAACATGTGTAAGTAAAAAATCGTAAGGGGCCCCTAAAAATGCCTCCAAGGAATTTTGATGCATGCTCCATTCAGGACTAGCTACGCCAATGTGTGGAAGTTTCGAAAAAGTACCGTTCTCTTCACTTGACTAAGGATTAGGATTACAAGTTGCTTTACTAATTGTCCACGAGTTTCTCTCTAGTTTAAACCAAACGAAAAATTTAGATAAAAAAAGGCCTAAAATATTGACATTAATTTTATAGGTGAATATTTGAAAAGTTTCTTCATACCTGAATAAAAAAAAGATTTTCGCACTTTTAGTAGCTTCAAGTTCATCATTTGCGTTATAGACACTGCACTAGCTCATTGAGAAGAAAATTTATGTTCAGATGTATTCTACCCTTTGTCTTATTTTTTCTTTTAGTGTGATGTACAGTTCAATAAGCAAAGCCTTTTTGGATTATCTTGTTATTTGAGTTATATAACGTGACAGCTTCCTTTTCAGAACTGCTTTTATAAGATCATCATTCGATTAGTTCAATTATAAACACACTCCATGCCTAGAATAAGTCTTTTGTTCTCATTGACATTTGCTTGTCAAAACTTGAAAAACAGTCTTTCAAAACTTAATATTTCGCAAGCTAAACGTTCTGGCTTTCATTTGCTTTGTGCTTAGGTTTCCCGATTGCAAAAGTTGCTATTCTTAGATAATGCTTTAATTGCCAAAGAGTTGAAAAGGAAAATATCTATTGAGATATATACAAAAAAAAGTTAGAATTTATTTTTTAAATATAATCATTATAAAGAAGAATTATTAAAAGAATTATGTACAATATATACAAAAAAAGAATTGGAACAACGCAAAATCAGAAAACGTTTCAAATGACATAAATGATAACATTTAAATTCAATTATATCTACGTAAATACACACTTAAAAAAGGGAAAAAATATTTAATTTCAAATCATTTGTAATCTTAAATGTTTTCTTAAAATATTGCCACTGCAAAAATTGAAATATTTTAATAATAATGAATCAAATCAGCAAACGATTATTGTTTGTTTCAGGTGTATTTCCTTTTTTGTAAGTCATATGAAAAATCATTCATTTATATAAATACAATAAATAATCCAAGAATTACAGTAAAGACAAAAATAGTAAACTATGATTTAAAAAGGAAAATATTTTGGCCCATCTCTCGAGTCCTTACCAAGAGCTCACGAAAAAAGTACTTTAGGTACTGAAGGTCAATAACTTAAAACGTTTGCTGCATTTCACATATTTGTAAAAAAAATTATAATGATGCAAACGATTATTATTTATCTAAAAGGTTTTCTTAAATCTAGTGATAAATTAATACTTATTCGAAGTATATTTTCTTCTAAGAAAATTCTTTATTTATTCTTTGCCGTTTCGATATAAACCTTATTCTATTTGATTTTATACTCAAATACTGCTTTTTTTAGTACTCTTAAATTTGAATAACCTAGGCGATATTTTTCGTGTTAAAATAATTAAATCTATTATTCTAAACTACGAATGGCACTGCTTCAGTACGGTGACATTAAATGAACTTTGTAAGAAGATTTATTTCTATGATCAAGCTTTTTTATTTGTACAAGTGGCCTGGATTTACAGTCGTTTCAACATCGAGATTTTCTGGCCGTGTTATATTATGTGATCAAAATGCCCTATTTGCTCAGCCGGTTTGGATCGCAGAAATTCCCTAACATCCGTGATTATGCCTTCTATTTATTCAAGTGATATTTAAAATTGAAATGCGTTAAGTTGTTTTCCCACTGCGTGTTATTTTCTTAACTGAAAATAGATAATTGATAAAGTTTGAATTAACGTAATACGCAAAAAAAAAAAAAAAAAAATTAAAAATTTAAGAGAGATAGTTTAATTTATATTTCATCAAGTTTGATTGCATTTTAGTTATCCTAATGGAAAAGTCCCGGAAGAGCGATAGAAAAGTACCTAAAATGGAAACGAATATCTTTCTATTGGACATGATTATCAGGAATACAAATTTTAAAAAAATAATGATGGCGGCAAATTGAAATAGCTTGTTCCATTTTTCTTATCGCAAAAGTACTGTTTTTTCCCTCTGTTTTAATTTAAAAGATTATACATTTATCTTTTTTTATGAATGATTTAGTTACTTGAACAATTTTTTTTATAAATAAGAAGCCTATAGGAGAAATTAATTGAAATCTATAATATTTATGAACAGAAATTAACATAACTGGAGAAAAATTCGCACGCGGTCACTGAACGCACAAACCTGTCAGCGATTTTCGTTGTTACTGTTTTGAGGGAAATTTATGTATTTTTATCTTTCGAAAATGGGTTAAATCTCTATAAATCAACATTAATTTATTAACTCTATGAGCACTTAAATGTACTCCAAAGTATTATAGCTTAAAAACTGAGTAAAAAAAACTTCTAAAATACTATGAAAAATAAAAATAGTGATACATATACGTGTGTGAGTATATACAGTAGGACCTCCATTTTACGAACCTCTATTTTGCAAATTTCTGTATTTTTCAAACTTTTAACTAGAACCAAGAACATTTTACTATTTTCATCGTAAAATAACCTCCAAATAGCGAGAGCATTTTCTATTTAGCAAACTTTTTCTCTTGTGATTTTCGTCCCATTTTTAAAATATTTCTTAACATTCCAAATTATTTTATCTTTTAACAGATTTTATGGTAATCCATCACCTTAAACTGGTTTTAATAGGTGCCTAACTTACCGAGAGCAACAAAATTGCCGTAATTTTTCAAACAAAAAAACTTAAAATTAACAAATTTTTTCGGTAATTAAATATTGTATAAAGACGCATGTGGTACTGTATGCAAAAAATAATTACTGGTTATAAAATAATGTATGTTTATAAAATTAGAAAATGCCATTAAAATTTATGAATTTTAATGTAAAATTATTTTTTAAAGTTGAAAATGTACAGTGTATTTCTGAACAATATTTTTTTTTCTCTTGTTTTCCCTGCTGATTTCTCTTTGATGGGTAAGATGTATAAAATAAATAGATATTAAAATTTAGAAAAAAAAAGTATTAGTAATTTCTTTTTTTAATAATGTATAGTGCTTATTAATTTAAAATTTGTTTTACGTGTTTTATAAAGTATATTAAAAGATGAATTTCTATTTAACGAATTTTCCACACAGCAATCTTTTTTTCGGGATTTAGTGACTTCGTTAAATATTGGTCCGACTGTATACACATAAATATTATTTATCACTTCCAATATAATTTAATTACCGCAAAATATACCACAATAAAACAACGAAACCTATTCATGGAGAAGAAAAAAGTTACATAACACAAAAGTTCAAGATGACAGATAAGGGGAAAAAATAATAATTTTATTACTAAGTACTCTAATAAAAATTACTTTCCGGCCGCTAATGATATGATTATAGTACAGTATGATAGACTTTCCCAATAAATAAAAGCGGAAACATAAAACGAAACGGAAACTTACCGCAGATTTGTGGCCGGAACCAATATGCAAAACCGAACGTGTTCTTAACAATGACAATTTTCACACAGGGTAGAATTCTGCGTAAAACAATAAACGCTAGGAAGGAAAGTAGATTTCGAGGTTGAAACGAAAGTCGTTCCGGAACGAACTGATCTGAAGGAAAAACACAACAGTAGTGAAGTTCGGGCGCGAATCGTTTGCTAGTTTCTGACCCTATTCACGTGACTCCAGGCGATTTGTGACGTAGACAAGATTGGTCTGTTTTCTAAAGTAGCACACTCTTACAAGATATCGTTCTGACAGTGTAATGACATTTCCTTATCCAGTTTTAAAATAATTTGCGAACACCTTAATTGATTAGGATAAAAGAAAGAACAAAATGGTCAATGGTTGTTGTAAATGATGAATTCAATTCTCTACTTCAGTCACTTTAAATCTCGTTTAGCCTGAGAGATAAAGGCACTTTTAACAATTCCGGTTTATTGAAGTATAGTTCGCTGTGTTGAATCGTGAGCTGATTATACAATGCACTAATTTCCTTGTTTTGTCTATTATTAGGAAATCATTACTCTTTATTTTTCAATTCCTACACTATTAACTCACACTCTCGATATATTTATTTATTTATCTGGGTGGAATTTTCAATCGTTAATAAAATACATTTTAAAGCGCTCAATTGAGCTGAAATTTTATATACAGGATTATTTTGGATGACAATACAATAATATAATAATAATTAATAAAAATTTTAATTGATTAAAACTAATTATTTAAAGAATTACAAATACAACCACGTTGGCATCATTTTTGGCGACTTGTGTCAAAACGAAAAGGTTTTTTTCTCACGTGTTAAAGCATTCAGTCGAACTGAAATTTTATAGACACGATTGTTTTGGATGACAATACGATACTTTAATGATAATTAATAAAAATTAATTACCACCTAATGTTGTGATTCTGTCATATGTGTATTCATATTTATATTAATTGTTGCTATTTAATAAAAAGTAGCTAAAAAATAAAGTTTTTCTTTGTTGATCTAAGTAGGAATTGACTTTTTTTTTTTTTTTAGTTTGTTTTTTAACAAAATTGATTTCAATTTTACTTCACTGGTTTTGAATTGCTTTTGTTTTGGATGGATCAAACCAGTTAAGGACTTTCAATTACATTTTAAACCAATTAATAAAAGTTTCATTAATTTTTAATTGTTTTAAGGTAACTGACTACGTTCGGAACCGTGATTTTACAAAAGGATATAAATGAATAATTTTTTGACAGTTGAATAAGAATATACATACACAATTGCTTTAGGAATATTATTACAACAAAAAATTATTTAAAGGCAATATTTTGGCAAAAAATGAGAAGAAAAAAAATGCCTTTTTTTCTAAACATTTTCCTTTTATGAAAAATGCTCCTATAATAATAATAATAATATTTCGCCTATATATAGCTGAGACTTCAGTAAAGAATTTAGGAATGGATTTATTCATATTTTAATATATCATAGAGTAGAGAAATTTTAGCAAAATGCGCCGGTTATTGTTTCAATTTATCTGAAATAATGAAAATTTTTCAAAAATTCCTATTTCAGGCTCTGTGTAATATAACTAGCGTAATATAGCTAGCTCTGTGTAATATAGCTAATTTTTCTAGCTATATATAGGCAAAATATTATTATTATAGAAGCACTTTTTATAAAAGGAGAATGTTTTGTAAATGTGTTTCTTTCTTACTTCTTTTGTACAAAAATTGCATTTAAATATTTTTTATCTTGTAATAATATGCTTAAAATAAATTTATATGTACATTCTAATTAAATGCCACTAAATATTAAAAAACTATTCACTCTTATACAGTAGCGCACACAGGAATTTTTCAAGGGGGTCGAAAGTTCACCATTCTTGTATCATTCTCCTTTTGATTTTGTCGATTTTCGGGAACAAAGCACAGTAAAAAACCAATTATTGAATAAATAATTAGCATTAATTAATAAAATTAATCATTAATAACAAATACTTAACTAAATTTTACGTACTATATACTTAGAATTATAATCAATCGGAAAAAAAATCAAGAGCTTTGAGGGTCGGTCCCCTCTTGTGTGCGCCACTACTCTTACACGCTTTTTCAAAATTCACCATTCCGAACGTAGTCAACTTGAAGCTTATTTTCACTCAAGCAATGGATTCATATAAGCAAATATAGCCATGGATATTCTGGGCGATAAAAATATTGAAATATACACTATAGCAATAAATTAGAAGGGAATATTTTCTTTTCTTTATTTTAAGTTTTAAAATTCAATTTTAGACTTATTTCTATGTCCAGTATGGAAAAGAATTTTGTTAAAAATTCTCCAATTCAACTGAACAAACTTTTTATCAAAAATATTCGACAAGGCAATTAAAATAACAGCCCCCCATCCCATTTTATATCGTAAAAAGAGGACATGTAATGGAAGGATAAAAAGAAGAAATTTAATATCAGTTTTACTTATCTCAATGGTAATGAACCTTTGGAATATAGCTTTTCAATGTTCTTATCTCTCGTGCGTCACTGTGATGCCCGTATGCACTTCTTTTTTTTTTTGCTCACTTTAAATAAATTCAACTACAATAATCTGAAAGAACTTCAGATTAAAATGATGTGAAGTAATTAAATAATCTTTGCAATCCAGTTTCATAAATAAACTCGTCCGAAAGAAAAAATTTTACGTTTATCCGAAATTTAATATTATAAGACATTAGACGATATTGGCGTGGAGGAGGCATGGAATAATTTGAAATATACACTTCATTTATCATCAAGTTTGTTAAAAATTACAAATCATAAATTTTTCTCTCCATTCTTTCTCAAAAAGGTGAATGGTTCGATTTACGAAAAGAAACATTAGTTTTAGAAATCTACATAATTTTGAGGTTGTATAAAGAAATACTTCCTTCCCCTTTAGTTCAATATTAAAAATCGTAAAAACTCGTAACATGTGACTACCATTTTTCATTAAAAAGTATTTATTTGGCTTAAAATAATGTGTCTTTAAACGAGGGCTACAGGTCAATCATGATCAAATGACGATGATAACAAAATAAACTGATATCTTGCTGTCGTAACTTCCACACCACTTTAGTGAGAACTGTTCAACAGTCTTTCAGTAGTTCCATAATTCCACACGACGAATTTTTTGTGGAATTAATTGTCGAATTTGCTACACGATTTGAATAATGAAAACAACATTAGCTAGCTAGGCCTCCAAGAACGTCGATATACGAAACAAGACGTATAGGTACATACCCTATCCCCAGGTCCCCCTGTCAACTACTACCACAGTTTGCCTTTTACGGGGGCCCAACATGCGTCACATACGGTGGTTTTGCTTCAGATGCGGTGGCCCAGCATGCAAGCGGCGACCAATTAGTCTTCAGACGTGTCCAAATGGGAAAATGGTGATCAGACAAGCAAGTGTATAACTTGCGGAGCATGTTGGCTGATGCGTGAGGTGTGATGCAGGGCTTTATCTTGCTGAAAACGGGATTAGGTGCTCTCCGAAGAAAGAGGACATAGGGTTTCAACATAGGTTGGGTTGTCATATTGCCCTGGATACGAACCAGACATTCCTGTTTCCGTAAGTGATAGTGCCTCAAACCATGATACCGCGTTGTCGCGTGGTGGGGTGCTTCACAGATGTGACCGGATTGAATCGTCATCACGTCGATGTCACACGTGTACACAGTGACTATCATTGAACAAATAGGAGCGTGACCCTTGTCTGAAGACGCGATCCTGTGCCATTTCATCGTCCACGCCACTCTAGAACGAAACCATTTCAAACGGTACCTTCTGTGCTGTGGGGTCAATGACAGTCTTCTTAAAGGTCGCTGTGAGTGTAAGCTAAACGTAAGAAATCAATGGTAATGGTTTGAGATCGATACGGATCATCGAGGATCTTCTGTACGTTTTTCAAAATGGTGGTAGAAGTGTCATCTGTGCACGTGGATGTATTGATCAATGCGTGTAGATGGCCCTAACTTGGCTGCACCAGCACCCTTCAACTTGTCATATTCCCTTGTTTCAACCATTTTTGTCACGGTGCACCGTGGACGTGTTTAAGTGGGTGTCAGCTGAAATTTGGCGTAAGGACCAAATTGCCATTCTCAGTCAATTTACTATGCCTCCTGTAAAATCGTCAATCAACTGGAATTTCCTCTGTTGGGAGAGGTTTAGTAACCTTTGCTTTTGCATCTATCTTCTGAGACAAGAGAAAATTTCAACGAATATTTTTCTTACAGAAAAAATGCCGCGGATATTGCTCATTTTGCAGGTTCCTTCCCTTATATAATGCTCTAAGTGTGCCGGAGAGTTACGTTTTTAACATCACTTGCATTACATGGTGACGTGCACCTACACTGATATTTGCATAATTTTCTAACAACATCCTATCAGTATTGTATTTTCAGCATTCAGATTTCTTACTTCTGCAGAGTTGAAATCACACATTTTCCCATCGGTCTGCATATTTAAGTCATATATTATAAATACAGATTTTACTCACAGTACCTACAATTTACATGTACACCAATAAAATTAGAAAATAAAATACCATCAATCTCATAAGCAAAATCTAAACTTTTTGAGGAGATAAAGATATGAAGCATTTCGAAATAAGAATTCCATTATTTCGAAATTTAGCAACAAGGACATCTCAAGATTACAAATTATTAAATTTTAGCGGCGGATGAACATTTTCGCAAATACCGCATTGCTGCTTGACAACTGGAATCTTGTGTGTAAATATGTATATTCTGCGTTGTCCCATGTGCCAGAAAAGACTTCTTGTTAATGGGTTTATCGACGAACTTAAAATCAAAAACAAGTAAACTCAGTATCGAGATCAGAAAAAGGAAAAACAAAGAATCTTACTTTTATGCATGTTTCAAAATTTGGGTTTTATGATCCTAGGTTATACAAAATGTAGCAACCCCTCGGTACTGGTAAAGTTTGAACAAGAAGATGAAATGCATAAAAGATATAAATTGTTCAAACAAATAATATTTATTATAAAGTAAAACATTTGATATAGGTTTCTTATAAAAAAACGATGTTGTAAACTCTTGTTATTTCGTGGTTCTTGGCTGAGCCAAATTACTATCTGCTTTTAATTCTCACACATCGACTAAATCGTCTGAAATGATATTATGCGCTCCTCGCAATTGTCGCTCACAATCTCAATATTTAATGATGGTAGTATTCATGGCGTAGCTGATACCAAAGGTCCTGGTGCAAGAAAAAGGAACCTATCTTTGGGTTGGGGTTTTTCAAGTAAAAACTAAAAAAAATATATAAATTTTTTTTAAAAATAGAACTACTTTAACATCAGTTTTTTTCGTGCTCTGCAGAACATAGGAAAAAAAAAAGTTCTAACTACCTATAGCTGTTTTTGAGATTTTTTGTGTGAGCTTTAGTGATTCCCTAGGTTCGATTTGACACCATGACAGACCTCTTCCGGAATAGCTGTGAAGAATTTAGGAACTGCCGGAATCGGAAGATGAGAAGTAACATAAAAGATACTAAAAAATTAAACAAATAATAACATGTATTATATGAAATAAAACGATGTAGATAAAGAATAAAAGGTTTGCTATATGAAATAAAACGATGTAGATAAAGAATAAAAGGTTTGCTATATGAAAGTTAGACACCTATTAACAACAAAATAACAATTGGGTTTAAAATATATTTTCTAACATTAGAGTTTTCACATATGTTTCAATAACTTCGGTTAAATCTAGATTTGATGCGACTTTGCTTTCAATTGCTATTAGCGATAAATGTGGAGTCGAGCTTGGGTTCACACAGTTTCTTCATAATTTTTAATTTGCTAAATAATCTTTTTGCTGCTACAGAAGTGACGACTTGTATAGAATAATAATGTTGATGTAAATAATTCTGTTAGATTGCATTCTAGTCCTCCATGTTTGCTTCATTATTACATAATAAGCGAATAGTCCATGCCTGGTTAATTTAGGGAGAACTAGGTGGTAAATATTAAGATATTAAAGGGGAAAGTTTGAGCCTATTATATCAGAATACTTATTTTAGAATTCGCCACACTTTAGACACAAAGATGTTTCATCTACATTTAGTAAAAACATAGGTCTTAAAAAATTGAACATTTGACAGACTGCATTTATATCAGTCAAATGTGTATTTTTGAGCTAATATTGCTTCTAGTACACAACTAGCCATTAAAATTGCTACACCAAGAAGGTGACATGCTATAGACGTGACATTTAAATAGCAGGAATAAGGTGTTGTGGCATGCAAATGATTAGCTTTTCAGCGCATTCAGACCAAGTAGGCGCCAGTAGTGACACCTAGAATGTGTTCAAATGAAGTAGTTTGTCAGCCGGTTTCTTAAACACAAACTCATTTGAACGTTGTTGCCTGGTAAAAAGTTGTTGCGATGCATCATGTAAGAAGCAGAAATGCGTGCCAGCATATTTCTGACTTTGATAAAGGTCGAATTGTAGCGTAACGGGATCTCAGTTTATCAATCACAGTACAGCTGCTCGCGTCGGCCGAGATTCAATGACTGTTAGCAGAGTATGGAATCGATGGGTTCAGGATAGTAATACGGAACACCGTGCTGGATCTCTCAACGGCCCCCTATCACTAACAGCAGAGAAGACAGGCATGTTACCCGCATGGCCTTAATAGATAGTGCAGCCACGTCACGAGCCCTGAGTCAAGATTGGGGTCGTTTGCAAGACAACAAGTGTCTGCACGAATAGTTCAACGACGTTTGCTGCAGCATGGACTCTCAGCTCGGAGACCCTGGATGTGGCTACCCTTGACACTGCATCACAGACAGGAGCGTCTTCAATGATGTGATTAACGAGTAACCTGGGCGCACGAATGGAGAGCGTCATTTTCTCAAATGAATCCAGGTTGTGTTTATATATCAAGATGGTAGCGTCCGTGTTTGACGGCATCATGGTGAACGCACATTGGCAGCGTACATTTGTCATTGTCATATTGGTCCATCACCTGGCGTGATGGTATGGGGTACTATTGGATACACGTCTTGGTCACTTCTTGTTCCCATCGACAGCACTTTAAACAGGGTAGGTTACATTTCTGGTGTGTTACGACTCTTGGTTCTACCCTTAAATTCGAACCATGCGAGACCTTACGCTTCAGCAGGATAATGAACTAGTGCATGTTGCCGGTATTATACGGATCTTCCTTGGTTACAGGAAAATATTCAGCTGTTGCCCTGGCCTGCACGTTCAACAGATCTCGGGCCAATAGAAAATGTCTGGTCCATGGTTGCCGAGTGACTGGCTCATCACTGCGTTTGATGAGCTGTGGTATCGTGTTGAAGCTGCAAGGGCATCTGTACCAGTACATGCCATCCAATCTCTCAATACTCAGGCTTATAGGTGCTGTTATTACTGCCAGAGGTGGTTGTTTTGGGTATTGATTTCTCAGTATGTATGCACCCAAATTTCTAGAAAATTTAATCATTTGTTATTTCTATTATTATATACTGGTCCAAAAAATATCATTTTGTTATCTGCATTTCTTCCTAGGGTAGCAATTTTAATGGCCCCCAGTAGTGTACCTTATTGAAAATAGTAATTTTGAATATTTTTTCCAGTTTCGAAATCGGTGATCAAAAGCTAATACATCAAAACATTTTTTAACTTTCCTTTGCCTTTTTTCTTGAAAATGGAAATCTATAACGTATTATCTTGCAGTTTTATTGGTCTTACACTTGAATCATTTGAAGTCGTTTTTATACATTTGTATCAACAGCAGCATCTTTAACTGTAATAACAGTCAAATTTCCTTCCTCTGCAAAAGAGCAGAGGGGAGAGGAACAAAATTACATCAGTCTATTGCAGATACGAGTACATTGCTAAATATTGAAACCAGAAACTAGATTATGAATCATATTGTTATTAATAATTGAATGTAACCCGGAAGGAATTGCTTCCAGTGTAGGTTTTTTAAGATTTAATGTAAGATTTTTCATGGAACTGAATTTATTTTCAAATAACAGCTTATAGAAAAATGAAATAATTGAAAATAATATAAACTTTTTGATAAGTAAAAATTCGCAACACTATGCAAACAGCTAAAAGAATCCTTACAAGTTCGAAATTAATTTCAACTGAGTTGCAATGGTTTTTGTTGTGTTGCAAATTTTTATATTTATATCTTAAATGTGGGAGAAATTATCGCAATTTCGGCTTGTTTGGTGGTCAGGGTCCAAGGCCCCCCTAAGATTGAGGGCCCTGGTGCAGGGCACCGCCTACCCCATTGGTAGCTACACCACTGGTACTACTTCAACTTGTAAGAAGCTGACCATAGCAATTATATGCAGTGCCAGTTTATCCATTAAGCGCCTGGAGGCCCGGATAAATTTAGATCCGCCAATGCCAAGGGAGCCTGCAGATCTTCTGCGCCCAGGGCCCGAAATTATCTTAAATCGGCACTGATTTTGTGAAAAAATGCTTGGGCAAATATCTCTTACCACAGTAGTACAATCTTTTAAGATATCAAATTGCATCTATAAGTCCTACTTACAGTTTTGACATGCCATTATGTTGGCAACATTGTTGGTAGCACGCCATCTTGAACAAGCTTCCAACATGGCAATGTCCCTCTATAACTTTTATTATTTCACACATTGTTATTATAATTCATTTCTTGCCAAAAAGACTGCCAGTTTTTTGCCAAAAAAACATAAACCAGGTGTGGCCAACCCGCGGTACGTGTGCTATACTGAGTTGTAACAGTGGCACGCACACATTATTGAAAAATTGAAAAGTTAATAAATTTACAGTTTTACTAAAGTGCAGTTGTCTCACCCAAAAAACACCATCAAAATTTATTTTTATTACGCTTAATTGAATAACTATCAAAATTGCAATATGTAGTAATGTTAATTTTAGAAAGTTGAACCAACAAGCAATTTCCCAAATTTACACAATTTGGCGGTTCAAGTGTAGTATGGGGGCGGCACTTTGAATTTAGCGATTTTTTTCTAAATGCTATGGTGAGATATCGAATTCATTTTAAAATAAATAATTCTGAAAAAAGTACCTTGGTGACCGGTTTTAGTCGCCAAAAAAAGGACTGCGCCAAGTCTCCCCTATTACTACACTTTAACCCAATTTGGTTATCAGATATTGTTGTAGGTTTGGACCAACATGTTTGTGAACAATCTTTTTTTCTTCTTTTATGAGCATAACAAAATAAAATCATCGCTCAAAATTTAGTGATACTTATCTAAAGAAGCTTAACTTTGTCGGCATCTGCAAGATGTAATCATCCTAATATGGATGATTTAAAAAAACTACAAATTCAAAAAACAAATTAAGTACTGACTGTTTAATAACTATTTAGAATTAAATGTTTCAAGTAACTCATTTTTATTTTAACCGATTTGAACCTGTAAAAAGTTTATGAACAGTAAAACTGTACTTTTGTCTCATTCAATTCCTCTCTACTATTAGTTCACTCTCTCCCTATATATATAAATATGTATCTTATTCAAATTTTCAATCGTTAATAAAATAATTTCTAGTTCAAATAAGGTTTTTAAACTTGTATTGGATTACACTTAATGTTAATACAGTTTTTTCAAATACTAATTCATTAATTAAACGTTATTTTTAAAATTTATTCTGCGTAGTTATAATTAGCTGCAACAGGTGGCACCAATGCGTTTTTCTTACGAAATGGGAAATGTCATTAAAAAAATTTATTTTACTTGTTTAATTTTTTTAAAAAATTTCCTCTGCTTAGACTTGCATGAAAAATGTGATATTTGCTTAAAAATTCCATAAGCCGATAAGTGATATTTTTTTACCTTTTCATGTTTTTTGTTTGTTGGAAACCTGGCATATGGAAATGGCACGCATAGCTATTTTTTTTATCAAATAGTGGCATTCTGCCCAAAACAGTTGGCCATCTGATATAATTAGTGGCTACATTTGAGTGCCATGAAATATAAAATATATGGAATATGAGGAATGCTTGCCAAAATACTTCATTGGATGAGATAGGGATTCTTATTTCATTTCTTGCTAAGTCACATAGAAACTGCTAGTCATTAATGAATTTTACAATCTGGAAATAGTAATCATTTCATTATCAATGAACATATTCAATTTTAATAAATAAATAAGATGTAGAACTTAATTTTTTTTTTTTCAAAATAGATCACATTCTCGGTTATGAATCCAATGTGAACATTGTTGAGAATATTTACGTTTTGACTTAACTTCTTTTTTTTTAAACTATTGCATACTTAAAGTTAGAAGCATTTATATTCAAGTGAAAAAGGTAACTTCAGATTATTTATATTATTTTAATAATTTGAATTTAAGATTCATTTTAAAAAGCAAACAATTCCTAATGATCAGATGCCATTTTCATTACATTTAAACTGTATCTTGTAACTTAAGTTGAAAGCGTGAAAAAACCCAAAAACCAAAGAAAAAAACATTAAAGCCAGGATTAAAAAACTTATTAAGAATATTTTGTAGGGAAACTTCAAAGATAGCAAGCTTACAGATACATTTAAACTTCCTTTTCAGACCAAAATATCAATCAAATATTTTAATTCATTTTTGAAATTTTGTTTCTGTGATAGCTAAATAATGACTAATTATGAAAATTTTGACAATACATCCACAAATTTTTCAAAGGTGTGTATTCTTACAATGATGCAATTTGCTGTTGATTTGGTAAATACATGTAACAGATTTCTACAAATGAGTTACAAATCATACATTCAAAATACACACACAAAATTAGCAATTTTTAAGAAAAATCCTAATAGAAGTATCAATCCCAATAAAAGCTTGTTTTTTTTTCACTAAAAAAATTTTCAAAAGAAGTTTTTTCATATATTAGGTGGTGAAAGAAATTGTTTCGACGTTTTTGTTGTTGGTAAAATCCTTCTAGTGTAATAATGTAGTATAAATATTAAATAAATTACATATTAAATAATTATAATACATTAAAAATATTTATATATATAATAATCAATATAAATATTTTTCAATCATAAAAGCAAAATTTTCTAAATGCAATTTTCCAAATTAGATTCTTTTGATTTTTATTTCATTACAATCATTTCAACTGATTTTAAAATAAACTAATATAAATAAAATTAAATTCCATATTTGTTTAGTTACAATCTCCATTCTTTGAGGTGACTTAGGAAAGTATTTGTGATGTCATAAAACTATAGGTTGACAAACAACCTGCAATTTGTAAAACTGTATTTAACACAATAATTTTATGTGTAAATGTTCATTACATTAAGTGCTGAATTTCTAAATATAAATTTATATGGTGCATCCTTCCTCAATAGTACAACTGCCCAGGGTGAGCCTTGGACTTTCTAAGAATCCTATTCCAGGATGTCCTGTTCAAGGCCAGACTTTTCCAATTTCTTTTTCTAGGCAATCAATTCACCTAAGTCTTGGTCTTCCTCTTTTTCGAGTATTTTATGGTCTAACCAAAAAAATCTTTAATGTGACTCAATTATCCTCCAATCTTATAAGGTGACCTGCTCATTTTAACCTTTGTATTGAAATGAATTTAACAATATTTGATTCTTTAAAAAGTTCATAAATTTCTTAATTGGTTCTCCAAATATGATCACATTTTAAACTTCAAAAAAAACTTCCAAGGACTCCTCTTTCAAATATATCAAGAGACTCCTTATCTCTCTCTTAGTCATTACCCAAGTTTCTGCAGTATACATGACAAAGGGTCTTATCAATAATTTGTAAATGAGTAGTTTTTTTTTTTCTTTTCTGACGAAATTAGATTTTAAATATTTTTGAAGTTCATAAAAACATCTTTTACTAACTAGTACTGATTTTATTGCGAACTTCTGGGGTTATGTCATTAAGTATGTTCAATTCAGTGTCTATCTGAACACCATTGAAAGCTTCAAAACTATATTCTCCTATTATGAAATAAGATTCATAAATCTGGTACTTGACATGAATTTGGTTTTGTTCTGGTTTATGCTAAGATGCATTTTATTTGTTTCCACTTCCAAATGAAGGAAGTCATGTTTAAGTGCATTGGGTGACCAAATGATTGACAATGTTGTAGGCAAAAACAAAAATCTGTACTGATTTATTGAAAACAGTTCCTATAGTATTAATGTTAGTCCTTTATAATCTTTTGAAGAGCAAGATTAAAAAGGCATCTCCTTGTCTGAAGCCATTTGAAAAGACAATAGGTTCAGACATGCTGTTTGAAACCTTTACTCTTAGTTTGGTTTCACTTGGTGATAGTGTGATCAGGTTATTCAGCTTTTTGGGTAGTAGAATTCTTTCATTGACATATGGTGCATAGAAAATTAAAATATACACTTAATTTGTATCTAAAAAGACCTATATCTATAAATAAGACTCTCATTATATATATATATATTAAAAAATAATACAAAATCACAAAAATAACTGAGTCTTTAAATGTAGAAATATATTTTATTAAAACAGACCTTGATCAAAAAGCTTTTGAACAAAGCAACATGATATAAAAAGTATGGCTAATAGTATTTGGCATATATAATATGTTCAAATATACATGATTTCAGAGCATGGAGAAGAGGCTGAAGAACAGGATAGTATAAAATATTTTAATACTCTTCATATTACACACACTAAAATATTTAACATACTTTATATACAATGGCAGATTAATGAAGATATATTTTATGGCCATTAAAGGCAATTCAACTACAACTATGGCAGTGACTGTAGATTATTGTGATATCATGTAATATATTCCAAAGCATATGTACAATATAATAACAATATATACAATCAATTTAACTATCAATTTTAACTATAATTGTTGCTCCACTGTAATGACAATTCTCAAGTAACAAATAAAGAGATTAAACTTTTTCCAAGTTAAGTAAAAAATTCTAACAGTCGATTGTCATCTGCATGTTTTTCCAAATAATTGGAACAGAAAGACAATTAAAATTATTTCACTATGATTTAATTTATATCACACATTGTTTTAAAAAATTCATACTTCATATTTCACTTACAAAAGTAAACAATCCTGTTCCCACGGTACATTTTAATGCTTATGCCATATGATTAGTACCAAATTTTCATAAACATACTATCATAAAAGGTCTACTATTTATCTTTATTTTTGAGGTAGAATTCCCAAAACTTTCTCGTATGGCTTACTTAAAAGGATCGGTAGAAATACCATCAATTAAGGCTATTATCAATTTTATATACACGTTTCTCACATTTGTATAAAAATATTGTAATATTTTCAAAATCTTACTTTAATGCATTAAAACATGCAGAAAGCATTATTGCTTGAATAAAATACATTACACAGTTATGCTTTTCATAAAAAATAAGAGCCATATAAAAATGCCAACTTATATTGCATGGTTTCTGTCAAGCAAACATATAAGCAAGCAATAAAATATATATGTATGTGACTTAACTACCTTATGAAAATAAATAATTTAGATAAAGCACATAATATACAAAGCTCCTGTTTTTCTTTCAAATCTTAAAGATTCAAACTTTTAAGATTGCATTATTTTCAATTTAAAATACATGCCAAAATTTAAAAATTAAAGAAATAATTTAAGTAATAAATTTTTTTACTTACAAGTACATAGAATTCCTTCTCTTTTTTTGCAGATTGAGTTTGTATTACTTTGACTGATTCAGATTTTATGTCTAATTTAATTTTATCAATTGAAAATGGTACAGAGTTTTCATTGCAAGCAAAATTAACACTAAAAAATGTTACACAGTATTACTTTTTTGCATAATGAAGTTATTATTAAACCTATTTTTGATACACTTATTAGCTTTACTTATTTACACGCAATATGTATTTTCAGGATAAATTACTCAATTATTCCAGTTACCACAGTCATTCATGATTCATAGAAATGTTCAGTATCACGTAAGAATTGTTACAATGGTGAAGAAAAATGCAAATTACACATCAGATCGATCCATAATCTAGCAAACTACATAATAAGATTTTGTATGAGGTGATTTAGTTATTAAATAACAAGGATATGATTATGAAAATAGGTAAATAACAATCCTTTAAAACTTTGGGAAATAATTTTAAGCATCAATAAATATGATGACTACATACAATGCACCAAATATAATGAATAATTAAAATATGTAATTTTTCTTGCAATACTATTCATATAATTTACATATCATATTAATGAGTGATATATATTCACACACTCAATAAAACAATTACATTAGAAAAAATACAGCTAAGTATATTTGTTTCATTTTCACTAATAAATACAGCAGATTCCCTATATAACACTATTTTTATCATCATAAACATAGAATAAAAAATAGATTATTAATCTAATAGATTTGTTTCCCTATTTAAATATTAATTAACATAACAAACAAAATACTGAAACAAAAGTTTATTACAATTGTAGCAACTACTGAAACATTTGGAAATATTTTATAATAAATATTGTTTTTAAACAATAACTAAGCCTTTAAAAAATATTATGAATGACTTTTGGCTGAAAAATACTATATCAGAGTTCAATCTAAAATTCCTCTTAAAAACACTAAGTAGACTTCATAAGAATCAAAATGAAAACAACAAATGTAACTATACAATCCAATGTTCATTCATGATATATTTTATTTAATGAATAAATTTTAAGAGTTTTTTCAACATTTTGAAACTTACCAGTAAAATCAATGGCAAATATATCTTAAAAAGTCATCATAAGAAAATATTAGAAGAAACAATAACAAATATTCTTCAACAACCATCTGCAGTATATGCTTTGGAATATAAAAAAATAATTATGTAAATGAATTGTTCACCCTGTGAATAAATTTGCTGGAGACAAAACACAAAATCATAATCATATTGTAGATAAAACTGTTAAAGACAACAATGGAAGGCCTGAAAGAAAAAAAGATTGAAGATTTCTTAGTGAAATGCTTAATTTATGAAACAATCATCAGTCTAATAACAATAATAAATGCTGGTAACTTCTGCAATATACATATACAGTTGGGTCTCCATTTAACGAACCTCTACTTTACGAACTTTTTCCTAGAACAAAGACCATTTTACGATTGTCTTTGTAAAATAACCTCCAAACAACAAAGTCACTTTTCCATTTAACAAACTTTTTCTCTTGTAATTTGATTCCCCCCCCCCACCTATTTTTAAAATATTTTAGGACCTTTGTATGATGAAATAAATAATATGAAACAATTTGGCATTGATTACAGTGTAAAGAAAATATGCCTGATGAGGGTTTTGGTGCATTGCAAAGATGTGAGGTGTAATATGAGAGAAAACATGTTTTCAAACAAAAAACTCAAACAAAATTAATAGACTTTACCAATAATTAAATTTATGGATGCATGTGAAAATATGTTTAAAATTACTGGTTATAAAAAATGTATGTTTAAAATTACTTGCAGGCTTAAAATCAGATATATAATCTCATTAAAATTCATTAGTTTTAATATAAAACTACTTTTCTAAAGTTGAAAATTCAGTGTTTTTTTCCCCTTGCTTTTTTGATCCATTAGATAGATAAAATAAATAGATATTAATTTACAAAGATGTAGTGAATAATAGCTTTTTATAATAATGTATAGTTTTTATGAATTTAAAATTTGTTTTATGTCATTTTTAAAGTATATTGAAATATTAATATCCATTAATGAATTTTCCACTTAATGAACTTTTTCGGGATTTAGTGTCTACATTCAATTGAAGTCTGACTATATTACAAACAGACCTTATAATAAATATCAAAGAAAATAAAAAATAACATTGATACAATTTCTATAGCAAAAGAAAATCATATGCCAAATAAAACATAAAATGGGGTAATTACAATTTTAGTAACTTATATAAATTTTTAAAAAAAGAATCAAGACTACTTTTTATAATGAAATAATTTTAAAAATATCAACACAAATATAGAAGATTTACAATAAAAAAATAAGCATTTGAATCAAGCAAATATAAAAACCCATTAACATAATATAAGCAAATAAAAACACTCAAATGAAACACACAAATTAATAACTTATTTATACATAAACAAAATACAGAATTGTGTATTATTCAAACAAAGTTATAATGGATATTGCTTCAAAGCTTTACATGATGTTCCAACACATACGTAATTTTATATTATTTTGAAAATAATGCTGCCATATTCTTTCTTTAGATCTAAAAATCTTCGAAACTTTCTTGCAAAGGCTTCAGGGCTTTTATCTGTCACATACTTTTAGCTAAAATCATTGCTATCTTTTCTTATTGTTTAGGTAATTGAATAAAAAAAAAAAGAATTGAGGGGGAGGAGACGAAAGTTAAAATGTGTAGAAAAGTGAAATCCTCTCTCCCCCAAACCAGAAAAACTTATCCTTTTTACTATTATTTTTAACTTATGGGGTCAAATTCCCCCTTTGCTACAAATATTCATGTTTAGAACTTTTCACCTCTGTAGCTCCTCAGGTGATATTTATTAGTCAAAATAATTATTTTCCTTTCTCTATATAACATTACCAAACAGAGGCAAAAATAGGGAGAAGGACATTCTGAGAAAATAGACCGGATTTCATTTCAGAAAAGATAAATCAGCTGTACACCATTACAAAAAAGATGTTCTTTTGCTGCTTTAGGCAGTGCTATTATTGTAGAGAGATGCATTTGACAATACAAGACAATTATTTTGAAAGGGACAAATGCAAGATAGTTATATGAATACATTTTTATGAATAAAGGTCAGAACACATACTCATAAACAGGTTAGTAAGCTAAAATTTGTAAGGCCAAATTTAAATACAAGTCTTGGTAGTTTACTTACTTCAATCAGTTAACATATTATACAACCGCATTTATTCAAATCTAACCCGTAATCGATTTTAAGCCGCACCCTGAATTCTCAACACGTTTTTGTGAAAAAATAAAAACTAGTCCAAAATGGTTTATCAATATCAGATATTTACAAAATTAAAATGATAACTAATGGGAAATATAAATAATTAGTTTATCTTACCACCATTTAAGATTTTAAATACATACATAAACTTGTAATTGCTCTATGCATCAGAGTATCACGTTCAATTTCTCTCATCCTACGAATTTTTTTACCTTTGGTTCTAAGTCGCACTTGATTTTTAGTAGCATTAACATTGGGGAAAAGTGTGGCTTAGATTCAAATAAATATGGAATTTGGTTGCCCAAAAGTTGCCTTAGGAATAAAATAAAGCGTTAACTATAAGAAATAGAATGTTAATATATAATAATTGTAGAATATATAATAAACACATATAGGGTCATCCAGAATATTCAGTTAAAAAGTTGTTTATAAAAATCTTTAGGTTTATTCATGAAGTTATCAAGGCACTGTTTGACAGTGTTAAAAAAAAGTGAACTCCTGGCCATTCAGAACATATAAATGTAAACATAGAATTCTGAGTGATTTTGAAACCATAGTTAATAAGTCATTGCCTGATATTCATAACAAGCATAGTCATGCTGGAAGACAACACCTTGATGATTGGTCAATTCTGGCCATTTTCCCTCTATTTTTGCTGTCAAAATTCACATTTGGGAATGGTATATCTGATCTTATAATTTGATGTGAATGATCTTTCCCCTCTAAAATTGTATAAAGTATTCATTTCTCATTACTAGTAATGAGTAATTTTTTTAAAAAAATAAACCTTCATGCTGAAACCAAAGCAATGTTTAAAGTATGGGGTACCCACACAACATAGCATCTCACAAAACTTATCTTTAAATGTTCATGCCCACACTGCATTTTCCACAGTATGTGTAATAACTCCAGGACTGTGTAACTTGGATTTTCAAAGATAGCTTCTTTTAGAATGTCCTCCTATATTGAAGATGGCTCTCTCTCTCTTCGAAACTGAAATATCCATTCTTAAACTTAAACCACCTTCAAATAGTGTCATTTGAAACAACACATTGTCCATATACTGCACAAATTCTATTGATTCTCTATTCTTAGCACTGCATTAAAACAAAAATTATGTCACAGCACAAGCAAGAATTATGTAGAGTAAGTGGAATAGTCAGAAAGCTCTCATCTACACTATTAAACATCACTCCTTATCAGCAGTAGCAAAATAGTGAACTGCACTTTGCTTTGAAAAACTACAGGACTTACAGGATGACCCAATATATATATATATATAACATCTAAATATACATGTGAGCAATCAAAAATCATTCAATTCTAAGCAAAGCAGCCTCCTATATAATGCAGGAATTTTCAATAATTATAATAAAATAAATATAAGCATATAAAATTATCCTACAAAAGAAAGGGAAAATTTTGCAATCAAAAATTACAAATAAACCAATATATATAAGCATATTTATTTAAAAAATCAATTAACCAAAATGGAAAACTATTTTGTTTTCAAGAGCTGCCACTGACTTAGGATAGTAAGTAGTATAATTATAGTTAACTATGGTTCACAGTCCTACGTCACAAAATGAGGATATTCATTTTGACAGATTCTATACTATTATTTCATGTACATGAAAAAGTTTTTTAGTAAGTTATTAAATTTATGTTTGCTTATTAAATGTGTACCATTTTAAAACTTTGACCATTTATAAAATAGTTATTCTTCTTAGTTTAATCCTTTAACAGAGTAATGTACGTTTAATGTGCAGTAGTTAGACTAAAGTCTTTTGTCAAACTTGGTTCTTTTCTACAATATATTTTTTTGCATTATTATGTATAAATTTTCATCTGAAGGGAAAGGTTGGGACTCCATAAAGTATGGGTTTTCAACCCATGGCCAGCTAAAGGCATTTTAGTGGCCCTTCATTTGAATCTGAGGCAATTTCAGGAAAAATTATCTGCTTTTTGTCATAAGAAACACCATTTTTTTCTGTTACTCTTGATATTTAAAACATTTTATTAGTATGCTTGATATCCATTTGAGATAAAATTTTCTTAAAATGATTTATTTTTCAAATCTTCCCTAAGACTCAGTTGTAGTTTTGTAAAACAAGCCTCCCTTTCTTAAGTAAATTTCTTGATTACATTTTTTTGACAGCTGTGCGTCCTGTATATAATTGTAAATTTATCGATGTAGCCCGTGGATCATTGTGGATTTATCTATTTCGCCCTTGAGCGTTAAAGGTTGAAGATCCCTACCATAAAGCAAGCTCAACTCTTCTTCATCATCTTAAATTGGTGACAGCTCTAAAAAACATAATGTTCCCTTTTGCACAATTGGCTTTTTAAATAAATATACTTATATACTTGTTAGTTGTTCTTGGTTTTCCAATCCATTTTTGTAATTCTTTCAATAAATTTTCCTTTCTAAGTTAATTTATTATGTGTGCTTATATTTATTTTATTAAAATGCCTAATAACTTGATGGTCAATGACCATGCACTTGCTAAACTATTATAATTAAATAAAGTAGAAATGTGTTAAACAAAATGATAGTATAATATATATATTATAAAACCAGTAATAACAATTCACACATAAAAAAAAACACATAACATTTTGGAAATAATTTTAAAAGTTTTTATTACTAAGAAATATTTCATAGATATACTTAATAAAATCTGAAAACTGCCCAAAAATACATAAGTATTATACATTTGAAATTTCTGGATGTAAGATGGAGAACTATTTCTTAAAGAAATTACTGCTAATTAATGTTACTGTAACTTACCAAACTAAATTTCCATTCCAAATGTTATAAATAAGATGATTAATGGATCTTGTGAATTTCCACAATAATGTAAACTTTCTCTAGGTTGAAAATGAACATAAAAAGTGCCAATTTCTGTCAAAAATAAGAAAATTGAAATAATAAATACATCTATGAAAAAATATACAAATATTTTTTTTAAACAATACAATCTCATTTTCTAATGAATACTGAACATGTGAAAAGTGGCAAATAAACAAATTCACTATGGAAGGAAGTATAATAATAAATTTTCTTTCCTTTTATATAAGCAAAAATTATATATATATATATTAAGTGATTACCTAAAAATATTTATTTTACAAAATGGCAGAACTATGTAGTTTTGATTGCAATACAACCATCAGACAAATAATAAAAGTGAATTTAGAATTTAAAAAAAAAAATCCCTAATAAATTTAGATCTAAAAAATACTAGGTTGGCAACTAAGTTCCTAGCGTTTTTTCAAAAAATTATTCAAAAGAGGATGTTTTACTTAATTGGAATCTATGTCTCATTTTTTTTTGTTTTGTTCAAGTTCATTTATGTTAATTTTTATATCATTGAAATGGAATATCAAGTTGAGAAAAATGAGAGTTTTCGACAACCTCCTTCATGCATTTTAATCATGGTTCTAAGACCACAAAACTGCTGGCAACATTCGTGCTCTACACAGAGAGGGTACCCTAGCTGAAAGGGTTTCCACTTTTTTTTTATCTCTTTCAAATGCTATGAGTAAAATTTCATTCAATATTGATGTAGAATTGAGAGATTGAGTGAAGGAATTTTTCCTGTGGAGAGAGAGAGAGAAACCGAGTGATTTCTACCAACGAGGTATTAAAAATCTTGTTGAACAATCTTGTTGTATAGTTATAAATAAGGGAAAATACATTAGTGAATAATTAGTCATTAATTTTTGTTAAAAAATCAATTTAAATACTAAATGAAATAATATTGAGCTCTACTAGCAAAATAACAGATATGAAGACATCGCTCAGAAAATAGTTATTTACTAATCAGAAATTAATACAGTCACTTAAAAAGGTTATTAATTCAACAAAAAAGGTGAGAAGGGTTTTAAAAAAACTTAATTTGTGATTTTGTTTCAGAAGTCCCTAGAACTACAATGACACTTTATTGAAAGTCATGTCACGAAATCATCATCGTAGCAGGCAACATAGAGAAACAGGAATATATAAAAACAAGTAGCTACAATTTATTATTCCTTTATATCAGAACACAACATCCTTGAAAGTTTATTCAGCAACTAATTTTTTTGAAATTAACTCTTAAATTATTAAGTTTCTTTCTAAATTATTAATCTGAAAAAGTTAGACTACTACTTTTTAAATTGAATAAAAGGTTTGTAAACCTAGTTCCAATAACAAACATTTTGTATATATTCTATTATTTAATGTAATTTTATATATATTTTGACCCTAAAAATTTAGGACCATTTTAAAAACAAAATTACAGGTTTAACTCAAAATAATAGAAATTATTTCAGCTTACATATCACAGGGCAACAATTCAATGACAATGCTAACATTTTACATAAGAATCTTTGTACTGGTTTTCTTCTTTAGTAGAGAGCAGTCGTCTTCTCTTTTGATTTTCACGGTCATCAGCCGCCCTATAAGGAAATATCAATTTAAAATGTTTGTAATTAAAGAAAAACAAAGAAAAGAATTATAAAAGTTATATATTAAATAAATATTTCAGTATAATTTTCACATGCAGAATAAAGAACATACAGTAAGACCCCGCTTAACACGGGATATACGTTCCATCAAAGTAGAGGGTAATATGAAACAGCGTTAAACGAGGTAATCTCATCATGTAAATAATGGGGTTAGGGGAAGATGGGTAGAAAATTAGTCAGGTTTTTTTACCATTAAATTTATTAATTACGTTTTTTATAACAATAAAACAAAAATGTATTTCTTACAAATATAGAAACATAATAAACGAATATGCATATAGAAATAAAGAAAATTCTCAGTATGTTTACATTTAAGATCATTCAGACTCTTCTGTATTTCCAATTTTCTGCCATTTTATCAAGATGGTAAATTGGCTTAATGGCATTTTGCGTTCAATTTCATCGTCAATCCATATAGAAAGTCATTTTTCCATTTCCTCAATTGTATTATTTCTAGAACAAGTACCTACCGTAAAATCCGGCATATAACGCACACCCATACTTTCAAGATGCATTTTTTAGTTTTCAGGTATGTTCGCCGTATAACGCGCACCCCGCTTTTTAAGAAGAAATCTGAAATTTTAGTATACAACTTTCTTATGTTTTGAAGTCATTTATTCGAGATTTTATGACAGATTTTTGAAATATTATATTTCTAGAACCAGAACTCTTTTAGTTCATAAAGTATATAATTTATTTTAAATAAACAGTATTTCTATATGTGTAAAAGTAAAAATTTTTTTATGCGCATCTCTTTTGTTATTTTTAAAGCTATTGTTTTTATACCCGGCGTATAACGCGCACCCTTATATTTCAATCTCATTTTAAGTGCGCGTTATACGCCGGATTTTACGGTAATTCTAATTGTAGAGCTTGTCGTAGTTGCAGTTACCGATGACAGTATTTTTTCTTTGTTCTTTAGAATGATCCTTATTGTTGAAGTTGCCAAATTCAATGCAGCACCAATTTGAAATTGACGTTCACCAGTATCTAATCTTCTAATCACTTGCATTTTAGTGTCTAGTGAAATGCTTTTTTTTATGCTTTATTTTTGTGTTTTTTATTATCACCCATGATAAAAACTAAAAATCATAATATTTGTCACAATAGCAATCATTATATTACATAAATTTATACTTATAATAATGTCAACAAATGTTTGAAACAGTAAAAATACTTTCATATAATACCGCCAGAAAGAAGAAACACAGATAAACTGCTTCGGATATCGGGAAGCCTAAAGCTGCGTGCTATTTCGGGAAATCCCACAATTCAAATAAAAGAGTGTTAAACCGAAACAGCGCTAAATGAAACAGCGTTAAGCGGGGTCTTATTGTACTATAAAATTATCTAAATATACTAAAAAATAATAATAATTGATAAAATATATATCGTAATAGAAATGAATTTAGGAATAAGTTTATATTTAAGAATGAACATAATAATAAGACAGAAGAAAGGGAAATGATATTATCTTTCATATATATTTGAACATTTTTTTTTTTACTTCTTTGTATCTCATACAAATCTACAGCATTCACTGTATTGCTCGAAAAATTTTGAGGGAATTTTAGCTGATGCTTCAAAGAAGCTATAGACATCTTTCTGCCGATAACTAATTTTCTTTGGTGAATTTTTTTCTACCCCTTATTGATGTTACAGATATCTGATGGCAGTAGCATGATTTACTTAAGGAAATCGAAAGCACTATTTTTTAAAATTAATTGGTACAAAGAAGTGGAACTTCAAACATCTTTCAGAAACTATTTTTTAACATGTAATACTTTAAACAATTATTTTTGGAGGGTAGGGGGGGATTTGTGTTTTTTTTTTGCTACAATCTAAGAAAATCCAAAAATCGTCTATTTATTTTGGATGAAACTGGCAAGCAGATTAATGGATTATCAGAATAAATTGCTTTTGATTGAAATTCAGAGGTGAAAAAAGGACAGTATAAGACACAACCATTCTTAATTGTACACCAAACATGTTCAACTGCTGGTAATCCAAAAAATCTACAGATCAACACACTGAATGAAAAAACAAATGTAGTGATTGCTTGGAATTTTTATTGAAATTAATATTTTTACTTCATTCTGAGATATTCTATTTTGATAAGCAAGTATCAATAAAAACGAATCTATTTTTGAATTCTTTTTTAAATTTTGTTTCTTTTCTCTTTTTATTACATTATTTTTTTTAAAAGATAAGCCCAAGAAATACTGGATACTTCAGTACTCAACATATCAATACAAAATTATTTCAAAGGTATAAATTATAAAAAAAAATTCTTTCATTATAAATTCACAATAAAACACCTACGTTCGCTTCAATTTTTTATCAATCAGATGGATAACTTTGATTTTTTTCTTAGTTCGCTCATCATCTTGAATCTGTTTAAGAATTTTGTTCCTTTCTGAATGATTTGCTTTAGAAGCAGCAGCAAGATGTCCAAGATCATTTTTTGAAGCATACCTAAATTTAAAATATTTTTAAAAACATATACACAAAACCTGTAAGCATAAAACGAAATTCTTCACTTCCACAATAAAATTTCAGAATAAAGTTCAATCATTGTATCAAAATGTGTAGTATGTGCTAATAAATACAATTTTTTCTAATATGATTTTAAAAGAGTATAATTGATTGTATAGAAATGGCATCTTTTAATACATATAAACAAACTGAACCTCTGATAGATGTTTAATTTTCTACTTGCTTTCCAGAGAGAATATGTATAGCTTTCTCTATAGTGACTAGAATTTTTTTGTTGTTAATAATTAATTTTTGTACCTAACTTAACTCTTAATATTATACAAAACAAGGTTATGTAATTCAAATTTAAAGCTATATATTTATTATGTTCAGGCAAGTTTTTGGAGGTAGAATAGTTAGTTTAAAAGAAATTTTACAAAAAGATATCAGAAAATATGGAATAATTTGGAATTATTATACAGTTATGAGAGATCACATGTAACTTTTATACAGAAAATCAAAATATTTAATAAAAATGTTCATTTTACAAAGGCAATTTTCGAGAGCAAGATATTAATTCCATTTAATATAAGCATTTACAAAGAGAGCGGAACAAAAAAAAAATGTAAATATCAATAAATATTTGATACTTATGTATTACATCACTGACCAATTTTATCCAATCAAAGCACATCATCAATTTTAAAAATTTTGCCAAATGCTGTCATCATTACTATAGTGTTTGAACATGCAAGGTAACGGTATTTCCATTACTGGCTGTGTTTTGAGGCACTTGGTGATGCCTTTTGATCTGATGAATATGGTCAACCGTATAATGCATGAGCACCAAATATTCCATATCTTAAATATTAATTAGTTTTGTGAGATACAGATATTAATTATACAGTGCTGTTTGTAGGCAAATTGTTCTTCTGCAAACATTTAAAAACTTTTTTAAAGTTATTGTTGCAAAAATATATGAATCAAATGTAATAGTTCTTTAATTTTTATTTTTTCTCAACAATATAAACTAATATCGCCATGCAAATTAGTACACAATCATTGTTTTTATGTTATATATGAGAAATGTGATTATAAACTACATCTTGATTAAAATGTAACTTGGCAACAATATTATGAACAAAGTCAAAACTAAATAAAATTATTTTACTACACATCATTTGAATTTTTTCATACTAGATTTCATATATAACTGGCAATAAAATCCACTTAAAAAATTACTATACCTTAATTATGTTTTAAATTGGTGAAAAGTTAAATACAAAAAACTTTAAAATTTTCCTTCATAATACATAAGTGCTTTATAATACATAAGCACAATCACATTAACCATTGCAGAAATATATAGCTTTTATGAACTTAACTCCTTAATTGCCAAGGAAAAGTAGCAGCAATCCCTTCCCTGTGCCACTAGTTTTCACACAGGTGTGCAAAGTTATGGGGTGTATGGGGGGAGGGGGAAAGAAAAGGCATATGTTGATAAATCCTCCTACGAAATCAGGAAATATTTTGCTAACACTGTCTAGTTTTATAGCAATATTGCTTTCCAAAGCCTTCTGAATAGTTTTAGATAGTTGCACAAAACAAAAAAAGATCTGTGTATATACACACCATAGGCATTTAACGCACTGGCTGAGCAACGTGTATGTATATGCCCAAGGCAGTTAAGGGATTAACTATTTCATAACCTTTCTTCTAGCATCTTAAATAAATTTAAGAAAACACTGCCTTTAAAGAATAACATACTTTTAATGATCATAAAATCTTAAGACAAACATTTTCAGTGATTGGACCATGTGCCAATGCTAATTCAAACTGGGCAATAAGTAAAAAATCATGAATTAATCTCCAGGAACTCATAGAAATCTATCCCATGAGTAACCACTTTTAACTGATTGAGAAATGTATGGAGGCTACAATGGAGGTTAATACAATTGAGGTTACAATGATTATTTTATTTTAAATTATGATTGTTCACTAAGGAACAACATGAAAAAATCTTGAATACAAAAAACGAAACCCAACTCAAAAATTTGTAGTTTTATAATTGTATAATTTTACATTAGAACTCAGGTGCTTCCCTCTGGGGAGGAAACTGAGCACTAAAATTACTTGCGGCAATTGGTATTGCCTATATGGTGCTGCACTAAAAGGGGATACCAGCTCCTGAGGAATGTACTAGGTCTGCAAAGGTAAAAATTTAAATCTGCAGCCTCATTAGGAAGCAAAAAAAAAATTGTTTCACAAAAAATCAGAATCAAACTTTTGTAAATATGTTTTTACTTACTTTAACTCAAATCCCAATTTATCTTTAGCTTTATGGGGAGACCTTTTAGTGTGTGGTGCCATTCTTTTATTAGCATGACAGCTAATAGGACTTATCTCTCTCTTGATGCTATCTCTCACACTTAGAGAGCTCAGCTTTTCATCTTCTAAAGAGAGTCCAACACTTTTATCACTCGAAACAGCTGTTACTGCTTCTGTAGCAGAAGGTACTGAATGAAATAAAATAGGTTCTTTAAGGAAATTCACAATTTTCTTTTTGTGATCTTCTGGATTTTTTGCATCTTTCAGAACAGGAACATTTACATTACATTGAGCAGATTCTAACGATGTTATTGAATTTTCCACTTCAACTATAACAGCAACTATACTTTCCAGATCATCATCATGCATGTCATCTAAAAATTCAAATGAATTAAATGTCTGGGTATTTATAAGTGGAGGAGAAGGAGAAACAGTACTCGAGGAAGTATCATAACCACTATCTTGGCTATTACTTGATTTGCTTGATGAGTCAAAACTCTGTTTTGCAGACAGTAATGAATTACATGACGAATCATTACTGTCACATTCTTGATTTAATGTTGGATCACTATGATAATATTTATCATTACTGTCATCAGATGTCTCATCTAATGAATGGAAAGGCAGTTTTTGGATATTAGATTTTATGCTCTCTATACTATTTAACTGAATGTCAAAAACCTGTCCACCTCTCCTAAACACGTTGAAAAAACTAAGAGAGCTACTAGTAGAAGACTCTGAGTTATTGCAGTTTGTACTAACAGTATTAGAACTAAATTTTTTCTTAGATTTGTCTTGTGCTTTGGTTGAACATTCTGATGGTAAAATAAAAGATTCATTTTCATTTTTATTGGACTTCAATAATGAATCCCTATATCTCTCATTCACATTATCCTGAACAGAAGAGGCAAGTTTTTTGTTTCTATTTTTAAAAAGAGAATCACAAGAATCAGTAACTAAACCAATTGAAGAAAGAAAACTATTCTTACTTTCTTCATCTGGTTCTGAAATGACATTTTGTTGCACACAACTACTTTGTTCATTTGCTATATCTGTGCGATTTTGAATATTTTCTTCATTTGAAACTTGTGCATATGCTTGAATTCCAGCACCTTCATTAAATATAAATTCATCTGTTCGATTTTCTAAAGATGATAAAGTCTCTGAGACATCATTAGGAATATTATCCAAACTTAATTTGCCTAAAAGCTGTATTAACACATCTGAATCTAAATCCAAATCTAAAATATCATCTCCGCATGTGTTCATCTTACTACTGGTTATCAATTTTTAGAGTAAACTGAATGATAGTTCATTGTAAAGTGATTCCTACAAAAGAAAAAATAATTAAGAACAAGAAATAATAAATAACATTCAAAAGCAAACTTGCTTTTCATATATATAAGAGAAAAAAATTCATGTTTATTAAACTTAAGTTTATTACATTTTAATATACATATTACAATTATGTTCAATCACTTTATAAAACATGATAATTTAAAGGAAACACGATTATATATTTTTCAGTGAAATATTTAACTTGGTAACTTAGTAGTGCAACAGCCTATGAGGGCCAAGGCCTACTGTGCCCAACTCAGTAGACCTTAGGCCTTGAGGTGCATGAGCAGATGTTCCGGTCAGGTGGCCAGTTTGATGCGTAACCCCCAGCTGTAAGTTCCCAAGCAAGCTTGGTACTCATTTATCGACCCACTGAAGGGTTGAAAGGCTGAGTGAGCCTTGCCCAGCCCGGGGTTTGAACTTCAGACCTGTGGTGTGGAAGTGTGATGCACTAACCACTCAGCCACTGGGCTTAAAATATTTAGCTCAACATAAATATTTGGGATACTATTAAACAGAACAAATAAAAATGTTATTGTTACTAAACTTTAAAAAATCTGAATGAAGAAATAATGTAGAAGTATAAAATTGAAGCATATAACAAAATTATCAAATTTTCATGATTCTTTTTCTATAAATTTAACTTTGAAAATTTTTAAAGAGATTTTAACTTTTTATATTAATAAAAACATTTTTTTTAAAAAAAAGTATACAATAAAAATAATTGTACATAAAATTTAACATAATTAAAATGAATAAAAAAACAGTTATTCATGAAAACATTTCTCTTTATTATTATTAAATTTAATTACAAATAATTCAAAAACTGGTATGATAATGGATTCATTCTAGCTTCAAAGAAGAAACAGGTTAAAGTAAATAAACCTGAAGTCTAATGAAAAGCCAAATTTTATTCAAGGCAAGAAATTTAAATAAAAGACAAGGAAAAATAAAATAAAAAGGAGCTGTTTTAATATAAAAGTTCTTTTAAAAAATTGCCAAATTTTTTGGTGACTTATTTTGTAGCAAAGTACCGAGTTACAAAAAAGTCTCGGACTTGCAAATGCTGAGAAAGATATTCCCCCTCATTAATAAGAAATGAATCAACTAAATACAACAACATGCAGGAAATCTCTCCTCTCTCAATTGGTAAAGAAACAAAAGAAGAAAGTTTCCTACTTGTGGAAGTACCACATATGAGATTACAAAAAATTTCAAATAGGCTTAATTTCCACATATATCAAGAAATTCAACATAAAAAAACATAAATACATGGGAAAAAAATAGGATTTGTGAAATTATCTAAATGTTAGAAAATAATATATGCATTTTAAAGTAAACATAGAAGTTCTAATAACAAAATATTAATATACAATACAATTTACACAAAAGCAAGGGATAAATGAAAAATTGTCATTCAACAATAACAGTAAAATAATAAATGAATAAAAATAAAAATAATGAAATATAATAATCCTTATCATGAAATTTTGAAATTAATCTACATGCTTCCACAACAATGAGGGGACGTTTGAGCCTCAACAGATTTGACATGCATCTATCTTCTCTACACTGCAGGTCTTCAGTAGTACTAGGCTCGAGTTCATGACACACCAACAACGAGCCCATGACCTTGACCACTAGGCTATCCCACTTAACAAATTATGGAGAGATTTGCAGCCAAATTAGCAACCCAGCCAAACTGAAGAGGAAAATATAACCCTACTCTCACTGGTTTTTCAATCAATTTTAGGAAAAGGAATCAGTCATTTTGGGGAGATCAGTTGCAAATGGCACCAGTATCTTTTAAGAATGGATGGCAGAATTTTTTTTAAAAAAAACTTCGAATATAAGAAGTGATGAGCAATTAGGTATGAATATCCAAAATGTGGTAAAAATGGATATTTGTTCAAGAGAAAAGGAGCAATTGATGGTTATGAATGAATTAACATAGCAAGATGAAAGATAATCTCCATGATATGTAGAGGGTATAAGGCAGGGCATATAGTTCAGTGTTATCCACTTGAATATAGTAAAGAAATTGGTTTAGCATTTATTCCCAAAATATTGGTTTAGTAAAATCACAATGAATGAATTTGTACCAATATTTTTTGCTATGAAGTTTGCTTGAGTGTTGTAGTGAATGAAAACATTACGATTGATGGCCTTGAAAAAATGGTGATATATTCAAACATATTTCAATATTCAGAGTTTTAGCACTATTGTTATTATTTTTTTACACCAAAAAAAATCATGGCTAGACTAGGTCTGTTTCGAGCTTTCTTGAATTATGAAAAAAATTCCAAAACAATGTAAAAGTTGGTATTAACCTGACAACTGTGTCTGCAACTCTGCATTTGTTCCAGAAGGAGAAATCAATACAGTAATTTTTAAATGAAGCTAATATAATATAACCATTCCATAGCTAAAATTATGCAAATATCTTAAAATTTTTCAAATTAAGTATATTACGTTTAACTTACATGTTGGAATTTAATAACATTAATCAGTAATCATAGAATTTAAAACTGATACTTTCTAGATTACGTTTACTTAAATAATACAAAATATATTAAAATTTAAAAAAATCATAATATTTATTACAATTTAAACAATCTACTTTTCTAGCAATTTTTTTTAAAAATGGAATCAAAATATGACAAACAATAACACAATGTTTTATGGCGCAAATTGCATCTGAATGAACAGATTTGTGCAAAAACCTAAAAGATGCTTAAGAAAAATAAGAGTAAAAATCAAAATATTACCTTCATTTAAGACCGATGTATACAAATCGAAAAGATGAAATGGAAGCATATAAATAACAATCATATCCCGATCATCACAAACAGATTTATTAAATAATTGTTCAAACTGATTAAATTTAAAAGTTATGACAATTTCCAGCTAAGACGCACATAATATTCGATGCAATAAAATGACATAAATAATAAAAATCTAACTTCATTTTGAAAATCAAAGTTGTAGTTTATAGATTCAAAGTTCGCTTATTTACCTCTTGTCACTTCTGTCAGAATATTGAAATTGGTGTAAATTTTTTATTTAACTTTTTTCCATTTTTTCAGAAGTTCAATAAAATGAATAATTAGCAGTCAGTCATTTTGGCTGAGAGAATTTTATCAGAGTTATATAAGCTAGAGATATTCAAAAACTTGATATTATTGCTGAGCCACAGTACTCCCAAGACAAAACTGATATATTAAAATACAACTAAACTTAGAGCAGCCATTGTATTTCATTTTCGCTGTGTTGTCAAAATAAGAATTGATCTTATTTAAAAGCCTTTTTAGTGCTCCATATCCCATAAATATATCAATCTCATATAAATTTATATGAATCAAAAAGTATTAAGAACCTTAAGCGTGGCGTCTATAAGGTATGTCATCGTTCACAGTTTGTGCAATGTTGTTACTATACTTATGATTAACTTTTACAAATTACATAAAACAGAAGTAATAATGCTTTGCTAGTTTTTGACAGATAATTACATTGTTTAAAGCTTGTTATTTTTTTTCTTGTCATTTTTGTTTTCACTTGTCGTTTATTATTCATCTGATAATGTTATAACTATGTGGTTTAACGTGTTGGGATTTAATAATTGCATCCATTTAGTAATTTTAATTTTACTTTATTAGATGAATTACATTGAACCACACACATTAATAGTTTTCTTTTTTAATGAAATTTAAACAATTAACTTTTAATATTCGAAAAACGTTTATGGATTAAATCTTTATTAGTACATACTAATGTATTCCCCCACTCCCCCGTAAAGCAATTAGTTAAGGAAAGAAACTTTAGAGTGTTAATTTTGAACTCAAGTTTAATATGCGTACAAGTTATGAAAATCTGTTTTTCACCTGATGTATATTTTGTATCGAGCAATTATTAACAAAAGGGGAGTAGGGTGTCAAATTTTTGTTGTGCATGTATTGAATTTAATGTCTCTGCATGAATTATAATTTAAATGGCAAGGTAAATTCAGATAAAATGTCATCCGAGATATTTGGTTATTTGTCATAAATAGCATTGTGTATTTCTTTATTAAATAAAAAGGTTCGGTAAAATCATAGGTGCTAATTTGGTATCACTGGGCAAGCGCTAAGTTGTTGTTTATGTTCGCCAAGATGGGCGATAATATTACAATATGGGGAACTATAAATTTGTGTGATAACGGGGGTAATTGCGCCAAGTGCTATTTGGCGTGATAAGAATCACGCCAAGCAGCGCTTCTTGTTGCTGGAATGAAATCCAATATGGCGGCCTAGCGGTAATTTAATGACACACAATAATTTAAAAGAATTGTTTTGAAATACATTGAAATGTATTTCAAGGATATAGGAAGAGATTGATAATAACCTAGATCAAATCAATAAATAATGAATAATAATGTTATGTAATAAAAAGTAATATGTACTAATAATAGTATTATAAGCAGCATATAATAATCTGAAAATATTATTTTATCGTAATTATATATAATATTCATATAGTACGATTTTATAATGGTTATTAGAAGTAATAATCATATAATATAATTAAATAGTAATTATTAAAAAGAATAATCGTCGTATTGTAAAAAAATAAAAATATTGCATAAGAGAACTCGTAATATTAACTATAAATAAACAGAAATAACTATAAATAAATAAGATAATAATTATAATTAAATAATAATAATAAATAAATAACAATATTATATGTAATTATAATTAAATAACAAAATATGGAATAATATTTATAAATAAATGCTAAAAGAAACAATTATAAATAACGAATATTATATGATTATTACACATAGTAATAATTGCATTTTTTTTCATTATGAATAAAATAATTACATAATGTATGTTAAAATTAAACAACAATATTAATTATAAATAAATAACAAAATATGTAATATTTATAAATAAATGCTAAAAAGAAACAATTATAAATAACGAATATTATATGATTATTACACATAGTAATAATTGCATTTTTTTTCATTATGAATAAAATAATTACATAATGTATGTTAAAATTAATTTAGAATATCAATTACAAAGTAGTGAGAGCTTGAAATATGAAACTTGCACTGCAAGTTCCTTAAACGAATTTCATTGAACAAAGAACGTAAAAAAAAACATTTTTAAAACGAAAATAAACAATTTATAGCAGTAATTAAAAGCACAACACTTATTCTTTTAAGAAATAAATATTCTAGTACTCGCTCATTTTAGAAATATCCATATTCGAAAATAGCCCAGAAGACGCAAACAGTATAAAAATTACTCAGAAAATGGTTAAATTCTTAAAGAAATCTTCTGAAATAAAAGGGTTACAGCGGGAAAAAACGAATAAAAGTTATTTCTAATATACGTTATCCCCATGGCAACCACATCGACAGACGATAAAAATATTAAGGTAACCATATTGTAATATTATCGCCCATCTTGGCGAACATAAACAACAGCTTGGCGCTACTACCCCCGATATCAAATTAGCACCCAATATGGTTACCTTGATATTTTTATCGCCTGGCAATCTGATTCCCATGGGGATAACATATATTAGAAATAACTTTTATTGGTTTTTTCCCGCGGTAACCCTATTAATTTCAGACTATTTTAATTCGATTTTTTAAAAAATTTAACCATTTTCAGTGTAATTGTTCTATTATTTCCGCCTTCTGTTTTATTTTGTGCTACTTTCGAATCCAGGCAAACTGGAAAAACATGGCGTTTTATCCGAAGGAGCAAAAACGGAAAACAGTAGAACTTTAAGAAAAAATTAGAGTCAAATTTAGCTTCTAAAAATTGATAGTTTTTAAAACTTATTGAACAATAATTCCATGAAAGGTTTAACTTTACAAAAATAGGAAATGGAGAACTTTCCGAAAAAAAGAGGAATCGGAAGCTTGAAAGAGAAATTTTTCATATGTTATGAACATATTCTGTAAAATCTCGTCTTCTAAAAATAGGAAATTAGGGGCATTCCAATAAGTAAAAGTTTATATCCAAAAATCAAAAATGGAAAATTCTTTTTTGACTTTTGAAAAATAGGCAATTAAGGACACTCCGAAAAGGAATTGAAGCTCGATGTAGAAAAATTGAAATTTTTAAGACGCTAAAGACAAATAATGAAAAAATTCAACTTCTTAATGTAGGAAATTAAGGTCATTCTAAAAAAAAAATTTTAAAAAAGATTCATATCCAAACTACAAAAATGAAAAGTTCTTTTTAACTATTGAAAAATAGAAAATAAGAACATTCTAAAAAGAAAGAATCAATGTTCGAAGGAGAAGAATTGAAACTTTATGAACAAGTTCCTGTATGATTTAGTTTCTTAAAAAGATATGAAACACATTCTAAAATTACTCAGATGGCTTTTGCCAAACTACATACCTTTCCTTACATATTGCAGATTCTTTCCTGCTATCAAATAGCATTTCCATCATTTGAAAAGCACCATCTAATAATTACCACCTTTTTTACAAAAATTTTTAAAAGGAAACAAACCTTGCTTTCGTCATGTTAACAATGACCAGTAATCGCATATACAATCCGAATAACAGCGAAGCATCGAATAAATGGTTACTGCCTTTACCACTCGTACTTAGTAGGTTTGCTGAAGCTAACAAAAATTACTAATTGCCAATACCTAACAGTCTCATTTTTTAAAAGAATTTTAAGAAAAGGGTTTCTAGCTTGGCGAACTTATCGCCCTACTTGGCGACAAATAAAGCACAAAAAACAGGGATGGGCAACATAGACTGATGTTAAACATTCATTTCTAGTTGCTGTCATTAATTGTCCATGAATAGTTGTAACAATGTTCATAGACTGAACATGATCTTTCTTTTGAATATATAAGATATCTGTGGTCTTTCTACCTTTCCAGTTTCAATCTGGAATGAATTTGACCTCATCTCATCAATTACAATGTGACACAATATTCTTTGTTAATTAGCTGCAGCCAAAATCATAATTTCAGCTATTGATCTTTGGAATCCTTAGCTGTGTGAATGAAACTAACATCTGCAGTGGCAAGAAATCTGTAGCTCGTACCTCAGGTCAAGTTCTGACCTTACTCTAAAATTTATCTAACTGTAGGAAGTTTAGTCTAGTTTTCCTCTTATAAATCAGGTACATGTTAATAAGTACATGTGTCACTATGTGAAGGATATGGCCCAGTAAATTCATTTCATAAGTGTGTTTGCTTTGTGCTTCTCCATTAATATCATGACTATACAAATTAATGAGAAATGTAGACATGACAGCCAGAACAAGTGTTCAGATGATTTGCTAGGCTTCTGCTGCTATCATTTTTGCCCTTGAAGGGTTATCCAAGTCCATATTCTTCATAAATGCATTTTAATAAGCTAATGGAAGTAGTTGTTGGCTTTTTGTTATTGTTATGTTCACTATAAAAGGTTTATTGCTATATATCCGTATAGCTTACAGATCATTATAAGATGCTTGAAATAGGTGAGGTTATTCTTAATGTAAAAATACATTTGTACATGTTTTTAATTCTTAGTGAGATTCTTACTATGCTTTAAATCAGCTAAAATGTAGACTATATGCTTTCAAGCTCCTGAAAAGCACAATTGAAAAAAATTATCTACTGTTTGGTTTTTTTATCCACAGAATTGCTGCCTTTAGGTGCCGAAGAAATTCATCAATCAACTCATTGTTTTGAGGGTGGTATGCAGCTGTGCATGTTTGTTTAAGGCAGAGTAATCTGAGTAGAGATTTAAGACCTTTGCGCTGACTGTCACACATATATGTCAGCAAAAAACACTCGTTCCCCAGCCGACATATTGGCAGCTAGAGCCTTTTCTCATTTATCCTGGCCATCACACATTTTCCCAATGTCTTGGAATGTTTTATTGGTGTGGTGTTATTTTGGAGAGGAGGTGCCAACTCATGTGCCATCTTCACCTTTTGACTGTGATTAAAATTATGAAGTTCATCACTAAAAACTCTTGTGGTGCTTTATTGTGTGATATTAATAAAGATTACATTCACTTGAAAGATTTTAAAATCTAAAACCTTTGGCACAAGACGGCTTTGTATATCCATAAGATAATTGCAGTTAGAATGCCAAACAAATCTATTCTGTTTATGTAAATGTTTTGGAATGCTGTCATAAATTGAGTGTCAAAAAGTGGTCTGCTTTCTGACCTTTTTGTGGTGTAATCTGTGGCTGTCAAACAATATGTAAATCTTTTTGAAGGTGGATGCAACTCACTGTGATCTAAATGAACATGACCTAACTGTCAACATGAAAATTTATACATGCAATGTTATTTAATTAAATTCTGTAATTAGTGTTACTTTAACTGTGAGTTTTGAAAAAAATATTTACAAATTTTTATGATTAGCACCAGGGGCATAGCTAAAACCATATCGACTGTATCAATGATACTGGGCTCCCAAGCTACAAGGGCCCCAACACTTGAAAGCAAAAAATCAGGAAATATTATAGGAGTCCAAAAGAGGGCCTCCAAGGAGTTTTTGAATCAGGACCCTCGGGACTAGCTGCACCAGTGTTTAGTATTGATTTTGCACATAAATATAAGTAAAATGTACTGCAAGAAAAGACATATCCTCTCTTTTTAATATAATAGACACTATACCAATTTTCAGTTGATTTAGAAATACTAGTTTTTGCATGAATTATAGAGATCTAATTTTTTCCCCCTGTATGCTGAAAGTGTGTGTTTCAACTGAAGTTGAAAGTTATACTTTTAGAATAATTAATATTTAAGGACTAGCTAGTATACCCGTTCTTCGCATGGGTGAATTGAAAAATTAAGCAATACAGACTGAAGGTTAAAGAAGTTTTTAGTGAGTTAATTTTACGTGAATTGTAAATTAAACAAAACAAAAAAAAGCTTTTTGCATATCTCAGCTGAACAGAAAACCATGTTTGCTAAATTTTAAGTCTGTAGATATAATAACTGATAAAAAAAAGTTTTTTTTATTTATAACGCCCCGTAACTCTCTTGTGGATTGATTTTTGAAAACACCTTCCTTCTCCTCAGCAAAAGTAACACATTGTTACAAATTTTATGTTATAAACGCTTAAAAAACAGTGTAAATAATTTGTATCTGGATGTGTAATACTTAAATATTACTTTCTGATGCATTTATTTTATGTTAAATAGCTGTTACCTGGGACTTAGTCCACGTGGAATTTAACAAAAAAGTGTATTCAATTCGCAGAGTTTATGAAAACTAAAAAATTATGTAGGGGAGACCAGTGTACCTAGGGCCACCCCATTTTATTTGAATAATATTTAGTTCTAAGTTTTATAGCTCAGTTGGGTGAGTGATAACACCAATTCCTACTTTGGCATTCATTTTGAAATTTTGCAAAAGAAAGCTGTGGCAAGTTATAAATGAAAAATAGTTTTACATGGTCTAAAGTAAAATTTTGCAGTTCATCTCTTTTTATTGTTGTACAAAGATAAGTCAAATATTTTTCTTTGAATTCTAGTACATAATTTTGTTTGTAACTTTTACTAAATTAGATTTTAAATAAATCCTCTCTCCATTTGGGTTTTTCTGCAGAAGACATTTTGTATGAAATTACCTAGTCTTGTACCTAGGGCCACATAGTTGCCTTGTACCTAGGGCCACATAGTTGCCTTGTACCTAGGGCCGTGGCCCTAGGTACAATTGCAATTAATATTCTTTGTTATTATTTTATTAAAACAAGTTTTTATAATATAAGGAGGAAAATGGCCTTAATTATCTGAACCATTTGGATTTAGTCAAGTTTTTTATTATAATTGGATGTTATTTAAATTAGAGGAGTGTATATTTTCTGAAACATTCAATATGCTTGATTTATAAAAAATGTTTACTACCATTATTGTTATTATTCAGGATTATCATTTTGTTTACACAAACATAAGAATTCATTTAATAAAAAAAAAAATGCTTTATAATTATAAAAACAGAAGCATAATTCTAAATAATTTCTAATAAGCATAATTCTCAAAGTAAATCCAACAGAGGTGGCCGAAAACCAGGGAGAGGTAGAATCTTGACTGACACTCCAAAAAAGGAAGAAATCAAAAATATCATGCTATTAAAATTGCCAGAAAAAGAAAACTTGTGAAAAAACCCGAATTTGAAATTAAGGCAACTTCATACAAAGAATTATCAGATATTGATTCTCATTCCACTGATGATGCAAATTCTAACAGGAGCTGATGTAAGAAATACTACTGAAAAAGGGGGGATTTTTGTTTAACAAAAATACAAGGCAAAAAACTGAACATTTTTATGTGGCAGAAATAATAGATGTTAAAGAACACTATAGTGTTAAATTTCTGAAGAATATTGCTCGTTCAAATAAGTTTCTTTATGATGAAGAAAAAACATTGTGACAACAGAAATATTGTGTTTAAATTGCCCAAAACACAATCTGTTGGTGCTTCAGAGCGACAATGTATGCAGCTCTTTTGTAACTAGTTTTTTAAATTATAATGATGAATGAAAATATGTGTAAGTCATTAATAATTTGGCACATTGCAAATTAAATAGTTGCATGATAAATCAATATGTTAACTAATATTAATTCTTTTATTAAATTCATGTGTGTATGTTTGTTTTCTTTTGATTAGAGTGAAACCTAAGTTTTAGGGAAAGGCCCTAGGTAAAACGGCTGCTGGCCCTGGGTACAATGACATCATTGTACCTAGGGCCATTTTTGAATTTTTAAAAAAACCTTTTATTTCACAGAATTTACTATTTTAAATACATATATTAACTCCTATTGCATGGTAGTTAGTATAATGGTGAAAGCATATCAGTTTCACATTTTTTTTAAAGAGGCCAGTGGCTCTGTTTTTGTGCATTAAAAAAAAGTGGCCCTAGGTACACAGGTCTCCCCTATTCCACGTAAAGAAATACCTATGCTATAAGTATAATGTCATTCTTCTATTTTGTGAATTAATGTTTCTTTTTTTATTATTTATTATTTTCTTTGTTTTTTGTTGAGCAAGGGGCGAAAGGGACACATGACCTTTGATACTGTCAATGGGGTGAGGACTGTAAAATCATTAGGATCAAAACAGATCTTTGTAGCAGTAGGATGAAACGAACACAAACGAAGCAAGCAAGGGGTGAGAGCAACGATGGGGTGAGGACTAAAATCATTAGGATCAAAGGACATAATGGGAAATGTCGCGAGTGGCAGCAACCTAATCAGACAAAAAAATTTGATATAACTGCTAGAAATTGTTGAGACAGAAGGCTCGCAAAATAAAATAATCCCTATTTGAATCGGATATTCTTCATTATTTCATTGGTTTTAGTTTTATTTTCACGGAACCCTACTTTTTTTCTAAAATAAAAGTAGCCTAAGTTACAACTCCTTATAACATTAGCTATCTGCCAGTGAAAGTTCCGTCAAAATTGGTCCAGCTGTTTCAGAGATTAGCCGGAAGAAATGGAGAGACAGACAGATGAAAACTTTAAAAATTGATTTTTTCATATAAGTACCGTATATACTTTTAAATGCATTTAGTAAAAAGCTGTTAATTTCAAAATACAAACAGACACTTCATTTTTATTTATATGTATAGATAAGGCAAAGTTTTTGGACATATTGAAATAAAGCATTCATAAGAAATTATTTTTGCAGATTAATGCATTAGTTCATAATTGAAGAATTAGAGAATTAAAAAAAACCGCACACACATACCAAAAGTAAGGTAAAATGGTAATAATCACCACAGTAAAATTTTTACCATGCTAATTTGGCCATAATATGAAAAGAACAAACATTCTTAGACATTTTATTTGGAAAAGAAAAAAAAAAGTCATATTTCGGTTGAAAATGGTATGATTCATGTTTAAATTTAGCTGCAGTGACCCTAATACACAAGTATACATAAAATCAGATTCTTGAAGCAACATATAAGATTTATCTCATGCACGCACAAATAATTTTTTTTAGCTTGATTTGTTTAGAGAAAGAAAGTTCTGAACACATTTTAACATATTATGTAGAATTTTAGTAATTCTTGTTTAGCAAAATCTGTTCATGAAATTAAATTTTTTGAATAATTGAGCATATTCTGTAATAAGCATTTTTATTAAAGTAAAAAAATATTTTTATGAGTATCTTTATAAAAATATTTTTATATTTCAGAATGGATAGTAATGTGGCTCGTAATGGAAGGCTCATAGACATTGTTGATATTCAATGGCGTGAAGAAAAATTGCCTAATGAAGCAATTGCAGTTCCAGCTGCTGAACTCCCCGATCCGGAACCAGATAATAGCAATCCCCAAGAAACTCTTCGAGAGCAAGAGCAAAAATGGACAGATTTAGCTTTAAACAGGATACACAGAACTGTTCCAACAGCTCATACATCATAATGTAATCACTAATTCAACTTTTTGAAAACATCAAATATCTAGTTGTATGATAGTAGAGAGTATATGTAAGAATTTCAATAAATCTCATTGCTTTTTCTTTATTTTTTAATTCTTTTTTTAATATATAGAAATGGCAGCAATGGACAATTTCTTCATCTAAATTCGATCACAATACTTTTGATTCTGAATTTCAGTATTTATAGAATAATTTGAAGTAACTCAAAATAATTGTTCGTATAGCATTGAAAATCTCAGAAGTGATAATATTTAAAATAGTTGATATACTTTAGTATATCATAAGTAAAAAGTGTAAATGTACTAGAATATTAGTTACAAAATATGATTAAGTGAGAAGTACGTGTTTTATATATTGCTCAATAAAAATATGAGAATAATAGGAAAATAAGCTCTAAATAAAAAATTTGTTTACAACAAAACAGATTTTTAAAATTTGTATAGTTATAATAGGTTAAAGAAATTAAATGTAAAAATGTTACTTGTGAGTTTTATTAAATGGGATTCATTTATATTATGAACCATAAGGTCAAATGAAAATTAAAATATTCCATGTTTTTGTAAATACGATGAATTTTCTGAAAAATGTCCAATTAAGTATGTTTATTACACATGGATTTTGAAACGTTGTTTGCTTCTTGAAAGTCTATATCAAAGTTGAAAAGTTTTCTGCCAAATGTAGTGCTGTAAAAAATTGATGCTTTATTAATTTTCATGTTTTTTTAAAGGGCTGGAATTGTGCAAATATGAAGGAGGTTTAGTTTAAGATAAAATCAATGAATTAACTGAACAATTATAAAAGTTTAGGAAATGTTTTGTTAACATCCTTGATTCTTGTACATTGAACTCAGTGACTGATAGCGCTGTTTTTGGTTTGTTGTGAAAAAATTATCAATCATGATTTATTCATTACAGTCCATAGTGCTTGTGTGTGCTGTCTCTTTTTCTGAGGTGTATTTAACCATTTTATGGTCAAACCAAGCGTGGCTTGGATCATATCAGGAATACGGAAGTTCCTGTAATTGACATGATGTTTAAAAATCAAAGTAGTGAGTACTTGCGACACAACATATAGATTAAGTGATTTGTTCTGATTTAAAGTTTTAAATAACTCTATTCTAGTGGGTGAAATTTTGGTTTATTCGAGGTGAGATTATTGTCTTATATTTGTATTCAAGTTGGGCTGAAGTTGGTATTATCCAATAAAAGTTGCTTTCTGTTTTAGAGTGTTAATTTGTTTTCGGCTGGTTAGTTTTGCAATATTAAATGCTTTTATGTGTAATATGTGGACTATCAATGTGTGTCAATATGTGGACTTGTTTTTTTAGTGTATTGTGTTTATGTGTAATTCTTGAATAACTTTGAAATAGTATCAATTCAATGGTTGCTAAACTGAGCTTTAAGATGGAGGAAATTGAATCATGAAAGAATTGGATTTAATAATTCCTCATGATGTTGAAGGTAATATGAATTAAAACGACATTGAGTTGGTACCTTACAAAGTATGGTACCTTACAATCTCAGAAGTAATGGAAGAAAATCACAGAAAGGCTTATATGAAAGCATAAAATAAAGTTAGCTCAATTAGATATCTGGCAACTGTAAATGTAAAAGGGGATTCAGCTGACACACAAGCCAAACTAGCAAAATAAGATAACTGAATTTGAAACTTATAATTTAGAAAGTCCAATTAGAAGGTGACATAATTATCTGTTCTTAACCAACTCATTACTTGTTTAGTTAGAATACCTTAGTCACAGTCACCCATTCTTTAGAAAAAACATTCCAAAACAAATATATGCCAAATGAATTGAAAATCAAGATTCTGTTAAAAATTTTGAAAGAAAGAATAAATTTATACTAGTGTACTGGATAACTTCAGCAATTATGAAAAGAATTTGAGTCTACCTTCTTCCCTTAAGAATGTTTAAATTTTGAAGAGGGCTTGAAGTTACCTTCTGAGAACTCGTGTACAATTTGTTTCCCTATAGTATTTTCAATTGTGCAAGATGACTGAATTCAAATCTCTGCAATCTTTTGGTTTTCTGATAAGATTTTTGAAAGGATTGAGGACTAATGATTCACATCTGTGTCAAAGAGGAAAAATCCTTTTTCAAACCTCAACTGTTGGGGATATGACATATACTTATGGTAATGTGCAATGAGGTCAATGCATGTGACGTCACGATCACATGATGAGGATAGCACGTGAATATGTTTTGGTTTGTTTCCTGCTTAACTTTAACCTAACGCTTCTTTTGTGTACTATTTTACTCTTTCTCTTTTACATTATACACACTAAAATTTCGTTTTTTACTATATATGGTTACTCGATTACAGTAAAAGATAAGATGATTGTATAGGAAAAAAATCCTTTTTTTAATATCCCGGTAAAAAAAATTGGTGTATTATGCTCTGACCAGTTTGAATAAGCTTGTTTTCAATACCAAACATTTAGAAATCGTCGCCAGCTCCATTCCTACTATTTTTGTGTTCACAAAAGGAATTTGATAGATGTCTACAGGAATGTAAATACTTTCGTTTATTTTAAATTAAATTATATAGAGAACATACATATAAAAAGATAAAATATATTTAGTTAACTTAAATTTTACTTATTTTACACATCTTCAGAGTAGTTAATAGAGATATTTCTGTATTAAATTATCTAAAATAAAAACGCAAGAATCTGATATGTAACCCTGCATGTCATATATTAAAACAAGTATATATGTATAATGTATTTTACTAAATAATTTTACATTCTTTTGGGGAAAAAAATTTCGAAAAGCATCCACTACAGGAATGAAAAAATATCTTAATTTACTACATGTTCATTAATGTTTATACTTGATGATGAAAATAAATACCACTTTCAAACATTAGAAATGCAAATCACCATTTACCTTTTGTAAAATTATAAGTAAAAAAATTATGCTACATTTTTAAAGTATTTATTTGCAGCACCGTTTTAGTAAAAAGATATTATTTATCGAGAGTTTCATTCTGAATGTGGTAAAAAATTAAGGCATTAAAATTTTTTAATTAAATTGTGTGTATTATAGAAGATAAATTTGTGTGTATATATTGAATATAAAAGTCCTGTTCTCTCTCCTGCATGGTCAAAATAATAAGTCGTTTTTGAATCCATTATTCTTTTACACAAAAAACTAAAAATTATAAAATATTTGTGTTGTGTATCTATTTATTATGTAGTATAGGGATTTCTTAACACAACACATCTGTTTTTCAGAATTTGACTGGTATAAATTTGTCACACAGATGTACAATTTTTTTTACTATGGATAACATTTATTGGTATTTGTACAAGGGTTATCAAAATGTAAAATTCATTAATTTTGATAAGTTTCACATATAGACTATACACATGTTGTTGAAGTATAACACTGTGTATTGAAGAAATCAATGCAACCCCAGCTGAAATGTGTTAAGCATAAGAATACTCTGGATTTTAATTTTTACATAAGTATTAAAAGTCTAAAAGGTTCATCTGTACTGATACTATCCTGCTTATAAATTTAAGTCCTGAATAAATTTTTTGTATTGAGTTATTTACAAATATTGACCCAAGAAGTATACTTAGATCAGCTCTATGATATTTATCAGTAATTAAGATCATGAAACCAAATATGATTTTAATAGTGATTCTGTAGGATATTTACTTTCTAAAAGCAATAGAAATATTTGAAATTTTAATGTAACCTTTTTCAATTCTCTATTTACCCTTAAATGAATAACTTGGAAAAATTGCTGTTTGCAATAATCTATATTCATGCAAAATTCAGTAAAAAATGTAATTTCAGAAGAAAAAAAATTCAAAAATATTTTTAATGGGTTAATCGTCTAAAATCACTGATATTTTTGTGTGACGTGTGTTGAAAGGGCAAATTTAGAGCACTTGTATATTATAATATCGAATTTCTTCAAGTCATAAAACCGCCAAATGCTGCAATATATAACCAATAGTGGAAACTGTTCATGATCATGTTTGAACACAGTAATTATAGTGATATATTTTTTTTTTAAATTTGTGATGTCTTTTTGCTTGGCAAAATTAGTTGGAAGTTTAATACGTATGTTCCAAATTTTGGAATGGTATGAGTACTTATTTAGCATTTCTTAGACAAACTTTGAAGTAATTTATTTTATATTTGAAGTTAATATATTTTCAAACTTCAGAGTAAGAATTCTGAATCTTTTTTCCTAATGTTGTTTCATTTTCAATTTTTTAGTATAAATATAATTATGTATAAAAGGATAATTGAGATGCATAATCAGGGATAACGAAATAACACGTCAATACATTAATCCAAATAAGTTTAAGTTTGGATGAACTGAAGTATATTTAACACTATACTTACAATAACTGGTAGAAATAGGTATGTATTAAGTGTTGGTATGTTCAGTGTAAAAAAAATCAAATATTCCCATTAAAACAGAAGATAATGCTTCGTATTGAGTAGGATCGAGATAAAACTGTAACAATACAAAACATTCCTTGTCTGAGAAATGTTAAACTACAATAATTTATACAGACCTGCTCCATGGTACAGAAAATTCATCCCGAATTTTTCATTGTATCATCCCAAAGATCTCCCATTACCTTTGTGGTAGCCAGTTGTGACAAAACTGATGAACCTTTAGGTGTTTAACTATGCATCGGCTCTAACACCTTTTCTGAATTGCTGAGTCCTAATTTCCTGTAGTAACTCTCTCGAGAAGTGAAATATCTCGCAATGACTCCTCGACTATTGTCAAAAGATCAAATTGTTTGTTATTACACCACCTCGCCGAGACGTTCTTTCGGAGGTTTAGGTGGAGGATGTAACACTTTTTTTTTGCATTATTTACAACTATTTTTCTTTACTATTTAACTACAGCCAGATGGTGCTCCTTGTCCTTTTGGAGGGAAAGTCCCTTTTTCCCACTTAAAAAGGAGTTGCAATAAGATTTTATGCGTCTTTCTCCTTTGCAAAATGTTGTGATGTGCTATAAAATGAGGTGTATGTTTTGTGTCCACTGTTGTGTTGTGAAACATAAAGTTTATTAAACATTTTTTCCTGTATACATCGGTCCTTATGATTTTTTCCAATGGAAGAAGGTACTGACCAGTTATTTTTAAGGGGAGTCGGAAACCTCTATACCAGGGGTACTCAACCTGTTTTTCTTCTGGGCCGCATACATATGTTAGTTATTTCACGCCGGCCACAATATGAGAGTAAATGGGGGGGGGGGGGGAGAAAAGTGTTAGATAACATTGGAAATTTAAAATGTGGAGAATTGATCAAAATATTATAACTCCTGTTTTGCTTTTTTTTTATATATTTTTTACTTTTGTCACTAACACTAAATTAGACACATTTAAGAAACACTCCTTCACAATTTCCGCATCAGTAAACGGTTTCATATGATTACCAATAATATAACATACTTCATAGGATGTCTTTGTTACTGCTGTGATATTACAATTGACAAAACACTTTGTTGCTGTTGCAAAGATTATTCAAGAAAGCTTATTTATCACCTCTTGAAAGAGATCTTCGAGGAAAAATGTCATTGAATGATTCCTGTTTATTGGTATTTTTTTAAATACAGCACTTTCGTGACAAATCAAACAATTATTATAATCCATGTTTGTTTTTCACTAAAAATAGTCAACCTCTCAATCGTCTTGAAACGATATATTTTCTTCGAATATTTTTCGCTTGCAAGATATAAAAGATAGTTACAATTTAGTTCCACCTATAAAATCGTCGTTACTCTACTGTTGTCTGTTATCTCTAACCGTAACCGTTCAAAATAGAAAAAGAATATCAATTCGTACCCGTATGACACCAAAAGCAAAATTGGTATATTTTATTTCTTGACAGAGAATTTCCCACCAAATTTTTAATACAAATATGTAAATTTCTCAGAAATAGGCCATTCCCGGGACACTTAAAAAGGTTCGGCGGGCCGCAGGTTGAGTATCGCTGCTCTATACCGACAATGTTAAATTGACTGTTTTCGATGTGCCTTTTCTCAAAATCTGTCATATGTACATGCTTGAAATTTTTTCCAGAATTAAAGTACACCTTTTCTGAAATGAGCATTTAGCTATTTTTAAATTTTTTAATAATTTATAAAATATTTTATCAAACATAGTGAAATTGACCCATTTTTCACATAAAAAAATTTGTAAGAAATAAATTTTGAGTTTTTTTTACAAGAAGTTCGTTTCAGTATATATTAACCATCATTATAAATATTTCATAAAAAACTTAAATACCTATGAACATTATTTTCCCAGAAAAGGTACATCGAACATCAAAAATTTACATTTTGAGATAAATGAACTTTAATGTATAATTACTTTTTTATTAAAACATTCCTCCCCATGCTCCAAATGATCTACATTTTTTTTAGTCTCATCATCCTCTCTATTCCTTTTACTTCTATTTTCTTTCCTAACTTCCTTTGTTTTTTGTAAACATGAATAAATATGTAACAGTCTCCGTTTGTCGAGGCGATCCGTTGCCTGAATCGTGTAATTACCAGGCTCAATATTAAGTTTCACAAAATTTCTGGTTTTAATACATTTTTCATATTAAATGATGAAATTGCATCATATGTACCCAATGATAATACTCCTATTTATACAAACATTTTCTTCGATATACGAGACCATATTACGTTAGGATTTCCACTTTCAATGGGATTTTGGGTACCTCCAAGTAAACACTTTTTTTTTTTTTTAGCAATTCTGGATTAAATATTTTGAATTCCATCATTCATTCACTTTTAAGCAAAAA
>BMAV01012413.1:73034-100988 GCA_019973955.1 Trichonephila inaurata madagascariensis | reverse complement strand
ATATGTACCCAATGATAATACTCCTATTTATACAAACATTTTCTTCGATATACGAGACCATATTACGTTAGGATTTCCACTTTCAATGGGATTTTGGGTACCTCCAAGTAAACACTTTTTTTTTTTTTTAGCAATTCTGGATTAAATATTTTGAATTCCATCATTCATTCACTTTTAAGCAAAAATAAAATACTTTGTTTTCATTTTTCGCCATTTACATGGGCGGGGCCCAGTTTCAATGATTATTTAAAAATAGGTTTTAAGGGCTTCTGACTATTTTAGAGGTTAAAGTTGAGTATTTTTAGAAATATTACAATCTATACAATTTAAAAATGTAAATATCTCAAATTTGTCATATTAAGAAAATTTTAGGTTTCCAACACCTCTTATAATTTATTCATAAAATTGTTTAATTGTTGTAATATATTTGGAACTTTATATGAAAAAGTTTTTGTCCTTTCATGTTAAAATTTTGTGGTTGTATCCGCTATAAATCTACTAAATACCTTTACAACAGCACAATCCTGTATTTATATCTTAATTATTCAGAAATATATGCTCTCCTATATTCACACTTCTAAAATTATGTCCATACAGCAAATTCATTAATAAAGTCTAGAAAAGTATTTTACATAAAAGCATCTATAATAAAGAAATAATAAAACTATATCTTGTTTATTTTTAAATCAAGAAATGAGTAATTAAGGAAAGAATTTGAAAAATTGTTACTCATATTACTAACAGATAAAATAAATATATAATCAAAAAATTTTAATACCTAGAATTTTAGTGATAATGTTTTATTCAACTTAATTAGAATTATGAATCGGAGTGATAAATCTTAATATTTATTAGAACATGGTTTTGATAATTTTACTTGGGAGATATGTCAGCAGAATTCTAAATATTTAAAATACTAAAATTGCAGTTTTAAGTTTTTGTATATGGATCTCCTACAAAAGGTACTAGACTTTAAAAAGTGATTGAAAATGAGTAATTATACAAGTGAGGTAAATCTTTCAACTATCCCCCCCTTTTTGTTTTCAAACAGAAGCGATATATTTCATGGAATGATTCCGAACAATGCATCCATATCATAGCTAAATTATTTATAAATATATATTTGTTTTTGTCAAAAAGCATTTAATAACCAAAAAAATCAGTGAAGCGCACTAAATTAATTAGCTTCTTTCATTTGTCTGTTAGAGCCCTCGTATTGCTTCGTTATTCGACACCAATCATTTACACATTACTTTCTACTGATTAAATGCGGGAAAAATAGTCTCTTATTCCTTTTTTTAAATAATTTAACCACAGATTCTTTGGATGATCTGTGCTTTGAGATTTTTAGGGAAGAGTAAATAAGTCATACTTATGAAAAATTTCTGTAGATCGATAGAAATTAAATTTTTAGCAAGCTAAGCACTTTAACTCAGATTAAATGAGCTAAGGACTGGTACATGATGAGAGGATTCCCCCTGTAAATGGGAGAGGGCAGAAACTTTCAACTGATTTGATTTTTATGTGAAGAAAAAAAATTATCAATCAAAAATCTAATTTCTCTTTGTGTATACATGTCTATAGAATTTTTACTATAAATAGAAAAAGGGTGTATTTATAAATATCTTAAATACATCCTAAGTTGGGGCTCTTACAGACCATTTTATTCAAGATTGTCCATACAAGTCTAAGGAATTTTCATTACAACTAGATAGTATGGTTAACAATTGAATATGTACGCTGGTTAAGATACTTTTCAGGAAAGTGTTTTACTTTCATTTATTAATTGTTTTCAAACTATCTCTATATCTGCCGACATAAGGCCTATCTATTACTCAGGTTTAGAGGCAGTGCCGATTTAAGCTCATTTCGGATTCTGGGTGTAGGAGATCTACAGGACCCCTTGGCACTGGAGGGTCGAAATTTATAACCAGAAAATCTGGTTAAGACCTGCTTATCCGGGCCCCTGGGTGCTAGTTCCAAGTACCGAATGGATAAACCGGCACTGTTTAGGGGGTCCAAATCTAAGCTGGCATCCCACTCTCCACATCGATACCATACTAATGGGGAAATCTCCTCCATTAGGTCCTGTACATAATAAAACTTTAATTAAAATAAGGATCAAATATGTGGCATGATTAAACATTCAAACTACTAAGGTGTTATAACTTTGCTTTCTGTGTGGGACTGGCCTATATACTTTTGTGATTCAAGAAAAAGAAAAGAAGATTCGCTTATATTTAACTGTAACTGCCTTAACTGTAAACAACATTTTCAAAAGCATTTGTGTTTACGTTAATTGTAAATGTGATTTTTTAATATTAAACATTGAACAGTTAATTTTTAAGTTATGAAAGCTTTGAAATATTTATCTTATATTATTTTCCTTGGAATAAATTATGATTCAGGTAAATTAGAATTAACGTATTCGGATTTATTAATTTGTTGTGGGTGTGGTTTTTCAGATTTTACCATCTGTGTAACATCATATTTCATTCTCGAACTTAAATAATTTTCTGACCTTTATTCCTTGATTTTTAATGAAACTGTGCCAAAAATTATTAACTGATTGTAATTAAGTTTTAATGGAATAAAAATATTGAAACAACTTGTTGAATATGGGATTTATTCTTAATGTATTTAAATATTTAGATTTAAAAACCCTCCAAATACAAGCTTTCTATTAGGAAAATAATTTTTCAGAATTAATGAAGGTATTATGATATATAATTATTACATTGATGGACAATTGTTAGTTCCATCTGTTTTATACATTTGTCATATTATATCTGATTTATACGGTCTATTTGAAAAGATATTGCAACAATTAAATGTTCTAAATGTTTGAAAAATATACCAACTGAACTTGTATAATTTAAGCATATTTTATTTATCATGAACAGCATAATTGACCCAGATCCTATCACGACCCTCTAATTTGGCTTTCTTTTGCGATAATGCTGAATTGTAAATGTTTTTCAAAAACATAAATGTTATAATAGGAAATTATGGGACTTACGTATTATCGCAACCTATTGGCGACATTATATGAAACGAAGAACCTGGTTACCAATTCAGCGCATGCAACGCAGGAAATCGGGGTTGCCAACTTGCTGTGTTATTAATAGAGTTGGTGGTTGTAATAATACATAAGTACCAAAATTATTTTTACTCAGCTGTTAAAATGATAAACAATTTAATTATAAATGGACAATTTGTTATAAATTCAAAGCATATTAATATTAGATATCAGTTTTTGTATGTAATTCAATCATGGTTATAGACCCTTATTCTAAAATTTTGAATGTCATAAATTCACTGTGTGCAGTTACTTTATTTCTGTATAATTTAATTTTTGCTAATGTTTATAAAGTTTCAGAAAAAAAAAAAGGAATTTTATAATATTATAAGCTTAACTTTTTTAAAAAAAAAAATGTGTAAATTTAGTTTTAGGTATTTAAATATGATTTGCAATGATAAGTTTCCACTAAGAGACATAATTATGTATTATTTTTCTGGTATATTAAAAATTAAGGAATTTTCTACCATTTAAATTATAGCATCAAAATGTACTAAATTAATACTTTTTTAAATAATAATTTAACTATTGCTTTATGATAGATGTGTGAATCATTAAAAAATTGGTATCTTTTGAAGAAAGCTAAATTTGTTGCTAGTGCTGTAGAAAGGAAACAAATCTGACAAAACTGTATTGATTTGTGATTTTCCCATAGATATGAACAGGAAGTTCTGAATAAATGTAATATAGAAGAATAGCCTAAATACTGTAACTAAAATGAAAAAGTAAATATGTGTAGAATAACAGATTATAAATAATGCAAAGAAGAAAAGAATATGAAAAAGAAAGAATTAAAACTTGGATTATCTTTATAAAGGTAAACCAAAATTGTAAATTGGTTGCAGTTAGTGTAGCTATACTGATGTTGAATTAACAAAATAACAATTATGTACAGATAGTAAATTTGTAAAAAGTACCTTAAGCCCTGTTTACATGCACAAAAATGGCCTGCAAAATACCGGCATTAATCCTCTCTAGACCGGTTTACAGGACAAACCAGCATTTTACCGGTTCGAAAAGGAGGGTAAATTTCGCACCTGCTTTGAATGAGGGCAAATTAGGGTGAAAAGCGAGTTTGTTTTCTAGTTTTCCCAGGATGCATTGCAACTGAGATTCATTTGTTCAAGCAGATTTATAGAGAATGCACGTTGGACAACACAAGAAATTATAAAATGGATATTAAAAGGGAAGTGGAGTGAAATGTAAAGTAAAAAATAAATTTAAGGGGAAAAAAATGAACAAGAATGTGAAAAAATTATGAGATTTTATTTATTTATATTATTTTGCAATATATAATTATGTTGAAAATATCTTTAATAGTACATAAAAGTATTCCAATGGATGAAAAATTTACACTCAAATTAAAGAGTAACATTGAAAAATAACCAACTTGAACTTCATAATAAAAAATTTATATGTTTAAAATTTTATTAGCAAAAGTTTTATGCCTGCATGTCTTTGTATATAAGAAAAGTAATAAACATAAATGCTGAATAAATCTAGAATTTTTATTTATTTTTTGACATTACCCTATAAACCGAAAATATTTGTAACTTTATATAAAAATATTCCAGTGAATTAAATCTTCAAAGTTACTGTATTTTGTTTGTGTGTAAGTTTAAGTTATAATTTTTATCTTTATTATAAATAAATTATAAATTTAAAATTTTACTATCGTAAGTTTTAAATCTACATCTCTTCGCATAACCAAAGTAAGAAACTAGAATGTTAAATAAATAAATTTCTATTTTTGACAATATTTTATAAGTTCAAAATATGTTTGTAATAAAAAAAACCTTGTATAAAACATTCCAATGTGTTAAATCTTAAATTTACTCACAAACAAATTTTAAAGAAACATTGAATTTACCATTTTTAGTATCATAATAAATAATTATAAATAACTCAAATTATAATATTTTACATCTCAGCATTTTTTAGCACAATAGAAAGAAATATATTTGTGAATCCAGGATCTGATTGTAAATTATTAATTTTGTCTGTTCATCCATTGCAAAAAACAAAAAAATGTGAAGCAACATGGCTTCTGAATAAGGCGATATCAAAGATTCTGGATGGTAATCACACTCAACATTCTGGATGTTTCCATGTTTATACTGTGCAGTCATTTGAATCTATCAACCAATCACCAGATTCTCATATGTTGTTGTGTTGTTTCTTATGCCACCTGATCTTGACTGCGTCAGATTCAGGCCCATGAAATTCATCATGGCAAGGGGCTAGATGTTCACCTGTCGTTGGCCGTAGCCTTGAGCACTATGCAGGTGACAGTACGATTTAGCTCGGTTCTGCCCCAATTTTGAAGAAGAACCCCCTGGGGGAGGGTCAGGGCCCTTCTACCTCTCTTCCCCTTCCACCAACCTCACAAGAGGACTTGCGGTTATTAAGGGTACCCCCCATGCCGCGAAGACACTATACATTTACAAACATCCATGTCTTCTCCGGGATTCGAACCCAGACCCTACGGCACAGCAGTCAGTGTCGCTAACCACTATACCGATTTTCATGTAAACTGGCTGAAAAAAGAAATGCCGGTAAAAAGCTGCCTTTTCTCCCCAACCCCAAATTTGTGGGCTTACATGTAAACAGGACCTTAGAAATACTGTAACGCTGGCTTGTGAAAAATTATTTGGTCTTCTAAGGTCATTTGGTCATTTATTATTACTCATACTCTTTGGTTACTAACACTTCTAAAAATCACAGTGTAAAGGAGAACATATACATATGCATGCAAGTATTTGAATATTATTAATTTTATTTATAAGACATTCAAGATAAAACAAATTAAAATAAGATTTTATTATGAAAAATTGGTAAATTACTGAAGTTATTATGACTTCATTTGAATCAACTGTTACTTTTTTTTCTATTGAATTCCAATTACCATAAAATCTGACATATAATGCGCACCTATACTTTATAGTTGCATCTTTTAATTTTGAGGTATATTCATCATATAATGCGCACCCCCTTTTTTACGAAGGAACCTGAAATGTATGTTAGCAATGCTGTTATATTTTAAAGCCATTTGTTCGAGATATTATCTGAGAATTTTGAAAAAATAGTATATTTCTAGAAAAATAACCCTTTAATTTCATAATGTATTACATTTCTTTTAAATAAACAGTATTCCGATCTTTGTAGAAGTCGAAGTTTTTTTTGTGCACGTCTCTTTTTTTAATTTTGAAGCTATCGTTTTTATACCGGGCGTATAATGCAACCTGTAAATTTTGATCTTATTTTTTGTGTTAAAAGTGCATGTTATATGCTGGATTTTATGGTAAGTTTAATCATTATAAATAAAATGTGTACATTACTTTTAAAGAATTTGGCTTTGTAAATGCATCTGTATTTTTTAAGTAGTTTGAATATGTCTTAATTTAAAATTTTAATTGTAGTTCTTGGACAACAGAATCCTTCAATTTCTTACATAACGAAAGAGAAGTATGCCAATATTGGTGATACAATTGATCTTCATTGTTCTGTCCACTATGCCTCTATTTATCCAGTGAGATATATTTTTTTATTGTGGATTTTTCTCTTTATTTTTTTCTATCCTAGTACTTCTTTAAGTTGTATATATTTTAACCACGCACATTCTTTCGTTAAATGAAGTATGAAAAAGATACATTGTTTTTGGTTTTTTAAAAATTGTATTACATTTACATTTTTTTTAAAAAAAAATCGTTATTTAAAAATGGTTGTATGAAATATATTTTGTTACTTACACTCTATAATGGTTTTGACAAAAATGAAAACTGATCCAGTAATAGTTAAAGTTGCTTTGACAAAAGTCTTTTCTTCATGTTATTTGAGTATTGCTTGTTGTGACTTAAATTTGTTTTTCAGTTACTTGAAGTAATGTGAATAAAATATCAAAATATAAATTTATTAATTTATATTTTGGAAAATTATTTATGTATCAATTTTTTTTTTTTTTTGCATATTGAGAGTTGAAAGAGGTTAATACTTTTTAGAAATTAAAAATCTGCTTGTATTTAAATTCACAATAATTTTTAAATTCTGTTTGTAACACATTTATTTCTGAAATTTTTTTTATACTTAAATGTAATTATAACTTTTTGAACCTTCCCTCCCTCCCCATGAGAAATTGTAAGAGTTAAAATTTTTTTACCTTAAATTCATTATGGGTATGGAATTTGTTGAATAAATTCATCAAAAAATAATGAAGTTATATGTATACATAAATTGTAATGAAATAAGTTAAAAGGAATTGAAACAAAACTAATTTTAATTAAGGAGTTATAAATTAAGAAAAAAATTATAATAGAACAAAAAAATGTTTATTGGAAAATTTTCAAATTTTGACTAAAAAATTCCAAGAATAAGTTTTTGATTCTTTAATACAACATAGTAAATGAGAAAATAATGTGTAGAAAAAGTATAATTTTTTAAAAAAAATCGAAGAGAGTTGTTTCAGTTAAATTGAATTCTTTCTTATTTAATTTCATAAACAGCTTAAGTTATAGTCCTAATATTTTCTTGGTTTATTTGAGGATTTTTTTAAAGTTTAAGAGAAAAATGTGCTCCATCCTAAAGCTGAAAAAGCTAGTAACATGTTTACATTTAAAAAGTTTCATTTTGCTAAAAAAGGGTTCAAATCTATAATAAAAATTTTTTGCCAATGAAATACATAGGGGGGGGGGGGAGAATAAATAAAATATACTTAAATGAAATTTTAAAACTGAAAAAAAGAAATGAATTGTATTATTTCATAAAATTAAGAATATATTTTTTATAGACAGAGAAATTATCTTTTTCATATGTATGTATCTATTCTATGTATTTGTTAAAATGTACCATGTAATTTATTAAAAAAATTTTTTTAAATTGTTTTGTAGCATTTTGTTATCATAATGTATTCATCCCTTTAGTAAGGCATTGCATATTAATTGTAGGTCTTATGGGTAAAGATCGATGACAAAGGTCAACATTCAATCATATCTAGTGGTAGTTCACAAATCATTCCAGATCAACGTTATTCCATTCGTCATGATGAAGCCAGTAGTACTTATACGTTACAGGTAAAGTATAGTAGTATATTGTAGGAATTTTTGTTGTCATTTGAATTTATATTCTTATTGAAATGGTTTATTGTTCTGTTTTTACATTTTATTCATTTTCCTGTTAATTAAAAAAAATAAATTTTTTTTTAGATTACTAAAATTCAGCAAGTGGATACTGGGCTATATCAGTGTCAAGTTATTATTGCTTCAGCTAGCAAATTGACTGAAGATGCTTGGGTGTATGTTAGAAGTAAGATAACTGCTTTTAAAAAAAACTATCTTTTTTGCTCTTATTAATTATAGATTGATACATTTATTTTGTTTAATTTAAAGGGGTAATTCAGTTTTTTTAGTTCCTAGAAACTTGTTACAATTTTTTTGATATTATAAACATTTATTTAATTTTATTATGATTAAGATATATATTAAAATACAGTTGAACCTCTATTTAACGAAGTCGCTAAATTCTGAAAAAAAAAGTTCGTTATATGGACTATTCATTATACAGACCTTCATCTTTGAGTATACTTTATAAACCACATAAAACAAATTTTAAATTCATAAACACTACATAGTAAAAAAAGCAATTTTTTCAGGCCTTTTTGTAAAGTAATATATATTTATTTTTATATCTTATCCATCCAAAAAGAAAAAGGAAGAAAAACTGCAAGGAAAACAAGAACAAAGAATGTTGAAGAATATACTGTATTTCCAACATTAAGAAAATAATTTTATATTAAAATTAATGAATTTTAAGGATATTTTCTAATTTAAAATATACAAGTTATTTTGAACATACATTATTTTATAACTAGAAATTCTAAGCATACAAATTGCAATTGAAATACAATTTAAATGCCCAGAATTCTATTGCTCTTGGTGAGTTAGGCATCTAATAAAACCAAGATTTATGACCGCCATGAGATGTATTAAAAGTGAGAATAACTTAAATTGTCCTGAAATACTTCAAAAATAGGGAGAAAAAAATTGAATCCCAAAAGAAAAAGTTCGTTATATAGAAAATGCACTCCACTATTGAGAAGTTATTTCACGAAGTAAATCGTGAAATGTTCTTTGGAAAAAGTTCACTATATAGAAAAATTTGTAATATAGAGACTCGTCAGATGTAGGTTCAACTGTATTTGTTCGTAATAGGTTTAATTCATGTGATGTCATAGTCACATGAAAAATACAGTTATGTGTTTCCATCCAATGTGTTGATGCACTTTGCTGTTGCCAATTGCGTTTTACAGAAACCTTCTTTTTTTTTTTAAAAATACATATTTGTTAACAATAATAATACTCGTACAGAAACAAAATACACTTGATTTGAAAGTACTTATATAATAGACTTTTTCAAAGAAATTTCAAAACACTTTTTTGAAAAATTTTAATATTTCAACATCTTAATGAATTGATCAAATGTGAAATTTTATCTAAATTTTAAGAAAAGAATAACAAGTACAAGTCTAATGTCATTTTTAAATTCAACAGAGGAGACATGATTGCATTTATCATATGACTGTCATGAATTTAGTCCGATGAGATCTACTTAAAAATACTTCTCTATGTTTGGGGTTGAAGTCTTTGCATATAAGGGATGGGGATTGTTCCTCATTATGTAAGCACTTTTATAAACAGATGATCTTGAAGAAGAAAAGTTTTGTTACTTATCACCTAGTGGAAAATTTTAATGATATTAAATATTGAAACAAGTATGTGTGCTGTTTATTGTATGATGGAAACTAGTTCTGACTTCTCATTGTTAATCTGGATGCTGTAAACTGGAAAGATTTGCTTCAGATATATTTTAAAGCACAAAACTGAAATTATTTCATAATTAATGAATAATAATAATAAAAAAATAAGTGCTACTTTGCTGATTTAACCCTCCAAGGGGTCTGCACATAAAATCCTGTCATTCTAGAGATGCTTTTTTTGCCTTCATGGAAGATTCTCAAAAGTAGTTCAGCTGTATTTTTAAAAATACGGCTCAACCGCTTTTGAGAATCTTACTTGAAGGCAAAAAATATTTGCGGTTCATTTTTGAAGCATCTCTAGAATGGCAGGATTTTACGTGCAGAGATGCTTTTTTTGCCCTCATGGAATATTATCAAAAGCAGTTGAGCCGTATTTTTAAAAATACAGCTCAATCGCTTTTGAGAATCTTACTTGAAGGCAAAAAAATACGTGCGGTGCATTTTCGAAGCATCTCTAGAATGGCAGGATTTTACGTGCAGACGGCTTGGAGGGTTATAAAGTAAGTTTGCTGTACTATTGGTTACAAGTTGAATATTATGCTAAATTTAGAGCATGAATAGTGTGAGGAAGATACATATGAATAGATGTTTGAATCAATTCTTAAACAAGTATAAATTTTTTTTAAAAAAGCTAAATTAAAATTAAATATTCTTTTGTATTATTTTGAAATTTTATTTTTCTAAATGTTTAAAGTGATGTTCATTAGGTAAAAATATCATTTAATAACAAAAAGAAACTAAAGATTTTTTTAAAGTTTTTTAAGTATTATAAATATATTTTGCAAAATTTATTTCTTTAAAATTAAGCTTTAAATTAGGAACTTCACTCTCTAAATTGAGATTTTTTCTGGTTTTTTTGGAAGAAAGCTTAAAATTACATTTGTAAGCATTGTTTATGCTTTGGAAGATAAAAAATGAATTATTATTACTTTGTTTTCTTGTGAACTGCCAAGAAATTTCTTTATTGTTTTATTTTTCTATAGTAACCATCTGTTTCATGATGTATTGACACAATTTTTGTAAAAAATTATCCAAACTTTCAATTTTTTTTATTGTTAAATTTAGAATATAGAGTATTATGATTATTATAAATATTATTTTTTATTATGATATATATTGTAATACAATATTATTATACATTATGATTAGGAATGTAGATTTTGTTAAGAAAACAGTATTCTGGTGCTTTTAAAAGTCTAGAGATTAATAAAAATAATTACTTACAGTTTTATAATCGTTATGTTTATGAAATATTTTATTTAGCTTAGAATTGATTTTTTTAAAGTTTTTAAACATAAACTTTTTAAAAAAATTAAACACATTTCAAGTTTAAACATGATTGAAATCATTTATTAGAATAACTATTCCATAATTCTAAATGTACTTAAATGTGCTAGATTTGAAAAGAACAAATTTAATCCTTGCACGGAATTTATGCTGCATTTTTTTTGATATTCTGAAATTTAGAAGTATTAAAGTGAAATATTTTTATATAAGCATACATGGAAAAATCAGTGCTGAACTTTTTAGAATATGAACTGTTTCAAATAAGTAATGTGAACTGTATTAAAGTATAAATTTTGTTTTTTCCCCACGTAGTTCCACCAGTAATACTTGATAACAGTACTCAGACAGTTCAAACTACTTCTGGTGCAAAAGTATTTTTGCAGTGCTATGCAACAGGGTATCCTGAACCAAAAGTCTCTTGGAGAAGAGAGAATAATGATATTTTGCCTACTGGTGGTGTTGTGTACCGTGGGAACATTTTGGCAATACATAACATAAGTAAACATGATCGAGGTACTTATTATTGTATTGCTGATAATGGTGTTGGCAAAGGAGCTCGGAGACATGTTGGTGTTGAAGTTGAATGTGAGTATTATTTTTCTATGGTGAAAGAACTTAGTTAAGAATTTGTTTTTCTGGGTTGAGTATCTTAAAACATTACAAAAGCAGCAGAATTTATGTTTTTCTTATGATTTTTGAAATTTTCAAGTCTATCTGTTGAATCAAGTACACAGTGATGATTTGCAAATAACTTTTTCTGTGCTTAAAATAGAACCAATCAATTATTACATCATATCTAGTAATAATTTAAAACAAATTTAGGTACAATCAGTGGAATGTGAGATTTTTTTTTATTTCTGTAAATTAAGATAATTATATATTGTGTAAAGCTAGATATTTAGACTTCTTCCACTTATGATTTTCTTATTACATTTGCTGCAATCTAGAATTTCTAATTTAAGGCTGTCTTCCCTCAAAGTTAAAATTAAGGGTCCCAAAACTGAATATAATTTCAGACAATAATATTATATTCTGATTTAGTTATCCTATTGAAAGCAGCATGTTTTATTTTGTTATTCATTTTTTTTAGTTGAGACTTTTTTTCTGGTATAAAATAGGCTTCATATTTTCCCTTACATGATAAATCTAAACGAGTTTTCAAATTTTACATATTAAAGAGGAAAAATTGCTTATTTGTAGAATGTTTTCAAATTTTATAAATACAATAGTAGAAACAGATATATGTGTTAATAACTATATTGTGGATTTTCATAAAAATTTGAATATTTTTCTGTTTGAAAATGTGTTTCAAATTTTATTTAGGCACTTTAATATTATCATTATAAAATTCTGTAATTTATAAAACATTTTTTCCATATGTTTTGAAAATTATTATACTTATCTTTTGTATTCCAGCTGTTTTGATTTTATTTTAATAAAATTCCCATCACTTCTGAAGTCCAAAACTACAGTAATTTTTTTTAAAAAAACAGGATTTATATAAAATTGAAATTTATAAATTTAACCAATGATTATGAAGTTTTTTTATTAAATCTTTTCCACTGATTTTAGTTGTGAAGTTTATTTTGGTTACTTGCTTAAATACTCAGTATCCTTGTTGAATGTTTGTATTAAAATATAAATTCTGGGATATGAAGATTTTATCAAAACTCTACCCCTCTTTACTATTTAAAAATAAATAAAATGTTTTAGTAAAACATTGTAAAAATCTGAACCTTTTGGTTATCTATGTTAATAATTCTGATTGGAAGTATTAGATGTATTCTTAATACTCATTATAGAAAGTTAAAATTAAACACACTAATTTTTTTTAAAATTAAGTTAATTTACTATTAGTTAATAATTAAATATAATATTAAAAAATATTAATTATACCTGAAGTCCCTAACACTACTTTGTAAAAAGTGAAAGGGAGTAAACTGTGTAAACTGTGAAAGAGAGAAAAGGCTTCATTCAGGGATATGTAGATTATTTTTATGAAATCTCAGGTAAATAGTGATTCTCTTATAAATGATGATTCCTTCAGTAAGTGTATAAAATTCTAAAAAATTATTTTTTGGCAGTGGTAGAAACATTTAACATACAAAAAAACCAATAAAACAAGTAATATAAAAAAAAAAAATTAAGTCAATTTCTATTTAGATCAAAAAAGAAAATTTTTATTTTAGCTACTTTTTATTAAATAGTTACAATTAATATAAATATGTATATACATATGACACAGAATTGCAAGATTAAGTGGTAATTAATTTTTATTAATTATCATTAAAGTATCAAATTGTCATCCAAAACAATCATAAATATAAAATTTCAGTTCAACTGAATGCTTTAAAACGCGAGAAAAAACCTTTTCAAGTTTTGATACAAGTCGCCAAAATGGTCGCTAAGTCGCCAAAAATGATGCCAACAGGGCTGTATTTGTAATTCTTTAATTAATTAGTTTTAATCGATTAATTATAATTAAATTACTGTATTGTCATCCAAAATAATCATGTATATAAAATTTCAGCTCAATTGAGCACTTTAAAATGTATTTTATTAACAATTGAAAATTCAATGAAGATAGATAAATAAATAAATATATAGAGAGTGTGAGCTAATAGTAGGAATTGAAAAAGGGTAAATGACTATAAATGTACACTTAAAAGTACTAAAAATTAGTATAAAAACAGATAATCATGATTTTTGTGAGAATTCTGAAATGACTCATTGGTAAGGATAACCAAAATAATCCATAAAATAGAAGTATAAAAACCCTGAGTGGGGCACTTATAGGTGGCTCTTGAAACTTAATGTTGGTAATGAAAAGTGTTTTGAAAGTTAAGTATGCAAAATGCCTTCAGAATCAGAATTTAATTGTATATTTTTATGAATTACACACACACAAATAGATTTAATATGTGTATAGGATGTTGGATTAACATGAAATATATTGGATTGAATAATGATATAAATATATTTATAAAGATAAATCTATCATTGTTATAAAAGTATCATTTAACCTGAATTATATAATTGCTATTACATAGATAAAAAATAAAAGCATATCTGTAAATTAGAAATATTTACATACCTGAAATCTCAAAACATTAAAAAAATATCCCACATTTTGTAAGTCGAATATAGTTAAACAATATTAAATTTTCCACTAGATGTATGCTTGATATATGAGGGCTGAAAATTTAATTATGGAAACTATTTATTTACAATTGATACAAAATAGACATAGCTATGTTATAAAGTTTTATAGAGTCTCTCAATGCGGTTCACAACAGCAGTTTGTATGACTCATTGCCAGGGATGTGGAAATTATAGGATACCTTCAAAATTTCCTGTTGTGTTGATAGTTCAAATGAAACAGTTTGGCATGTTTCAGAAATGGACATTAGTATTTTGCATTGAGGATCAGCTGTTGTGTAATGTAAAATGTTTGGATATAACCATCACAGTTGTTCATAAAAATTTCCATACTTTTCACATTGCCAGTGTTTTGATGAATTTTCAGTTTTCCTGGTGACTGTAATAAAATCATTAATTTGATTAGCATTTCATTTGTGGCTTATAGGATTAAGTTCATGTTTCTTCCAGTAGTAATGTGAATCCTCTCCTTCATGCTGATAGTGTTCTAAGTGGGTACAAGCAGCACCATATACTCATCTCTGCATTTCCTTTTAATTATGCTGAACTCATCATGATGCAGTTTTTTATTCTAGGTGCAAGCTTAATCTCATTCTTTTGATCTGTTTTGGAAACTGTGTTACAGACATGATTCAAAAAATTGATGCAAATATTAAAAACTAATAAATTTATTTACAATATGTACAGTTGATACTTTAAGCATTACAAGAGAGCAAGTCCATTGATTCTTCTCATTCTCTACTGCTTCTCTCCACTTCCACTTGCTACTTCATGTTTATACATTACAATTGCTTCCATTTTTATAGATTTACACCAGACATTCCTTCAGAGTGTGATTCACAATAATATATGCTAATCCTACTCTTTGGAAAAGCTCACAAATTGTATGACATTGATCACTGTCCAGCAATCCAGTAAGAACATATTTTTCTTTTACTGTTACAGAGATGATCTGGTCAACACATATCTGCCTCATTTTGGTATCCCTTATTGAAAGCATTTACCAATCATTGTTTTATAAGGCATAGCCAATTTCTTGTAAGCCTTTTGAAAATCGTAATGATTCTGTTATACTGTGGCATATACAGTTGTTTTCCAACCTTGTTATTTCTATTTAAAAAGTGTGATAAAGCTATATAAGAAGGCCTGCTATTCTTGTTGCTATGCATGTACTTGAAGTGGTAATGGAGAGCTTATTTATACTGAAGTTTGGTAGGTATGCAGCTAACATTTGATATCTGCAACATTATTTGATTCTATTATGTAGCATCTCTGTAGCAATATTGCCACTATTAAAATTCTAACCCTCATATGTCATGTTACAACCTGTTAAAATATTGTGATATGTTTATTTTCAAATTATTTGTAAGTGCAGAAGATTGATAATATTTGTTTATATTGAATTAGTATTTTAAAAACAGTTAATAAATAACAAATATTATTTAGATAATAATAAAAATGTGATTATGAACATCACTTTTTTAAAAAAAAAAATTGATTTATAACCAATTTAGTTATTTTTGGGCTTTGTGATAATTCACTGTATTGTTCACAAAGTTTTTGACTTGTTTGTCCTGCATTTTTCATTATCTCTATAATTAAAAACTATTTCAAAATTGTTTAATTTCTGTGATAATTCAAATTTTTAATATTTGTTTTTAGCATCCTAATATTTAATTTTTTTTTTGTTGCTGAAATATTTATAGTTCAATACAATTTTTCTTTTTAGTTGCTCCTGTCGTTTATGTTCCTAAGGGTAGATACAAACAAGCATTGGGTTATGATATGGATTTATACTGTCAAATTGAGGCATATCCAGAACCATCCATTTTATGGTTAAAAGATCAACAACAAATATTTGATAATCAACGTGAGCATTTTATTACTACATTTAGTTCTGAATCTGGTTTTCTTGAAACAAAGTTACGTGTTGCTGAAATTGAGGAAGATGATTATGGTGTTTACACATGTAAAGCTATAAACAAACTTGGACATGACCAGAAATATATAACACTAGAAGGTAACTATCTTATGTTTTTTTTTTCTCATTTTTTCATAATTTTGGTAAAACTTTCAATGTTTTTTATTCTATTTGAGAATATTCCATGAATAAAGATTAGGTAATTTTCTAGATTATGATTTCTTACTTAAAATTTTCTTGTTCATTATCTTGTTATTTATAATTTCATCTACTAATTGTTAACAAAAGCATATTTTTGATTTATCATTGAGATCAGAATTATTTTGAACTTCAAATTCAGTTAAGGTTATTCTAGATTAAATTCATGATTAAAGAATTTTGTACCAAAACTTACTTCATAAAGAAACAATAAAAATAGTTTTTCCAAGTTTTGTCATTTTTACAAGTTTTATAAAAAATGTAATTTTTTTGTTTCTGAAATTTTAATAATGAATTTGCATTTGCTTTAATTCTTGCAAATAATTAAATTTTCAGAGTGAAAAGTAACTGTATAAATTACTTCCTTTTATGTTTCTTCCTCAGTTATGCTCTATTTCTGTGATATTAGTTTTTTTTTTTGGTAAAAAATTGTGTACAAGTATACTTTGAAGAGTTTTTCATGTATCAAGTTGCATTACAATTCTAAAAAAAAAATAAATTATTTAGTATTGCATTTTACTGGATTTATAGGTAGTTATTTTCACTGTGTGATTTTTCTAAAGGTTTCAGTTGTATTCAGTCTAAAATTTTGAAATAGATTTGATTAAAAGAAATGTGTGAAACACAAAACATACATGTTGTGCTAGTCAATAAAAAATATAAACTTGCACATTTATTAAATATATCAGGATGTTGATCAGAAGACATAAAAGCTTTCAAATAATGTAACCGAGTAAAAACTTATATTGTACTCAAAAATTACATGTTACTAATCTGTACACTAAAGTGATATTACTGCATATTTATTATTTTTTTAAATGCAAATTATAAATATGTTTTAAAATGTCAAATATTATACACAAAATACATTGAAGTTAAAAAGAAATTTTTCATATCAAATTTTGTATTTGATTGTTTTTAAGATACTTCAAAAATTATTTTATTTTATTAATGTTTATGACTTGTTTGTGTAATCAAAATTTCAAATTTATTACAAAATATTAGTATTTTAATAGAATATTTTATAGTTTATGGTGGCATACCTGCGCTAATACTTACCTTTTTGTTGTAATATTTTTTCATGTTTTATTTTCAGAATCCTATACAATCGAATGTCCACCAGTTTGCGGTTTAACAGGTTCAAGTTCCATTTTCCACTACTATCCTCTTTTATTAATCACACTCAGTATAATATTGAATTTATTTATTTTGAAGAGTGGTGTATCATAACAATTTTATAGATGTCATTTATTGATGAGTTTTGGTTGGAGTACTTTGTTAAAAGGGGAGTGATATTTTTTGTGTTGGTCTTAGGGCAGAGAGGAATTTACTTCATAAAAAGAAAACTTATTGATGTGAAATCTGTGATTTAAATAGTTACCTCACTATATTTTAATGATGTCATATTACTGCATATTTAATAATTAAAAGATATATATATTTGGTAAGAGTGATTAATCTATATAGAAAGAGAATGTCATATATATAATTTGTATTTAAATGTTAAGCTACATCCCATATGGAATCTCTATATTTTATACACAGTTTTATATATTTGTTTTACACCACCGGGAGGCTGAATTATTTATTTGCTATTTTAGAAATTTTGTTTTATTTAATATTGAATCTCTGTTATTCTGAAGTATTTGATTTTTTTTACTTTAAGTGTTAATGTGTTTTTATATTTAAGGACATTTATCTGCAAATGTCAAAAAAAGTTTAAGTTTTTTAAAAAGTTTTTTATATATGTAAACAAAAACTGTATGTTGATTTTAAATTCAATTTTGGTTGTGAAATTTTTATGTACTCGTATTTATCTGCATTTTCATTAAAGAAGATAATTTGTTGCACCATATTTCACAAAAACGCATAAATCAATTCAGTATAACAGATGTGATAAGCAAAATGTACTTTGGCAACTTTTGTTTTTGTTATTGTTATTTGATTTTTTAGGAACTCAAAAAAAAGTTGTTACTTGTGATATACACAACATTCCTTTTATTTGTGTATTAATCATAAAGATTAAAAATTTCTTTATTTTCAATATGTTGATTTTTTGTATAATGAAAGGTTATTGCAGCTGTTTTTATTATTAAATACACATATCTAGAGTGATAAATTTATTAAATGAAATTGTATTATGATAAAGAAATGCACAGTTGATATTTTGTTTAAATGAATATACATGCAATTGTGTTATGCAAAAAAAGTTAATTATGAAAACCAGGTTTTTTCTTTTACCTGTTGCTTTTCAAAGTGTTTTCCTTTTATATTTTCTGACTTTTTTCTGTTTTAATATGAAACATGTTAAGAATCAATATTAGTTTAGATTAAATTTAAATAGAGAGTGATTCAATTATAAGGATTGATTTTTCTGTTGATTTGTTATATTTTTGACTCGTATGTTTTTTATTTTCATTTGAAATTGGTGTTGGTGTTTCTGTTGTGATATATAATCAAAATTTTATTTTTCTTAATTTTAAAGATCGCATATTTTATATTATTTTATTATTGTACATGTTGTAGTTAGTAAGAAATGTAGGATTGCAATTTATTTTTTATGGCTTATAGTTATGATTAATTTAGTAGTATATAAAAATATGTTTAGAGATAATTTATAAGAGGTTGATTTTTATTTTTGGAATCTCATATTTCCTTGTTTCTTTTATTTTTTTTATTGTAAAGAACTGAAAATAAACATATCTTTTGGGTCTTATTTAAAATAATTATAAATGTATTATAGCATTTCACAGCTTCATTTAAATGATGAGGAATGTAGTTTTTCAGTTAGGATTTTAAATTATTTGTGATCGAATTCAAATTGTTAAAAAGTATTTTTTTATAAATTTTAAAGATTGTGGATTAAGTTTTAAATAATTTTCAAAATAACATTATCTGTTGTGAGTTAAAAGTTATATTTTCTTTGGAACTTTAATTTTTCATTATGTCTATTTCACATTCCTTTTAATATATATTCATATAATTAAATGTTCTGATATATTTTAAAAACGTTTTTTTCTTCTTCATGTAACATGACATTTTAAAAAAAAATGATTTGGTGTACTTTTATTTTATGACTTTTAACTACATAGTTTTTATTTTAATAACTATATTTTATGGTATTGAGTGTTCAAAGTGTAATCTTTGTTTTTAAATTCAAGCTGTAGGCTTGGATTAACATGTCTGTAAATAACAATCATTTTGTAAATCTTAATTCATTGATACATACATATATGTTATATCTCTGTTATGACTAAATATTTTCCGTCCATTCCATCTAACATATTGTTTTGTGATTGCGTAGGTATTGTATTTTTACTAATGTTCTCCAGATACTTATATTTGGAGATATTTAAAAATGGATTTTGAATAAAATATCTTTTGACTTATACAATGTGTATTAGATTTGTGAGATGCTGATAGCTGTCATTTTTATATTTTGTATGTTTTTAACTACTTCAACACATAGCTAAGTCCCTTCCCCCTCCCCCAAAATTCTTTTTGATTTAATTATTTAGTTACACTGTTTAAATATTTTTTAGTGTTTTAAACAGTTGTTGCTTCTAATCCCTAGTGGGTCTACCTAAGACTAGACCAACTCCATCAGTCTGTATACTTCCAAAAATCCGATAATAGAAGAGGTTTTAAGAACACCTCATCCGAGTTAAAATTAAAGCATTGTAAAATGTGTTCAGGTGATTCATGTGCAGCATAATACTTCATACAGATCTTAAAAACTTTTAATCCCTGTTCAAAGGTGAGACATTTCAAGTGTCCACTGTCAAATCATGCTGTGCAAGTCTGCTGAACTCTATGACTTTCAAAGAGTAGGATATCATCAGGGGGCTTCCGTGGGTACTAGACATGTTCAGGAGGAACTCTTCAGAGATCCCTTTACTTTTTCTTACTGTTGGAGAACATCTCGCTGAAAATAGAAGGAATATTAGACTAGGAATTTTGAACAGTATAACTGATTAGCTAATATATGTTGTTTATTTTAAAATATCTATTATTACTAAAGAGATTTTAATTAAAGGAAATCTTAAAGTAAATTAAGTATTACTCACACATTTTATAATATAGTTGTGAACTGAAATATTTTAACTGTTATTTTTTATATGCTCTTTAAAGAATTATTCTTTTGAAATACATTTCTTTAGTAAAACAACAGTGCCCAATCTTATCAATAAAAATTAGGGGAATTTAAATTATATCCTTATATGAAACCTGATTTCTAAATTTGAAGCATTTTGTTATTTGAAACAAATATATATGTAATTCCTTAAACACTGCATTGAAATTCAAATTTATTTATAAAGGAAGAGTAATAAAAAAAAAAGCTCTTTTTCTCATACTAGGTGTCTCATTTGTTCTTTTTACTTAAAATAATGCTGTTTGCAGTTATTAATAACAAGTCGTATGAAACTGAGTACTAGGTATCTCTCATTTGTCCTTTTTTTTATTTTAGATAATTCTGTTTGTAGTTATTAAAAACAAAACATATGAAACTAAGTATTAGGTATCTCTCATTTGTCCTTTTTTATTTTAGATAATTCAGTTTGCAGTTATTAATAACAAAACATGAAAATAAGTGCCTAATTACAATGGAATGCTTATTTCTTTTTATAAGTGTAAATCAAACCTTTTTGACTTGCAGAACCCTGAGAACTATGATATGCTTTTGGGGAACTCCATTCCCCCTCATAATATAACTTAAAATAATATTTAACGTAGATTAACATGTTATAAGTACTTAATGTAAAGACAATTAAGAAAAGTATTGCATTTGTTATTTAAAAAAAAATTAATATGTAATTTGCTCATTTTTCACAAATAAGTTGTTCCAAATGGCATTAAAATGTTTACAAATGTGTGAGAAACTTGGGTATTCTACGTGAATTTGCAACCAAAAACTGGAATGGACTCTTATCTACACATTCATACTTAGTTTTCTCTACTGGGAAAGGTACTCGTACAAGTGTTGTGTTTTTTTGACACTGCTCTCTTATAGGTGATTTTTTTTCCTTTCACAAATGAAAAAAAGGCGCATTTACCATTAGAAAAATTTATTCTCGTGCCAAATGTTGCTATGATGTTATTTAATAAAATCCGGGATCATAAACAATAGAATATTCAAAATCAAGTATAGGTAGTACATATAAAGAAAATAACATTTTTTAATATTCTATTATATATATAATATATATGGGGAAAAAATTGGATTTTAAAGACTAGATAACTCTTACTTTGAATTATTGAACCTTTTTAGGTATCCTTCGTGGAACTCTAGGCTTCCGTGGAACACAGTTTGAAGACCACTCTTGTAAATAATTGCTTGGTTACAATGTGGTATGGAGCAGAGAGGTCGCCGAAGTGGTGGTCCGCGAGAAAATTTCGCTGGTTCCCAGAAAAATGTGTGGAGTATATTTGCTCATCACGTTAAGTTGTGTTTTAAGATGCATTCCAACAATTCAATTCATAACAATACATGAAAAGTTATAAAAACGCTACTTCATAGAATAACGCCGGAATAAACTCGTACTATTATTGCTGCATTGTTATATGTGGATAATAGATCCGCTTGCATCGAAAATTCAGAATAATAATTTAAGTGTGCATCTCTAAAAAGAAAGCCTCATCGACTTATCCGTCCGACGAAACTCAAATTTAAATTTCATTCATCCGTATCAAGATCTCAGTTTTGGCTTTCCATAAAAAGTGAACAGGCGATAAAAACTCTGATTCAATTCTTCACAACTTTATTTATGAGAAAAGGCCTTTTCATCTGTCACAGCCATCAAAACACGGTACCGATCTCAGCTTAAAATAAATACAGTTCTCCGTCTTGCAGTAACAACATTGAATCCAAGTATCCGTAATCTTATTTCAAATAAGCAGGAACATCCATCATCCTAGGAATGTATAAGGTTGGATCCTAGCTGGGCACACTGCTTGACGACAAAATTTTTGGCACCAATAATTTTGGCGCCTAAGACCGTCAACCCCCCGATTTTCTTCGTTTTCGTCCATGACGTCATTTTTTGAAACACAGGTTTTTTGCGCCATTTGGCGAAAAAAAAAGAAAGTGATGCCGAAAACAGCAGTGTGCCCAGCTAGGATTTTACCGTTTATTTTATTATGGTTGAAAAATAAAGCTTTCATAATTTGGTTGCAATTAATAGTTTCATAGTTTGTATGGAAACTGATGTCAACAAAAGAAATTTTAAATAAAAAGTTATTGTTTTTTTTTACTTTTCCTATTGTTGGCTTAACAATGTCACTATTGTTTATTGGGGTTTCTTTCAAATATTGTTTTGTGTGTGTAGTATTTGTTTCACACCATTTTCACTATATTTATAATTTCACTGTAAATTGTCAAGGGCAAGCTTAAATAAAGCACTGTTTAGGAATTATTAAAATGATATTTATTTTCTGCTGCTTAATCGTTTCCAATTATGATCTTTGTTTTGCAGATATACAAATTTTTAGAAGTATTAAGAAACTTTTTGTTCGAGAAGTTCCACCTGAAGTTATAGAAGGTAAATACGATTGAAAAACTAATCTTATGTTTCATTTATTGCGTTTAGAATTTTTCCAGAAAAATGTCAGCTGAGAAATGAAACATAGTTGTGCATTATTAATGAAAAGAATGACTATTTTAGCATGTTCCTTAAAAGTCATCTTGACATTTACTTGTATTTAGGGTGAAACTAAACACGTGGTTAATTAATAGAAGGAGAAGTTCTTAAACCAGCCACAATGCCTTTTAGTCGAATGATGTGAGGAGCATAAAATATCCAATCAAAATAAAAATTCTCATTCTTGTAAATGTATTCAAAAGAAATTTTTTTCTTTTTATCGGAAATTTAGAAGTCAAAACATTCACAAAAATCGCAGAATGACCCGGAAATTAAGCCGCACAAGGAACCTTATATGAAAAAAATTTCTTAAATATTAAAATATAATATGAAATTTGAATAAAGTTTAAATTTACTTAGAAATTTCTATTAGGATCACTTAGTTTTGTGATTTTTGGGGGCTTTCAGATTTTTGTAAGAACGCTTCCTACTTTCTAGCGCAGTAATAAAAGCGGATTTTTAAAATTTGTATTAGTTATTTTCGTCTTTTAAAATTTGATAATTCATCGTGATAATTATTATGGGATCTTGCTACCAATTTCGAAAAAAATTGCTAACAAACTTGACTCCATTCAAATTTACTGAAATATGATTCTCAAGAAGTAGAGATAGGGTAGTTGTGCGGGGCGTAATAAATACCCCCCCCCCCTTTTTGAATTATAAAACCTATATACCGTATTTATTTGAATCTAAGCCTCTCCCCGAATTCTCAAAATGTTTTTGTGAAAAAAAATGTTGTCTTCGATTCTAAGCCGCACCCCCCAAGTCCCTACACGTTTTTGAGAAAAAATTAAAATTTGTGAAAAATGTTCATTAATATCCGATACTTAAGAAATTAAAAAAAAATGATGCGAAATAATTAGAAGCTAGTATATAATTTATTTTACCAGCATTAAAAACTTTCAAATACGTATATGAACCTATAACTACTCTAAACGTCAGTATTATGCTTTGAAAATGATTCGCCACTCTCATTGTCACGACAGTTTTCGGAATTGGTGCCGGTGTCGCCATTTTCCCATACAGTGTCGTCTTCCTTGCCAGCCAATGCATTTATTATGCAACATTTTTTTGAAAGAATATATTATAAAAGAATTATTTAACTATTAAACATTTACAAACAAAAATTATATTTTGTTTGCGCCATCTACGTATATCTGTTTCAACCGCGTCAAATTTTTAGTGGCCGCTTCTCTTTTTTTTTTTTTTTTTCTGTATATGAAATTAACTCCTTTTCATACGTGCGTCATAGTGAACTCGTCTTGATGCTATTACCGATATCTTTGATGTTTAGGTGATTAAAATAAAGTGTATGCAAAAAAATTTCCTAAACAGGAGCAGACAATGATGTTTAATACAGTCTAAATACTAGAGATAAACAGCGGAATGGAATAAGTCATTGATAAAAGTGAACACATAATGGGCAGTTACATTTTTCCGTTTGAAAGGGGCGGAGCCTCACTTTTCCCCATCCAACAAATGTTTTGCCTTCGATTCTAAGCCACACCCGATTTTCAGTAGCATTAACACTGAAAAAGTAGTGCGGCTTAGATTCGATGAAATACGGTACTTTAAATTTCGAAGTCATTTGTTTTAAAATGAGTTTAAGTCTGCCAAGAGCGGGTTTTGCGGGAATCTACTTCTAAGGGTGGGAGTAAAGGTGTGCCTACAAGATTAATATACTTCCTTTTTTGTAAGAAATTCAAATCATGAAACGAGTGCTATAAGAGTTTTTGAATACAATCGAAAGCTTAACCCTTTATCTACTGACGGTACTTATAAGTACCACTCACTTTAAAATTACATAGAATAACCATATTTTTACGAATACTCTGACGATACTTAGCAGAAATATTCTTTGAAATCCACTCTGTCAAGATATATGGCAGCACGGGTTCTATGATGAGCATTTTAGCGAAGAAGACGAATAATTTTATAGCAGAAATTGCATTTTCAGCTGACGGCGTTTTCAGCGGATTGCGAAGATTGTCATTTTTGTTCCGAAAAAAAAAGTTAATGTCAAAAAATAGGTATCTAATTTTTTTTGTATGTTAATGAAGACCTTAGAAAATGATTTGACTATTTATTTTAAGTAAACAGTGTGTATAATTAATATTACAGTTGAATTACTTTAATTAATTAGCTCTAACGGATTAAATTTCCCAAAGTTGAGTATTTTGTTTATGTATATCCCTTAATTTTCAATGTAGTGATTCAAAAAAAAATATTGCATGAAAAAAAACTATAGTAATTCATAATGTGGTAGATAAAGGGTTAATACAAGAATTTATATTTCTCAGAAACTTAAAAAACAATATCTAGTCAAATAACATCTTGAAATGCTCAGCAAAGTTGACGGTTACTGGCTAGAAATATTATATATTAAATACGAATTTATACTTAAGCTTTGACAATGCATAAATATTTAATACACGAGAAATTTTAATCACTAAACATACCAAACACTAGGATGACTCAGAAAAAAAAATGTAGAGTGAAGATTTTGACTCAGACCTCTCAGACGCCTTTTATACTGAACGAGATCTGAGACAGGGAGATTCTCTTGCTTGTATATTGTTCAATATAGCACTTGAAGAAACTATTAGAGATTCTAATATATAAATACTAGAGGTGTTATTTTTAGTAGAACCATACAATTATTAGCCTTCGCTGACGATATTGATGTCATAGGTAGAACAAAGAAAGCGTGGTTATCAATGCTTTCGTCTCCCTTGAAGTGTCTGCAAAAAGAATGGATCTCACTATAAACCAATAAAAAACTAAATTTTTGCCTGTAACGCAGGGAAAAAAAAAACTATGACTTATCCCCTTTAAGGTATCCGACTACGTTCGGAACCGTGATTTTGCAAAAGCGTGTAAATGGATAATATTTATGATATTTAGTGTCACTTAGATTAAAAAATGCATAAAATTGTTTTAAGGACATTATCACAAAAAAAAAAAAAAATTTATTTAAATACAATATTTTGGCAAAAAATTAACAGAATAACCTTTTTTCCAAATGTTCTCCTTTTGTAAAAAATGCTTCTATTGTATTAATATTTTGCCTGTTTTTAGCTCAGACCTCTGTACAGAGGCTCAACTAGAATTTTTGAAATGCATAACTCGCGGAAGTCGGTTTATCCATGTTATACGAAAACAGAAGGGAGAAAAATTTTAAGAAAATACGTCGATAGTTATTTCAAATGGTTGTAACTCTGAAAATAATTTGAATTTTTCAAAAATCATAGTTGAGCCTCTCTACAGAGGTCTGTGAGCTATATACAGGCAAAATATTAATACAATAGAAGCCTTTTTTACAAAAGGAGAACGTTTGGAAAAAAGGTTATTCTAAGTTAATTTTTTGCTAAAATATTGTATTTAAATAATTTTTTTTGTCAAAATATCTCCTTAAAACAATTTTATACATGTATTCTAATCTAAGTGACACTAAATATCACGAAAATTATACATTTATGCGCTTTTTTAAAATCACGGTTTTTTCCGAACGTAGTCGGATACCTTAAAAATTAATAATTTTACCTCTCAGTGTGTATAGCAGTTCTGTACTCCTCCACTGCCGCTGCACATCTTTCTAGTGGGGCGTATATAGTCTAAAGCTTTGTGGGAACACTAAAATTTTTAAAACGTGTTACAATTTTAATATTCAACAGTCTTCACCTGAGCACATTCTGGACTGTCTGGGCCTTTCTCGAGAGGTTCTTTATGCTTCTACACTTTTTGTGCTTGATTTGATCAGAATCAACGGACTTGTTCATGTTGTCTGACTTTGTCAGACCTTGGAGGATTGGTCACAACAACACAACAACAGTTTAAGTACCTAGGAACTAATACACACACACAGAGATGATATAAAGCTTCAAGTAAATAATAGGTTACTTATGGCAAACAGATGTTTCTATGGATTGAGAAGCCAATTTATATAAGTTCAAATTTATTTATATCAAAACAAAATTCAACTTATACAAAACTTTCATTAGACCAATTGCTTTGTAATTTAGCGAGTTCTGGCCATTGAATATGAAAAAGATAAGCTGTTGATTTTTGAGAGAAACATATTTCGAAAGATCTTGGGTGCAGTTAAGCAAAACGATGTCTGCAGAATACCCCATAATTATGAAATTTACAGCAGATTTAAAGAACCTGACGTTGTAAAAGTTTATAATGGCTCCATTAGATGTCTAGAGCATCTCTTTAGATATAATGATTAAAACCCACCTAAAATAGAGACATTTTCAAAAATTGAAGGTGCACGTAAGAAAGAGGAAGGCCCTCCCCCTCCAACAGGTGGTTTGATTCTGTTGAGAGAGATCTTACGGTGGTATTCTCAATCGCGAGTTATTGAAAAGATAACTCGCGGATTGGGTAACCCTTGCTAGCCGATAACTCGCGGATAATTCTCCTTTCTTACTCTTGAACTGACGATTACCGAATCCGTGAGTTATGCGTGGGCAAGATGTTACAGTCGTTGTGATTGGACACTGATAATCACGTGACATATTGCTTATATTTTATGTTGTATCGTGGCGCGAGACATTCAATCAGCTGTTTTCAACACGCTTTTTTGTTTGACGTATTTCTCTAGTTTTGTTTTGCTATGTCGAAAAGCAACTTTTCAGTTCAGGCGATGGAATTGTTATAAAATCTTGTAGAAAAATATAAATGCATAATAAACTGCAAAATTACCAACGCAGTTTTTAACAAGAAAAAAGAAGCATGGGATAGTTTGATGGTGGATTTCAATGCAGCCAGCCTATGTAAACGAAGTCAGCAGCAGCTTCAAAACAAATTTAAAAACACGAAAAAGGAGTCGCAAAAAAAAAAAAAAAAAAAAAAAAAAAAA
>BMAV01012413.1:0-72934 GCA_019973955.1 Trichonephila inaurata madagascariensis | reverse complement strand
AAAAAAAAAAAAAGAAGCTCCAATAAATCCATCTATCTTTGTTTACGAACAGATTCGCGTGATCGAAATCCGCGAGTTACCCTGTTACCTTTGGATGAATAATCCGTGGATTTGGCGCGATCCGCAGTTTAGAATAATGATGTTTCGCCACACACACACAATCTGCGAGTTACCTCCGGTTCGGGGATAACCCGAGGTTAACTCTAACCACCGTTAGAGATCTGGGAGTCAACCATTGGCAATCTATCGCTTCAAATAGAGTCACAGATGGAGGAAGCTAACGTAGACAGACAATGCCAATTTAGGCTCATTTCGAGTCCTGGGCACAAAAAGATCTTCGGGCCCCCTTGGCCTTGGAGGATCGAAATTTATAACCCGGAAATCTGTTTAAATCCAGCTTATATCCGGACTCTTCTGAGCTCCTCCAGGCCCCTGGGCACCTAACCCAATCACCTAGATAAACCGACACTGTGGACAGCCTTGACCTGTCACAGGTTGGGGTATTTTGCCGGGTGTTTTCAAAATAAGTGAACGTTAAGGAGTTAAATATTCGTTTTGTTTGTAACAAATTCATTTTAACATTGTACAACATTTTGAAACAATCATTTTCAGGTTCGATTCGTGATAAAATATATTTAGGATCTACAGTAAAGATTTCCTGCCTTGGTAAAAGAGGATCCCCAGAAAGACTGATGAAGTATTCTTGGGAACACTTAAAAAGCCCAGTTTTAAATGATAACCGGCATCATGTTGATGAACGTGGTGCCTTGACTATAATTAACGTAGCTGTTGACGATATAGGAATTTATTTTTGCATTGGTAACTCCACATCGGTGGCAAGAAAAGTAAGGCATGTTGTTGAAGGTAAGCACATTAATCTAAATTTTGTTTTACTCTTCCGCAGGCCATTTATTTTTCTTTTGAATTTGTCGCAATTTTTTTTTTTTATGTTTTATTAAAAATTAAACAATAGCATTTAAGGAAATATATTTTATTTTGCCAAATTTTATGTCTACATTTAAATTTTAGGTGTGGGAAGGAGATACTTTTTAAGGAACCATTAACCATCATAAAGAAAATTAAGTTTAATAGTGATTATTTTCCATGGAAAAATGAAAAGCATGTTACAATGCACAAGGGAACATGTCCCTTTCTGCTACATTTCCTACATAGTCTTTAGTTGGAAATCATCTTTGGCATATGATTTCCCAAACTGGCTAAGCGCACATCATCCAAAACTACACACTTCTTTGCTTGGAAGCAGGCAGGACGTCATTTCCTTTTTCTTAAGGAGTATTCGTCTATTGGCTGACTAGCTAATGCTATACGGAATGTAAACTGGTAAAAACTTGTGCTAATTTTGTTCACGTGCCACAGTGCGAAACTATTTATGATGGCAAGAGGTCATTAAGAAAAGAAAAGATTATTACGGGAATTATACTCTTCCTATCGCGTTAGAATAGTAAGACCAATCTACACTATTAAAATTCGTAGGTAAACAAACGTATCTGTCTATCTGACTACGTGTATCTATCTTCTCACGAACCGCGCACGATGCAGAAACTTGTCGAAGGTACCAAAAGATAGGGAATGATCCGAGGAATCTGTTTTGATTATTTATATTCCGATATTGCAATTAGTGTTAAAAAGATATTAATTAAAAACCTTAAAACGCATAATTATTTTACCCCTGCTGGCATTTTTACCGCCGAGCGGCGTTCCAATTTTTTGACGTTTTTTTTTATCCCCGACGTTTTTAAAACACGATCTAATTTTATTTATGAGACTCACAGACAAAAAATAATTACAGAATCGGAAAGATCATTTACTTCGCACAATACGACGGTATAATTTATTTTACAAACTAATGATGTTTTCTATTTTTTTACGATTTTTTTCTAAAATGAGTCAAAATTGAAACGTTTTTATGAAAATGATTTCTAAACCGTTCCGATTGCATTTGCTTTCACGTTAATGGATCGATATTATACACTGAAAAAGTTCATGCTTTTCCCTTTTAGAATCAGTCATTTAAAAAATGAAATGTCAAAAACTTTTTTTACGAATTTTCAAAAACTACTAAATTTTTTTATATTTAACTACTTAATAACTTCTTTATTTATAAAAATAATCTCACGAAACTTTTTTTCCGTGTGTAGTATTATCCGTAATCTGTACAAATATTGAAAGGGAAAACTTATAAAAGTACAGAAAGCCCGTGCAACGCCGGGCTATGCAGCTAGTATATTATAATGGGTTTCGTGCTTCCCACAGCTTTATTTAGTAAGATCATGTAGATGGGAAGTATAATCTCTTTTCCCACAAAAGGTTTAAATTGACTTATTAGCTTTCTGTATGATGGCCACGGTATCCTAGAGGTTACGGTCACGAAATCGGAAGTAACGTATCATGAGTTCGAGCCATAATATCATTGAAGACTCGCCATGCAGAGAGGCTTTAAATCTGTCGAGCCTCAAAGTTCACCCGTAGGCGAGGTGTAGTAGCTTAGAGAGATGTGTGTCAGCGCAGATATTGTACCTGTCACTTAAACGTGGTTCAAAATTACGAAGTCCGTTGCCAATAGCCTTCGTGTTGCTGTATACATTTAAAAAAATTTAACGAAAAATATATTTATCAATTCTTAAAAGACTCCTGGAATACTGTAGATGTACCACATTTTTTAAAAGAATTTTGGAAAGCATTTTCTGCGAATATAATTTTTATTTTCCCTATACGGTATGATGGCAGTGGTACTGTAAACAAAGCAAAATCTTAACAATAATAATAGTAAAAAAAAAAAAAAACATTAAGCAGCAGATTGCTGAAAAAATTAACAATATTGAAACACCCACGTGAGTTGTTTTCCCTGTGGCGGTACTCTCCTTCTGGGAAAACAAAACACATCACAGTGTTTCAATATTTACAATTCGCTCTTTTAAATGTGCAACTCTATAATTAAATAGAGGGTTTAAAATGACTTAATATTTTTTGTGCGAAGGTAAGTTGAAACCAAAGGATTAAAGTATTTCATATAGAAAAAAAAAATTGCACTTTTGTTAAATATTACATTCTGGTCCATCTTCAAAAAAACAATTGCTTGAACATTCTTCAAATAAAACTTTATGAGTAACAAAAGAAGAGCAATAACATTTATCATGTGAAGTATAGTTTTTATTTTGATTATAAACTAATACTAAAAGTTTTTTAAACAAAATAACTATGACATCACACGCGAGTCCATAGAACATTTCTACCTCCATTTTTTAAGATTTATGACTGAGAAGTAAATAAACTGCAAAGTTATATTTTATGGTTTGCTAGCATTTTTTTCTTTTTTTCATACTTCCATGGAAGTAATATTTAATTCAAGAAATGCACTAAATTTCTGCATTTTGTTCGATAATCATCTGTTAAATTTTTTCCCCCAATTTTTTAAATAAAATTTTTATTTTAAAAGCAAAAAGTAAACTTGAATTTCAAAAAGAAAGAAAAAGATACATCTATTTTTTAAAAATTAAAACAGATGTAGTGTTTAAAACGTTAAGTAGTTATTTGATCGTAATACAAATATTCTTTGCCACATATATTAATATTATTTGCTTTACTTGTAGGAAATTTTGAGAATTGATGCTTAAAAATGTCCTCAAAATGAAAATGATCTTTATCTTGTTAAATTCAATGAAACAGTTTTTGTAAATAAACAGGAAGAATTTACATTAAAGTTAATTGATGATACCAAACATTCCGCATTTTTTTTTTATTCTGAAACGAAACGTTTTTATTTATATAGAATTTTAGAAGGTTTTATTGAAATATATTTGATTTTTATGCTTCGCCAAATATGCAGATTAATGAGTGAAAGCGGTTTTCCATTGTTGGCTGCATTTTGCGGTATTGGGCTACATTGCACAGACGCACAACCTCGAGCAAATCTTTGTTGATGCTATCTGTTGGTAAAAAAAATTCACTAAAAATATATTTGAAACTTTTTAACTGGAAATATGCTTACGGCTCTCCCTTTTGTGTTGTGGCCGAGGTAGCCTAGTGGTCAAGGTATCGGATCGTGGCTGGCATGTCACGAATTCGGGCCCAGTACTACTATAGACCCGCCGTGTAGGGGAGCGATGCATGTTAAATCTTTCGAGAGCTCAAACGTTCTCCCGTTGGTGTGGTGTGGTAGTTAGGAGAGGGGATTGGCGCTCAGGTGTCGTCCTCGTCACTTGACCATGGTTCAAAATTATGAGGTCCGTTACCAAAAGCCCTCGTGTAGCTGAACAGTGCGACGTTAATATTCACTTGTGTCGTCACCTTTTGTGTCGAGGATTTCAAACTACTTCTTATAAGTAGGCTTCATTTTTGGTTTACTTCGTGTAAAATTAAAAGCAGCCGATTTATGCAGATTTATTGAGGAATGTATTGATAATACTTACCAAGTACAGACATTAACATTGAAAATGTTATTGACTCTTACTGGTGTGTACGTCTGATATATATAACAAGTAATATAAAAAAAAAAATTAAGCCTATTCCTACTTAGATCAACGAAGAAAAATTTTATTTTATCTACTTTTTATTAAATAGTTACAATTAATATAAATATGTATATACATATGGAAGAATCACAACATTAAGTGGTAATTAGTTTTTATTAATTTTCATTAAAGTATCGTATTGTCATCCAAAACGATCGTGTATATAAAATTTCAGTTCAACTAAATGCTTTAAATCGTTTGAAAAAAAAAATCTTTTAAAGTTTTGACCCAAGTCGCTAAAAAGGAAACCAACGTGACTGTATTTGTAATTCTTTAAATAATTAGTTTCAGTCAATTAATTACAATTAAATTATCGTATTTTTACCCAAAATAATAGTGTATAGAAAATTTCAGCTCATATAAGCGCTTTAAAATGTGAAAAAAAAAACCTTTTCAAGTTTTGACACAAGTTGCCAAAAGGGTCGCTAGGTCGCCAAAAATAATGTCAACGTGGCTGTATTTGTAATTCTTTGAATAATTAGTTTTAATCAATTAATTTTTTATTAATTATAATTAAATTACTGTACTGTCATCCAAAATAATCCTGTATATAAAATTTCAGCTCAATTGAGCGCTTTAAAATGTATTTTTATTAAAGATTGAAAATTCCACCGAGATAAATAAATAAATATATATAGAGAGTGAGCTAATAGTGTAGGAATTGAAAAATGAGAGCACAATCAGAATAAAGATATTAGAAAAAATTATACATGAGTTCTGAAAGTAGGTAAACAGCACAGGTGGGAAAAATTATTCGAAAGTATATCATTGGTTTGAGAAGTTTTACGTAATTTATTTCATCTATCACAAACCATTGTATAGAAGAACTTAAAATTGTGAACAGAGTAAAAAAGTAGTATGATTGCAGATAATTCTGCATACTGTACATTATTGCAATGGAGGTATATTTATCTATATTATAATATTTCCCCATTATGACATTGTAACTTTTTTTTCCTTCGAATTTTCAGCGTAGATTATTACAAACTGAATTGCGGAATGAATTCGAATTCTTTTTGCATTACTTATCTTAAAATGGAAGATAAATAGGCAATGCCACTGCAATTGGGAAAATATATAACTTTTTATTTTTACAGTAATGCAATTGCCGTCAACAAATTTGCGAATAATTTTCGTGTATAGCGTCAAACATTGCAGTCGAGTTAATGAAGACCTGGCCAATCGATTCGTGGAAAGAAAATTAAGAGGCGGTGTTTGCTCAAATGGAGAATGTGAAATAAACTCAATTTACAGTAACTGCCAAATTCGCCCCGTAAGTACGTTTCATAAAACCACATCATAAAATATGTTTTATTACATAATTAAATAAAGCAAATAAATTTGTAGCTATTGGAAACATTAGGCAATACAGATTTAATGAAGCTGAGAGTTGAATTAAAAAAATTCTTTTCCCAAAATTTGGCGTTGTAAGTCTGATTTGGTATTAACGTGTTATACCGTCGACCAATTTCGTCAGATCAAAGAAAGTCGCCAAATACCACAATATGCTGCCCATAGTGAAAAACCGTTTTTTCATATGCTTAAATACAATATTAATAATTATGGCAACATTTTTTTTTAAATTGGCGACGTTTTTTGATTTGGGGAAATGGACTGAATTCATGACAGTCACATGATAAAGATAAACACGTGTTCTACATTGAATACAAAACTGACATTAAACTAACTCGTACTTTTTATTCCACTTGTCAAACTTAGATAAAATTTCAAATTTCATAATTGGGTAAAGATGTACAACGGTTATAAAACGAAACTTCAAAAAAACTGAATTTTTAGAAAAAATCTTGTTTTATGTATGTACTTTTAAAAAAGTGACAAATATTACTTTTTTTTAAAAAAATTTCGAAAAAATAATTTAGCAACAGCGTAGTGTATGATCTGACTATAGTTGAAAAAAATGACATTTTTTCGTATCTATGATGTTTATGAGTTTTTTTAACTATTGGAGAAACATTGTTCCCTTATCATGTGACTATACGTCTCATGAATTTAGTCCATTGGGCGAAGGATAATACGCGTAATACAGTTTATTCTTATTTTAGTAACTTCATTTTATAATTGTGGGGAATTCCCTTTTTTTCAATTTCAGGCAACTTATTTTCCTGAAGTTGTTTATCAACAAGTAATATAAAAAAAAAAAAAAATTGTCAATTCCTACTTAAACATCATAGAAAAAATTTTATTTTTGTTACACTTTATTAAATAGTTACAATTTAAAATAAATATGGTTTTTACATATGACAGAATCATACATTTAGTGGTAATTAATTTTATTAATTATCATTAAAGTATCGTATTGCATAAAAAAACAATCGTGTAAATAAAATTTCTTTTTAACTGAATTTTTAAAACGGGAAAAAATTTTTTAAAGGGCCCCTGCTAAAAGGAAACCAACGGGGATTTTGTATTTGAAATTTTTAAACAATTAGTTTCAAATCAATTTTTTAAATTTAAATTTTTAAATTTATGTTTTTTTTCCCCAAAAACAAAGTTTTATAAAAAATTTACCCTAAATAAAAGTGTTTTTAAAATGGGAAAAAAAAAAACCCTTTCAATTTTTCCACAAAAAGTCCCCAAAAAAGGGTTCCTAATTTCCCAAAAAAATGATGCCAACGGGTAGGTTTTGTAATTTTTGAATAATTAGTTTTAATAAATTTACTTTTTTTAATTTTTAAATTAAAATTTAAATGTATTGTCATCCAAAATAATCATGTATAAAAATTTCAGCCCAATTGGGGGCCCCTTTTAAAATGTATTTTTTATTAACGATTAAAAATTTCACCAAGATAAATAAAAAAATATAAAAAGAGAGAGGGGGCTAATATAAAAATTAAAAAACTTCACAAGGGTTTTAAGAAAATTAAAACAATTTCAAGAAAATTTAAACAACCAAGTGTTCCTCCTTTCAAAATTAAAGGCTTGGAGTGTTTCCTTTTTCGAGTCCCCTGTAAGTTTCCCAAAAATTTTGGAAATTACGTTCAGTAGATGAGGTCGAAAACCCGAATTGAATTTTTCTGGTTTAGTACATAACGAAGTTTTTTAGATGCTATCTAGATGAGGAATAATGTTTCGAATTGGGTTTTTTTAAAAAAGGGGAAAAAAACCCCCCCCCAAAAAAATTTCCCCCCCCTTTTTTTCCCCCCCAAAAAAATTTTTTGGGGGAAAAAAAATTTTGGGGGTTTTTTAAAAAATTTTTTTTAAAAAAAAAAAAAAATTTAAAAAAATTTTAAAAAAAAAAACCCCAAAAAAAATTTTTTTGAAAAAAAAAAAACCTTTTTTTTAAAAAAATTTAAAAATTTTTTTTAAAAAATTTTTATTTTTAAAATTTTTTGCCGTTTAAAAAAATTAAGGGGGTTTTTTTTAAAAAAAAATTTAAAAAATTTTTTTTAAAAAAAAAGGGGGGTTTTTTTTTTTTTTTCCCCTTAAAAAAATTTAAAAAATTTTTTGGGGGGGAAAAAAAAAAGAAAAAACCTTTTTAAAAAAAATCCTTTAAAACCCCCTTTTTTTTTTTTTTAAAAATTGAAAATTTTTTTAAATTTTAAAAGGGAAAATTTTTTTTGGAAATTTTTTTTTTAAAAAAAAAAAAAAAAAAAGGGGGGGTTTTTGGGGGCCCCCAAAAAGGGGGGCCCCTTTTTTTTTTTGGGAAAAAGGGAAAATTTAATTTTTTTTAATTTTTAATTTTTAAAAAAAATTTTTTTTTTTTTGGGGGGTTTTTTTTTTAAAAAAAAAAAAAAAACAAAAAAAAAGGGGAAAAAATTTTTCCCCCCCCTTAAAAATTTTTTCCCTTTTTTTTAAAAAAAAAAAAAATTTAAAAAAATTTTTTTAAAAAAATTTTAAAAAACAAAAAAAACCCTTTTTTAAAAAAAAAAAAAAAAAAATTTTTTTTTTAAAAAAAAAGGGTTTTAGTAGAAAAAATTAAACAACCCAAAAAATTTTTTTTTTGGTTTTTTAAATTTTTTTTTAAAAAAAAAATTTTTTAAAAAAAAAAAATTTTTTTAATAATTTTTTTCCCGGGCCCCCAAAAAAAAATTTTTTTTTTAAAAAAATTTTTTTTTTTCCCCTTTTAAAAAATTTAAAAAAAATTTAAAAAAAAATTTTTTTTAAAAACAAACAAAAAATTTAAATTTTTTAAAAAAAAATTTTTTTTTTTAAAAAAAAAATTTTAAAAATTTTTTTTAAAAAAGGGGACGTTTTTGATTTGGGGAAATGGACTGAATTCATGACAGTCACATGATAAAGATAAACACGTGTTCTACATTGAATACAAAACTGACATTAAACTAACTTGTACTTTTTATTTTACTCGTCAAATTTAGATAAAATTTCAAATTTTTGGGTAAAGATATTCAACGGTTTTAAAATGGAACTTCAGCAAAAAAATTTTCAATTTTTAGAAAAAATCTTATTTTATGTATGTACTTTTAAATAAAGTGACAAATATTACTTTTTTTTTTAAAAAAAAAAAGTTTCTGCAAGAAACGTAATTTAGCAACAGCGTAGTGTATGATCTGACTAGTTGAAAATAGATGATTGCATTTAATGTATCTATGACGTCATATGAGTTTTTGAACTGATTGGTTAGAAACATGTGGTTACCATTATCATGTGACTATGACATCTCATGAATTTAGTCTATTGGTCGAAGGTATAATAGGTAAGTACAGTTTACTCTTATTTTTAGTAACGTCATTTTATAATTGTGGCGTAATTCCCTTCTATCAATTTCAGGCAACTTTATTTCCCTGAAGTTTATCAACAAGTAATATAAAAAAAATTAAGTCAATTCCTACTTAGATCAACATAGAAAATTTTTATTTTAGTTACTTTTTATTAAATAGTTACAATTAATATAAATATGTTTCATACATATGACAGAATCACTACATTTAGTGGTAATTAATTTTTATTAATTATCATTAAAGTATCGTATTGTCATCCCAAACAATCGTGTATATAAAATTTCATTTTAACTGAATGCTTTAAAAGCGAGGAAAAAATATTTTAAATTTTTGGCCCAAGTCGCTAAAAAGGAAACCAACGTGACTGTATTTGTAATTCTTTAAACAATTAGTTTCAATCAATTAATTTTAATTAATTATAATTAAATTATAGTATTTTTACCCAAACAATAGTGTATAGAAAATTTCAGCTGAAATGAGTGCTTTAAAATGTGAGAAAAAAAACCTTTTCAAGTTTTCACACAAGTGGCCAAAAGGTTCGCTAAGTCGCCAAAAATGATGCCAACGGGACTGTATTTGTAATTCTTCGAATAATTAGTTTTAATCAATTACTTTTTATGAATTATAATTAAATTACTGTATTGTCATCCAAAATAATCATGTATATAAAATTTCAGCTCAATTGAGCGCCTTAAAATGTACTTTATTAACGATTGAAAATTTCACCAAGATAAATAAATATATATAGAGAGAGTGAGCTAATAGTAGAAATTAAAAAACTTCACAATGGTTAAGAAAATTAAAACAATTTCAAGATAATTATTACAACCAAGTGTTCGCTCTCATTCGTCAATTAAGGCTTGGAGTGCTCTTTCGAGTCCCCTGTAAGCTTCTAAATTTTGAATTACGTTCAGTAGATGAGGTCGACAACTGAATTGAACTTTTCTGGTTTAGTACATAACGAAGTTCTTAGATGCTATCTAGATGAGGGAATAATGTTGCGAATTGTATGATTTAAAACAGGGGTGTCAAACTCGCGGCCCGTAACGAACATTTTTACGGCCCGTCCAGTATATCGGCACACAATAATATACGTTTAACGCTGAAGACGAAATATCGTTAACACGAAATAATGCAACTGTCCCGACTAACTACTATGTATTTTCATGCAATTTTTTCTCTTAACACAAAATAGAAATCACTTAACACGAAAATAATTCCCTTCTGGGAAAAAAACAAATTCAGAAAACACCAGCCGGATTGAACTGTCTTACTGTATCATCGGAAGAATTCGTTGCAGTAGATGATGATAATAAGTGTACAACCTCACCTATGGCCTAAGCCATTTTGGAATTTGTTCAAAGTTCAAAAAACATCATTGACGCTGATTTCGACGATGAAAAGGAAATGAATAACACAACTCCTGTTCCTACGTCATCCAAAATGAGGAACGTCTTGAAAAATTTGTTCAGTTATTTAGACGCACATTCCAAAGGTGAAATGAATAACAAAATGGACGACATCAAAAAATTTGATGATAAAAAAGACCAATGCTAAGAAAAATATCAGATTGTTTTCCAAAAACTCAAAAAATGTTTTTTTTTTCCCAAAAAAATTGAAATTTTTGTATCAATTTCATTAAGTTAAGTGAATGTTTTTCTTTTAGTGATTTTTATCAAATACATGCATGTATACCAGTGGCGCACACAAGGGGGGAGGGTCCTGGGGGTCCGGACCCCCCAAAGCTTTTGATTTTTTCCCCGATTGATTATAATTCTAAGTATATAGTACGTAAAATTTAATTATTTGTTATTAATGATTAATTTTATTAATTAATGCTAATTATTTATTCAATAATTAGTTTTTTACTGTGTTTTGTTCCCGAAAATCGACAAAACGAAAAGGAGCATGATACAAGAATGGTGAACTTTCGACCTCTTATCCCCCCTTGAAAAATTTCTGTGTGCGCTACTGATGTATAAATATGTATGCAAATAAAATATACTCTAATAAACTTAATTTTGTTGAAATATTTTTTTTTTCAATATGGTTTAACACGAAAAAATATTTCAGTTCCTTCAATTGCGTGTTAAACGATGTCATTATATAATAAAAGTATCAATATTTTTTCTGAAATAGGAAAGGTTGTAGTAGAAACGAAATGTCAAGAGTCAGGACGTAAACATTAAATTTTTCTTGTGCTTTTATATATGTTTATTATAATATATTATTCGAAATAAACCTACGTTTCTTTGAATATTGATTTTTTCTGCGGCGCACCTAAAGTTAAACCTTGTTTGTTTGGTTCAAGTTTGTCTTTGAGTTTGACACCCTTGATTCAAAAAAATTTCCAACTTGAAATTTATTGTTGTGGCGAATTTTTTCTTTTATTTATTCATAACAACATTTCAGAAGTTTGGATGAATTACTGTAAAACTTATTGACTTTATTTTACGAACGTATCGTTCCATTCGTTTGCTAAGGATAAAAGGGGAAGAGCGCGGCTGTGCGTTGCACGCGTAGACAAGAAAAATGTGTTACGTATTTTTCTCCTCGACGTCATCGATGACGTAGAATTTCTTCGCGCGTGCCAACAGGTGAGACGAGCAAAATCTATTTTCGATGTTCACTACAATGTAATACGTATTTCTAATATAACTAATAAACATTAAAATTTGGACATTAAAATATAAATTTAAAAACTAATGTTTTTTGCAACAGCAGAAAATTTTACTCATTTTTATTTGGTTAAATATTTGTAAAGCTTAAAATTTTCGAATCTGATGGTTAAAATTAATAAAAAATCGACTTATACGCAAAATAATGTTGTTCATGCCTAAGTATTCAGCTGTACCTAGAAGAAAAACACAGGAAACAAATAAACTAAATACAATTACAGTGAATTACGTTTAACGCGAAAACGCTTAATACGAAATATCGGTTAATACGGAATAATGCGACGGTCCCGACAAACTACTCTGTATTTTCACATATGCTTTTACTGTTAACACGAAATGAAAATCGTTTAACACGAAAATATTTCCCTTCTGGGAAGGAACAAAATACGGAAAACACCAGCCGCGCAGACTAGATTTAAGAGGGGTGTGGAATGAAGAGAGGTCGTTTCACATGTTTCGTGGAAAGGATGCTACTTTGGGTTTGAAATAACCTCGAAATAGCCTATGAAATGAGACAATTTTGTTTATCTAAACAACTTTCACCTCCTCTATCCCTACAAATGTCACACAAAAACATCTCATCTCTCAACAGTTGGCTTTAAAATTCAGTGACAAGTACATCACAGTTTGAGTAAAAATCAGCTAGTTTGGTGTGCATTACTTTTTTCTATTTTAGAAGAATTTATTTTACGAGCACAATAGCAAAATTCAGGGGTATAAGCAAATTTTTATTTCGTTTAAAATGAAGATGGTGCTTAAAGCTGTTGATCAAAAACAGAAGACGAAAATGGAAATCTCTAAAGATTTCGGTAAAATCTAATTGCTAAATTGAGAAAAAAATTTCATTAAGCTCTTGGGAATGTTTTTGTTTCACTAGTTTTTATTAAATATACAGTGGTACCTCGACATACGAGTTTAATTCGTTCCGCAACCTTGCTCGTATCTTGAATTACTCGTATCTCGAAGCAAATTTCCCCATACAAAACAATTGAACTACCATTAATCCGTTCCCAAACCCCCAAAATGTCACCCCAGTTATTTTTGTTACGTGGTTTTGAATAATAAAAACGTATTTATAAATATCAAATATTTATTGCACAAAACAAAAAAAAGAATGTAAAAGAAAAATTAGATATCCTCACTGGTCTTTTTCCTTTTCGCTACATTTTTCTCGCTTCACCTGTAGGCCGTTTAAAAACATGTCCAAGGAGGTTTGTTTCTTCCTCCTCTCAGAATGTTCCGGGAAAAGAGTTGGCAAGTGTCATTAAAAGGTCAGATGCACGATCTGTTGCAACTTTTTTCTGGGTTTTTTTCCACGAACTTTTGTGCGAACTGTTAATTCAATACTCATCATCTTTTTTAGCACTTGACTTTTTACAAACTTTCTTCCGATCCATGGTTATAAAAATAAATGAACTACAACTGTAAATGTAAACGCAACACAAAACGCGAACACAACTACACAACTTATCACAGCGGAAGCACGCTGCTAACTGATCGTGATGGCGCGACTGCGTGTACTACCGAACCGAACCGAACCGAACCGGACTGTATCTCGAATTTCGCTCGTAACTAAAAGCAAAAAATCACTTGCTCGTCGGCTCGTATCTCGAAAAACTCGTATGTTGGGCACTCGTATGTCGAGGTACCACTGTATTCATATATACATATCTATGTAATTATAATGTACATTAATACACTTAATTTTGTTCAATATATGCTTTTTTTTGCAATATTCTTTAACACGAAAAAATATTTCAGTCCCCTCAGTTTCATGTTAAACAATTTTTAGAGTGAATCAATACTTTGAAGGTTAGTGTTTTTGCAAGAAATAAAATAATATTGTTGTTTTTTTAGTTACCAATACCAAGTCTGAGAGTTACGGTGAACATAACTCTTCCTACAATTCCACTGGAAATTGTAATGTCGATTGCACCCGAAACAATATGAAGGATGTCAAAGATAAAGTATGTGCTATTCCTAAAAACTTTTATTTATTTTTTGTTTTTGAGAATTTTTTTTATATATAAAGTTTTGATATAAGAGTGCAACATACTCTTTGTCTTATATAAAGTTTAAAAAGCAAGTTTTTTTTTTACCTTTGGCTTGGAATTTTAAATAAGAACAAAGATTAATTTGATATTTCTTTTCTTAATGTTAAAACATGTTGTGACATAGCCATCTGTCGATAGCTATGTCTTGGGGTTCCGCGTAAGTTAGAGGTGTGGGATTATCGGAAGGATGAGACATTCTATAATTCTTAATACGACTTTTATTAAGAATTTAACTTAAATTACTTATATAACGAACAAACTTATATTAAGTGAGAATAAACCAAAGTACGGCCGTTTAACTAAGTCAGATCGCGCAATTAGATCACTTATCAATATAACTCTAATTAGATCCTCCTAATCTCAATTCAATAAAATACTAGCGTTCAGAATATAATCTTCCTACCTTGGTTGAAGACTCAACGATTCTGATACTTTCAGGTAGACTGATGTGCTCGTGTGCAATAGTTGCTTCTTGTAAATATTAGCGAGGGTGGGCGTCTCCGTGATTCCTGAGTAGGCCGTCTAATTAACCTTCCACCTGTTCCGAACTAAGCTTTCTCTAAGATTGCCATCCTTTCTCACTAAACTTTCTATCCTTTTAAAGGATATCTTATTTGCATTGTCGCTTCGTTTTTCCTCTTGGAATTGGGTTGGAAAAGTTTTGCCATTAATCGTGGCCGTCAAAGAACGTAGGAGTTATGTTAGAAGAAGAAAGCGAGAGATGTCACAATGTTATTTCTTGAAACATTAATAGTTACTTCAAGTTGGCGTGGGATAGAACTAGCAGGATCCTAGTTCAGTTGTCGACTATGTCATTTTATTGTGGCTGAAAGGCTCGAAATTATGAGGTCCGCTGTCAAGAGCCCTCGTGCGGCTATGAAATGAAAATGAAATCAAATCAAATCAACCAATCAACAAACGAAGCAGTTATCTTGTTAAGGCACAACACTGTTGAGATCACTGGTAAAGCAGGATTACTGATGTGAAGGCTGCTTTCGGACGAACGTTGTAATGCTCGTTATCTGGAGCCTTGATAGGTCACTGTAGGTGTGGGAGCGTACAAGCCAATTAGGAAACCGGGCTGAGAATCTGAGAGTCTCTTGGTTGATTGATTGAATATTAACGTCGCACTGTTCAGCTACACGAGGGCTTTTGGCGACGGACCACGTAATTTTGAACAATGGTCAAGTGACGTGGACGACACCTGAGCTGGCACCCCCCTCTCCTAACTACCACACCACACCAACGGGAGGTCGTTTCAGCTCTCGACAGATTTAACGTGCATCGCTGTCTACACGGCGGGTCTTTGTGGTCTGGGCTCGAACTCGTGACAGGCATGCCACATCCGATACCTATACCACTCGGCTACCGTGGCCACGAGAGTCTCTTGGAGAGTCTGTGTTGGAGCGTCGTAGAGTGTCAAAGTGCGTGGGTTTCCCCTTTTGGTGTCACTTTAAAGATGGAATACGTCACGCCCCTTTTCAAGCAACACGTGACACAGAATCACTTCTGTTTGGACGTAGCCAGGATTACTATTCGACTATTGGTTCTTGTCACCCCTCGTGCGGTGGACTTTGAAGCCGGAGATTGGCGTGGAAACTGTGAAGGCTGCTTCACTGTCGGCTGGATAAAAGCAGTTCAAACGTGACCGTTGTGACGTCATTAGTTCCCTAAAAGGAAATAGGTCCTTTGATGGAGACCACCGAGATCTGAAACAGTGGTCTACAGATTATTTTGTTTACGTTCTCTAAAACGGAAAATATTTATAAGAAGTACCCTATATTACATATAAATGTATATATCATGTGTGTACTTCTTTGGCGTATCTGAAGTGTCTCTCTGCGTGACCTTTGGGTTATGCGCTACCTCATTTTGGAGACTTCTGATCTAAAAATATGTTTAAATACATATCTTAAAAAAACATGATTGATTCAGAAAAAAGTATTTTTAAATTTAAAGATTTATCCAGTTGAATTGAGTAATGTTTCTCTGCTTCAAGAACGTGAAATTAACAAATATGGGAAACTTAATAACATACCTTCTTATCTACTCAGCACAATCACCATAATTCGAAATTTATAGCATGACACACTGCATTGATTTGGTTAAATTTTTTATCACACTATTCATGGGAGTATTAATCTTGAAAAAACTTATTCCGAAATCATGACGTGAAAAGAAAAATCTCTGTTTGACACGGAGACGACATTTTTCAGCTCTGAGCCTTATCCAAACGAAAAGAAAGATAGATATTCTAGTTCTCGATTTCTAGAATTAACTTTGAAGTCAATCTCCTTTTCACCATTTGACGTCTCTCTGCAGGTGCTGAAAGAAATAGTGAGACTAGTTATGAAAGGAGACAGTTTGAAATTACCCGGAGAGAGAGAAGATCTTGCAATTTCCTACTATGATAGTAAAGAAGATTTGATATGCTATCCAGGATTTGAAATGAAAAATCTACCTTCACGGCCATTATGTGGTAAGGCTAAATTTTTTTTTGCATAGTAAGAGGGCTTGCTATTCCAATTTAAAAGAAATTTTTCCAACAACAGTTTATAAAGAAAAATCTTTTTTCCGACTACGTTCGGAACCGTGATTTTGCAAAAGCGTATAAATGGATAATATTTATGATATTTATAGTGTCACTTAGATTAAAAAATGTATATAAAATTGTTTTAAGAATAGTATTACAATGAAAAATTATTTAAGTACAATATTTTGATAAAAAATGAACATAGAATGACCCATTTTCAAAATATTCTCCTTTTATGAAAAATGCTTCTATTATAATAATATTTTGCCTGTATATAGCTCAGACCTCTGTACAGAGGCTCAACTAAATTTTGAAATATATAACTTAGAAGTGGGTTTATCCATGTTTTACGACAACAGAGGGAAGAAATTTTAAGAAAAAAAGGCCGATAATTATTTCAATGGATTGTAACTCTGAAAATAATGTGAATTTTTCAAAAATCATAGTTGAGCCTCTGTACAGTGGTCTGAGCTATATACAGGTAAAGTGTTATTATAATAGAAGCATTTTTCACAAAAGGAGAACATTTTGAAAAAAGGTTATTCCTAAGTTAATTTTTTGCCAAAATATTGTATTTAAATAATTTTTTTGTCAAAATATCCTTAAAACAATTTTATACATGTATTCTAATCTAAGTAACACTAGATATCATGAAAATTATCCATTTATGCGCTTTTAAAATCACGGTTCCGAACGTAGTCGGATACCTTAACTGGGTTTTGGTTAAAACTGGTTCAAACGACGACATTTATAATGTATTTCTTGCAATATCTTAGTAGCTTGTTTTTGCCCCTTTTTACGTAAATGCTTTTATCATATTAGCAATAAGATTTTTTTATTGCAAGGCTCATGCTGTACTACGTAATAAGAAAAACAACTTACATAATTATTCCTACTTATGTTTCTGTTATTTAAGGAGCATAAAAAAAAAAAAAAAAAAGAAAGGGGAAGGGACGTCTTAAGACTCTTTGAGGCCATGGCCCCTATGCAAAAGTAGGCCCAACCTGAAATCTTTAAAAGTAGACAGTATGCAGTACACATTGTCAAATACTCGTACAAACGGTAATTTCAAACAAATAAATGTACCCGACTCACCATCTCAAATATCTAGGCACAAACCGGCTCGACCGATAGCCGCAATTTCGACTAAGTGAATTGTGAGTTGAATGATTGTTTATGGTATTAGGCCTAGATCTAGATATGGACAGAGGTCATGACATAATAATACAATCTCAACACTTTTGCCATTTGACAAGCAGTTTGAAATTCCATGTTTTTTGGAGAATATGAACGAGAATAATATTTGACCATTAAAATTATCCAGATCATGATATTATTAAGACTAAGTCGGAATGAAATGAAGCTCCCCCACCCCGAGGGTGAGGCCTTGAGCCCAGGCCCATGCCTTAAGACACCCTGGAAAGGGGAGGGGTAACAGGCAGACAAAATACATAAAAAACACTCTTTAGTACAAGAATCATGAAACAATTTTCTCTAATGGAATAGCCTCACTTCATAATAATGATTTTCTAATTTTATTGTACTTCTGGTAATAAAAATTTGATTTTTCTTCCTTAACCATTCGATATCCTTCCCTTACCAAATAAAAAAAATCCGAAATTCCCTTAGCTATAAGCTTGACATGAGTATGTGATATGAATCATCAATTTGCCGCGTTCCAATGCTACGCTATGAATGCGTTATACAAATGTCAGCTATTTCACGCGGGCCGCATACATATGTTAGTTATTTCACGCGAGTCTCAACATGAGGATAAATGGGGTAAGGGGAAGAGAAATGCTTTAAGATCAAGATAACATTGGAAATTTAAAATGTGGAAAATTGATTATAATATTATAATTCCTGTTTTGATTTTTTTAATTATTATTTTTTTATATTTTTTATTTTTGTTTCTAATACTAAATTAGAAGCATTTAGAAACACTTTGAGACATAAGCCATCCTCATTAGCCATGTTCTTTTCCTGTGATCCACGCATAAGCTAGAGGTGTGGGATTATCAAAAGATGAGACATTTGCGATTCTTAACAACTTTTTTTAAGAATAACTTAAATAAATTAATTCTAAATAACAACTTTTTACTTTAAAGTTAACCACCAATTAAACTTTTATATTCAAGTCAATCGCACAACTAGATCCTTATATTAATTATATTTTAACTGTCTAATATCTTCCCATACAAAATATTACCTTTTATAGAGTCACCTTCCTTCCTAGGTTGAAGAATTCCTATTAATGTTAATTGAAGAAAACCAAAGCTTTTAAATCCTTCTTATTATTATGATGATGAGCGTATCCTTCTCCAGAGCCTATGGACATCTAACATTTATTTCGAACAATTCCGCACTAAGTATCTCTAGGCTTGCCGTTCTATCTCACCAAACGCTTCTATCCTTTTAAGATATCTCATTTGCTATTACGATCGTTTCGCTTGGAATTTGGTTGGAAAAGTTTTTATTAATCTTGGCCGTCAAGTTAACTTAGGAGTTATGTTAGAAGAACGCGAGAGATGTCCACACTTCTTAATTTATGCATCAGTAAACGGTTTCATATAACTAATAATATAACAAACTTCATAGGATGTCTTTGTTACCGCTGTGATATTACCACTGACAAAACACTTCGTTGCTGTTGCAAGGATTTTTCAAGAAAAGACCTATTTATCACCTCTGAAAGAGATCTTCGAGGAAAGTGTCATTGAATGATTCCTGTTTATTGGTATTTTTAAATACAGCATTTTCGTGACAAATTAAACAATTACTGATCCAATTTTGTTTTTCGCTACAAAACAGTCAACTTCCCAGTCGTCTTGAAATGGTATATTTTCTTGGAATATTTTTCGCTTGCAAGATATGAAAGATAGTTAAAAATTAATTCCACCCACTGTTCATTCCACTGTTGTCTATTATTACTACCGTAACTGTTCCAAATAGAAAAAGAATATCAATTCGTATCCGTATGGTACCGACAACAAAAGCAAAATTTGATATATTATACCTCTTGACAAAAATTTCCCACCAAATATTTTGTACAATTTTCTTAAATAAGTGATCGGCGGGCCACGTGTGGGTCGCAGGTTGAGTATCACTGCGTTAGACGATTGGGACGAAAAAGTGCTTTTGTAGTCAAATAAATTGATTATACGAAAAATATTATGGGTTAAAAAAAAAGTAATAATTCAGAATATTTTTTTACATATGGGGCAGAAAATCTCATAAAAATCAAAGTCTCTGTTTAAAAGTTTCGATTGTTTTAGTGATTGTTTAACCCGAAAATATGGAATATTTTGCTATTTTGCTGCTGTTGTGATGATTTGGTTAAAACGTGTTTTCCATAAAGAACGTTTTAACATTCGCATTTAATTTTAAAAATCACCCCAAAATTTATTAAATCCTTTATCTTTCTTATATCATTTGTACCAGCTACAAAACGAAACACATGCAATAGTATCCCTTGTGCAATTCTAAGAGAATGGTGAGATGAATTTGTGACAGATCTATCCGCGATCCTTCAAATATTCCTCTTAGGAAATCTTTGGGTTATCAGTTGCGTTATTCACAACCAACCCTTCGAAAGAAGAAAATCGCGATATTCGAATTTACTTACTATATATAGTCGAAGTTTTCTAGCTTGAATAGAGAGGAGAAGAGGAGATATACTCGAATTAGGTGAGATTGTTACTGAGGTATCATATTTCAATTATTGTGATTAAGAGATTTATTAGAAGGAAGCCTTAATGTGACGATAGTTCACTGAGATGAAATATTAGATTAAATCGGATGATAGGTTAGATCCTTTATAAAGTAAGGATCAAGTTTGATAATCTCCTAATTGTTCGTGTATTACCGTCGTTGTTCCACTTTCGCTGTTATCATCGAGACATTCTCTTACTATTATTAATTGGATTTGTGTCTTTTCATTGTGTGATAAATAAATAGATTGATTGAGTCATGGCAAGTGTTTCTTTCCTACCTCCCACTATATCTAGGTGCCCAAGAGAGAGGTGGCAACTCTCACAAATTTGTATTTTGAGTAGGATGACTTTGAAGAAAACGACACTACGATTTTTATGAAATCCCAACTGACACCTCGCATGTGTCAGCTGATCGAAATTTTTCTACGCATACTGAAAAAAATTTGTCCTTTAACCTACCTTCTTTCCCCATTCCTTACATTACAGGTTTTTACAAAGGGATCAGCGCTGAAACGATTTCTCTCCTCAGGGGGCTGCATTTTTTAAAAAGTTGATAATCACTGATGTAAAAGACGACAAATGAATGGAAACAATGTGTTAGTTTCAAACAGATTTATCAGAAATAAAATTATCATCGTTGGCGTCTGGTGTTTTACTTTGCAGCAATTTAATTGGAAAATATTCCACCTTTTTGACATCATTTTCCCCCTCAAGGCTACATGTTTAAAAGTAAAATGTTTTTTTTTTTCAACTCGGTTTTTATATGTGGTTTTCACATTTTTTTAAAAAGAGATTCTGCATGTTACAATGGATACCAGCCCACGTAAATATCATCGGTAATGAGAAAGTCGATGAACTTGCCAAAGAACACAGAGCTTACTTCCAATCATTTAACCTCACGACCCTACGACAATGCAGTTGCCAGTCTAAGACTAACCAACAATAATTTTAAATATTCTATCCCATCTTTAAATAGTAACCGTATAATCGTATCATAATAATCGTATAATCATAATAATAGCATCGATAATAACTAGAATTAGAACAAAGAACGTAAAAGGAACGAAAATCTCAACTGACGGACAAAGAAGTTACACAAATCATTGCCCAAACTGCCCTAATGTTCAACTGTCTCCACAACATATCCTCAGTTGCCTAGTAATTCAAGCCAGTCTTTTCAAGATCAGCCCAGAAGACCCAGAAGATTTCATTTTCTCTGATAAAGCTGTCGAGGTTGCCGAAGCTGTCTTCGACAGCTTTAGAGCGATCTAAAGTTTTTTTTTTTATTAATCTGCCCATCATGGATACGCCAACAACAAAAATTTTTTTTAAAGAAATAACGCACTTTTGGCTTTTTTATGGATCGGTATATATTCAGAAATATACGGTTTATAAATTCTATGATTAAACTATTACATGTAGTTTTAAAAATGACCATAATAGTGTTGACGGTTAATCTCAACACATTCGTCGTTCTAACATCAAAGACTGTCAGATATGCGATTGAGGACTACGCTGCAGTCCAGAAGCCCACAGATATACTCGTATCCAGTGTTGACGATACTTTTCTGAAAAAAATTCACGAAGTGCAACTACAAAGTGTCATCTCAATTAAATATAATACAATGTTATTAATCCAAACTCGTAATGAAAGGTTTATAACACTGAAATGTTTTTCTTTTTATAGTCCCATGCAGGCCAGGATATTATTTAAACAAAGGCTTCTGCATTCCTTGCCACTTTGACCAATATTCCGAAAGATTTGCTCAAACTGAATGCCACTCTTGCGGTGAGAAGAAAGAAACTTTGAGAAGAGCAACAAGGAGCAAGAATGACTGCCATAGTAAGTTGGTTTTGAAAATTAATTTTTGAAAATCATTTATTTTGTGAGAAATTTTTACTATGTTTAGTTTCTTGAGAGACTTCATTATTTATCAATCCCTTCTTCTTCAACGGCTCAACAGCCTTGGGTAGACCCTGGTCTTCTCCAGAAGTCTTCTCTATGTATCTCTACATTTGGTAATTGTTTTCCAGATTTTAACCTTTAAAATATTAAGATCTTTTTCGATACAATCAATCCATCTTATTGGAGGTCTGTGTGGCATGCCTCGGCACCCACCTAATTCCTCTTAACTGGAACCAACCGGTGAGCAGGAGAAGTGAACTGATATGAACGGACACTTGCTCTAACTTCTCTCTCTGACTCGCAAGAGGAAAGACGTGCTTTCCCTTTATTCAATTTCCATGTTTCAACCTAAGTAATTAGTAATTCTTATAATATTTTATAATGCTGTAAACTAAAAATATATTTAACCTTTTTCATCATTCATTTTTACTATTTATATGGCGTGTAATAAACCTTAAATATATTCTCACTTCATGCCATAGTCTGCCCGAGGTCTATTTCCCATGGGCTTTGCCAGAAAGATTTTCTTGCAGTAACGACTTTCATTCTTTCTACCCAGATGACCAATCTATTTAAGTCTCTGTAATTTCACGAATTTTACAATATCAGGTTGTTTACACGTTTTATAGAGTTCTAAATTAGATCTTCTCCATGTTCCATTCACTTGAACCCCCCTAAGAATACAACGTAAGATCTTTCTCTCGAAAATTCCAAAGCTTCTTCATCACGGAAAATCAATGCCCAAGTCTGATGCATAAGTCAGGGCAGATCTTATGAGACTTTTGTAAAGAAGCAATTTAGTTCTTAATTTGAGAAAGCAGGATATTAAATAACTCTTCAAGGCATAAAAACCTCTATTTGCAGCAATGATTCTTTTATAAATTTCTGGGCCAGCTGATTTTCATTATTTATCTCCGTACTTAAATAAGTACCACTATTAACTCTTTAAAATTGCCAATTTTTGTGTGACAAAGTTGTTTGCATGACTTAAAGCAAAGTAAATACATAGTTTTATTTTCGTTTACTGATAAGTTATTTCCTTAAGTCCTTTGTTCTAATGCCATAAAAAATGCTTGTTTGAGAGCTGGTGTGGTTCTATCAATAATGCCAATGTCATCAGCATAAGTCAGTATTTGAGCTGACTAATTAAAAATATTTATTGTCTAATAACTCTTTAGAGATTTTTAGAACCCAATCTACATATTTTAAGCTTTTTAAAATAGTTTAATACAGCATAATATGTGCCGCAATAAAACAACTCTTTCAAAACAACATTAATTTGTTGTCACTTTAAGCCGAGTATAATGCAAAATGGGAGTAAAAATTTGTATTCTTATTCTGTTGGGACTCCTCTTCGTCCAAACACTAATGTAAAGAAAATTTTTATATGAAATCAAAAATGCATACACACACACAAAATATAATACGTTTTTGTTTCAATACATTTTTCCTGACATAATAAATAAATAAAAAAAATTACCGGTTGTTTATTTATTTGAAGGCAATAATAAAATAATATGACTTTAAAAGAGAACTTATTCTTCTTGCATAAAATACACATCAGAGAAGCAGCTTTTGCAATTTTTGAAAAATAATTATTTACTTCAAAATACTTTTTAAAAATTTTAAATTAAAATTTTTTTAAACTTTAATAAATTTAACTGCTTACATTTTCACCAGATGGAGCCATAGCCAATTATTCAGAGGATTTTTGAAAAATGCAATTTTTTTCTTATCTATAACTAAATGTTGATATTCTAAATAGCAATTTTATTTTGGCATTTCCGGTGTAACACTTTCACATTTGACCCTACTACAGGGCACCAGGGATTTATTAAGTGTGTGGGGGAGGTGTATATTTTAACTTTTTAACTCAAAAATCTGTTGCTCTTTGGAAGGGGGAGGGGGTATTAAACTGCAAACTCCTTGTAGTGCTGAAATCTGTGTGAAAAAAGTTTCAATATCTATCGCGATGGGATTTTCAGTTGAAATACAGATAGAACAGAGCAACTGAAATGTATTGTCGTTTTATTGTGATGAAATAAAAGTGAAGCACACACATGAAAAATAAAAAGAAAAGCTGCAAAATAATTGTTATACTTTCGTAACTTTTTCACTTGTTGCGAAATAATTTTCGTTATTAAATCCTTTATATAGCACTGCAAAATTTAGTAATTAGAATTACTAAATAATTAAAATAATAAGTAATTAAATATTTATAAAATAACAATTAAATATTCATAAATAATAAATAATTAAATATTAATAAATAATTAGTAATTAAATATTAATAAATAATTAGTAATTAAAATATTTAGTAATTAGAATTTCTTTATTTTTATGCTTAGAATTTTCTGTAAATTTTTCCTCTAAGTCATAAAGTCGACAGTGAAAAACAAAAATAGATGCAAAAGGAAAAAGATAAGCGATTGAATAGTAATACAAATACAAATTATGTTTTTCTAAAAATGCATTTATTTATTTTTGGTGTACATGAGACCACAAATGGTAGGGCATATAAAAAAACACCTTACACTTGTCAGAAGTGGGGTTCGAACCCACGCTCTCTTTCGAGAACCAGAGCTTAAATCTGGCGCCTTAGACCGCTCGGCCATTCTGACTACGGTAAACCACATGTTCCATATAAACAATAAAAAACGTTATCACCTATTCGCTTGATTTCTTTGTAACATTTGCGTTAAAAGGGAAGGGGGTATCACATTCGATTGCAAAATAGTTTAGATTCCCGAATTGAAGAATGATTTGCCTGTCCTTTGCCTGATTAATTTGATTTGTAAAAATTGAAAGATTTCTCACCACTCGCTATTTTGAATTCAAATGTTAATCCTTTGAATTGCTAACTATACATCTCATATATTTAAAAAATATAATTTATAATAAACTGAAAAAAATATGAATTTATATTAATTAAAGGAGCTTTGGTTTTTAAAGAAGTTTTATATTATTTAACTTTTCTTTGCATCTTATACAATATGTGATGAAACTAAACTTTTAAAATCGTTTGCATTGTCGGAAAAAAATATGTATAACAGTACTTACTGAATATATGAAAAGTAAAATTTATTACTAGAAAAATAAATAAATTTTTAGCACTTTTTCAATTAAGAAAATTCTTCTATTCCGCCATAAGCGGCAAGAAGAAAACCTCTCCATTAAAAAAATAAATACAGACATAAATTCTCGAAAACCGTTCTTAAATATAGCGAAGAAATGATTTTCATTTGAACTGAAATATTACATTAAAAATTAAAGAAAGGAAAAACGTTTGAAAAGTTCTCTTAAAAATGATTTGTATAAAGCTATTTCTTTTTCTTACTTAAAAACATTTTTGGAGCAAAATGAAAATATTTTTTAAAACTACTTCAGCTGCATTTCCTCATAAATTTAGCTGTCCAATTTTTTTCATTTGAAATATTTTATGAAATCTTTGCGGATTAAAAAAAAGGCCATTTCGTCTCTTGAAATTCGAAGTAAAATGAAAAATTAATCTTCTAATTAAATAAAATTTCTAGCTACATGAGGATATAAATTACAAAAATATATCAGAGAATTTTTATGTATATTCATATATTATTAAAATTTTTGATGAGTAAATATATTATATAAATACCTTATGATCCCACAATTAAGAAACGTTAACTGTTTTCTTTTATATGTTCATGAAAAAGGAAAATTTAAATACAGTTGAAACCCAAATTCACGAATTCATCGGGATCGAACATTTTGTTCGTTAATTCGGGATTATTCGTTGTATCAGACTCAAACAAAATACAAATTTTATTGCATTTACCTTTTAGAAATTCTATAAGGACTACAAATTCTATTTGGACTACACAAAAATATCCATAGTTAGAAATTACACACTTCTTATTCAGCAGCTGAAAATACTATTAGCGAATAATTACGCAGGGAATTTTAAACTACTGACTAATAGATGCTTGAAATTCTTTTTGATTTGTGGCGGATCTAAATAAAAGCCAGTAACAGCCTCCGGACAGGAGTGATCACTTTTGTCTAGTGGTATGTTACGTGCTTACGAATTAGAGGGTACTGAGTTCTAATCTCCGACATTGGTGACCTTGGTTGAAAAGAAAAACGCAAACCTTTTGATGTGTCATGGCGCCATCTACCAGCAGAAAGAGCAATCAAAGTCGTCAGACTCACTTGACGCAACGGTAACAGCTTCCTCGCTCGCCATAACCACAAATTCTCGTTCGTTCGCCTATCCACCGACTCACTGGTGGGGGAGTACTGTGGCGGATCTAAATAAAAGCCAGTATATATATAACAGCCTCCGGACAGGAGTGATCACTTTTGTCTAGTGGTATGTTACGTGCTTACGAATTAGAGGGTACCGAGTTCTAATCTCCGACAGATTCATGACTCAAAAATGTTCTTTTTCGACTTCATGCAGAGAAAAAAATCCTGCATCATTTACATTCAGCTGCATAAGAGAGGTGTGCTTCACAGTTTCCAAACAATGTAAAGTATAGGAAAATGCAACAGTTACGATAGGAGTTTCATTTTCAATTTCTGCATTAGAATCGCTATTCATTGGCTCTGAGAAATCACCAATTCCGTCAACTTCAGCTGCGCTCCTTGCGTTGTGGATTGGGATGAGATGGGAAAGGAACTTCCTGTCCTACTCAAGACCCACACGATAGGTTACACCAGTGGCGCACACAACATAGCCCTTGGTTTTTTTCGATTAGTTATAAAATTTTTTTGTAAAAAAAGTTTTTTGTTATTAAAAATTTAATTTTTGTTAATTAATTTAATTATTTATTCAAAAATTAAATTTGTATTTTTTTTGGGAAAATCGAAAAAAATCAAAAGAACATGTTGGGCGGCGTATTGGAGAATGATCCCAAAAATGGGGTCATTCACCGGACACTTTAAAAATTTTTCTTTGTGCGCTCTGGGTTAATCTTTTCTCATCTGCACCTGTGAAGTCAAAGATGGTCTGACACTTACCAGGGCTAGCACCGCCGATTGATACCCCCTCAAAACTTCAGGGCCTCCAAAAAGTGCAAAAAATAAGTTGAAAAAGTTGGGGTCCCCCAAAAAGGGGCCCCCAAGGAATTTTTTATCGGGGCCCCTTCAAAACTATCTACGCCAGTGACCCTTACCCTTTAAAATTTGAGGCTAACAAATAAAATTTTTGTTCCGGACAGAAAAGGATGTGTCATTTGAAAAATAAAAAATTAATTAATTAAATTTTTTTCTAATAAAAAAAAAAAAAGATTTTTAACTGCTAAAATAATTCATTAATTTGGGCTTTATTATTCTTTAAGTAAGGTGTTTTACCTTGATTTCAATCGGGGTAAGAGAAAAATTCGTTAATGGCGAAATTCGTTAAATAGGGGCTCGTTAAATCGGCGTCCGACAGTATTTCACTGTATAGCTAAACGATAATAAACAATTATTCATTATTAAATTATACTACCATTGCTTTTAAATATTATTTATTCTTTTTCTTGAAAAAATTGCATTTAAAAAACAGTTTTTGAGATTTCATATTGTACTTTACTTTAAATAATTTATTATTTTTGCAAATAGATTGAAAAACTATTACTACATGAATATTTTACGTAATATATTTTAAAGAGGAAATAATTTTCTCTCTCTAGAGGATATCCATTTTAAATTTTGATTGCATTTCAAAGCTGTACTACTTCAAAAAATCCAGATATTAAGGCAAATGCTATATAAAAGTTTATTTTCATCATTTCGGAAAACTTGCTCATTTTATTCAGAAGTAATTGCTAAAAAGGACTTCAAAAATCTTTTGCAGTAAAATGACTTAAAAAAAAAAATTCCTTCGAAAATACAACATTTTAAATACTACAGAAGTCATTAAATATTGAGTTTCTATTTAATTTTTTTACAACAGTGAAAAAACTCAGCATACCTTTTTTTCCTTTTTCTTAAATAGGAATAAAAAAACAGATTAACAAATATATATATTAAAAAAAAAAAAAAAGATTAAATGTAATATTTTAAAAATTCTTACTTTCAAATTTTGGTGAGAAAAGTTCGAATTTGCGTTAAGATAAATATGATAAATATTTTTACATTTTATAGAATCCAAAACATCTTTCATAAATTTTAAAAGCTAGTGGTGTTTCCATTAAATGTTGCCGTAGCAACAATTATCAAATTTATTTTTGAAAAATAAAAATATTTCGAAAATATTTTTTCTTTTTGTGTGTAAGGCAATAATTATTTATTATTTAATTCTTTTTTAAAAAAATTAAGGGATTCCTTTAAACAAAATAATAAATGAATTGCTGGGAATTTAGAACAGAATATATATTTAACCGCTTTTTAAAAACTTAGAGTTATTTATAACATTTATGGGGGTACCCCCCCCCCCATTTTTTATTGTTACTACACATGTTTTCTTTTAAAAATTTCCGTTATCAAAAAATGTGGTTTTGTTTTTATTTATTCATAAAAATATAGCCTCTCCATTCTCATTTTATATTTCATGAGAGGGAGAAAAATTTCTGCAAACGTTTGTCAGAAGTGGGGTTCGAACCCACGCTCTCTTTCGAGAACCAGAGCTTAAATCTGGCGCCTTAGACCGCTCGGCCATTCTGACTACACTAGTCATCCTGCATATAAATTAAATAAAAGTTTCACCTGCATATAAAACAAATAGACGTGCTTATCATAAAAGGGGATTGAAATTACATTCCGGTTACAAAATGGCTCGATCTCCAGAATTAAAGATTTCTTTTCAAGTGCTATCTTGAATTGATAACTTTGCTTGTCAAATATAATTTATTATATATATATATAAATAAAAGCTGAAATATAAGCATATCTAATTTGTTTTACAATACTAAACTTTTCTTTGAATCTTATTCGATGTATAATGAAACTAATCAAAATAACTAAAATAATTTACACTGTCAAAATTTAAAAAAAATTATTTATAATTGTATTGAATGTATAAAAGATAAATTTTATTATGAGAAAAATAAGTTAATATTTGACACTTTTTTTTTAAATTAAGGGATATCATTCTATTCTGACACGACAGGAAAAAAGTAAAACAACTCATGATAAAATAAATACCGCGACATAAATTAGCATATTTTCAGTTGAATTGAATTTAACTGCATTAAAATTAATTGAGAAACTATTTCAGAACTTTCTTAAAAATAACCAGTGTAGATCTCTCTCTATATTTTTTCCTTACTTAAATTTTTTTTGACAAAAGAAGAATATCTTCTGAAATTACATAGTTTACATAAGTTAAGTTGTCCATTTTTTTAATTCGAAAAATTAAATGACATCCTCGTTAATAAAAGAAGCAATTTCATCCTTCGAAATTTGAAATAAAAAGAAAAAATAATCTTCTGAATCACATAATATTTCTAGCTACGTGAGGATATAAATTACAATATTTTTTCAAAATACAACTATTTATAAAAAGGTACATTTTCGTTTCCGGGGCTAAAAAATTGCAAAGTGAGTGAGTGAATATTATATAAAGTCGCACTGTTCACCTACCCGAGAGCTTTTGGCGACGGACTTCTAAATTTTGAAGCATGGTTAAGTGACGAGGATGAGACCTGAGCTGCCACCCATCTCTCCTAACTACCATACCACACCAACGCTAGGACATTTAAGCTCTCGACAGATTCAACGTGCCTCACTCCTCTTAACAGCGGTAGCCGAAATTTTAAAAGGGCAATAATTATTAAGTGTGGGAAATTACCACGAGAATTTTGTATTGATGTTAATATAGAAATCCCACACACACACCAGGAAGACTGATAGCGAGGGGGAAGGGGAATTTCCGTGACAATATGTTATGCATTCAAAAATGTTCCTACAACACTGGGGAAGAAACCTGTCAGACAAAGAAAAGAAGCGAACAAATTTCGGAACAGGGAATTTTAAGTTATAACACTCGGTAAAAGCCCGAGCAACGCCGGGTTAAGGGGAGGGAAACAAAAAACAAAGTAATTTTGAAAAAGAATATTGGAAGTGCTGATTTTGTGAAGGGAAGGGAAAATTTATGAAAGTAGATACAGCCCGTGCAACGCCGGGACATGCACTAGTATAATATTAAAATTTGATGAGTAGAGGTCATATAAATACTTTATAAGACGTGAATTAATAAGGAATGACTGTTTTTTTTTGTAATAATATATTAATTAAAAAAGAAATTTTGATACTTTTCCGTTTCGCCGGAGCAATTCTCGCTAAGTTGTCGTTATTGGCGACAACACATAATATATACAGAAAAATATTAATAAATAATAGTTCTCATATTGATTTTTCATCCATTTTTGATGTATTATGAAAAAGACGTAACTGATAAGAAAGGACTACGTCTTGTTTTGAAAATTTATGATAAAAGATTAGCAGAGGGAATATTTCGTTTTGTGTCGAATTACTGAATTATTGAATATTTCAATAAATAGTTCTGTAAAGAGAAAAAATTATGCATTATTAAATTATGCTGCCTTTGAATCGAAATTTAAGTATTATTTTTTTTTTTTCTAAAAAGAAGCTACATTTACAAAATAATTTTTGAGCTTTCATATTGTACCAAAGTTATTAATATTGTATTAAATCACCATATTTCTTTTTCGACCAAGCAGTCATGTTTTTACTAATACATTGAAAAACTACTGCTGTACGAAATATATTTTCCAGAAAAAATAATTTTCTTAAAGAAATTCATTTTAAATTTTCGAAACTTATTTTGGTTGTACTCCAAAACTCTACTCCCTCGAAAAAGTCTGGAAATTAAGGAAAAAGCAATGAAAGTTGCCTTTAATCGTTTGGGAAAATATGTTTATTTTATTCAGAAATAATTGCTAAAAAGTACTTCAAAAATCTTTTGCAGCAAAATGGTTTAAGAGAAAATTCTTTCGAAAATTCTTGCGTTTTAAATACTACAGAAATCCTTAAATCTTGTGTTTTTATTAATTCTTTTGATAGCAATAAAAAACTCGACATTGAATTTTCCTACTTCATTAGAAAATAATTATTTTATCACTACTCAATTTTACCCGGGGTTGGGACAATTTTTTTTTAAATAAAATTTTTTTTTAATTTTTTTTCCTATACCGTAATGCTAAATGAGCTATCCCTTAAATTTTTAAAAAGAAAACACTATATTTATGCAATATTTTAAAATTTTTTTAAAAACATTATTATAAAAAAGATGTTTTTCAATTTCACAAATATTTTATTAAAAAATTAAAAAAAATTTTTTTCTGTGGCTTCGCGTAAAGTTCACGCTTTCTCTTGGAATGAAAACAGCCAAAAAATGTCATATTTAAAAAAATGCTTTTTACTCGAAATGTTTTTTTTTGAAATTGCTCAAACGGGGAGTTTTTTTCACAAAAGGGGTGGGCATTTTTACAGGTAGGGGTTACCGTTTTTTAAAAAAAGGTGCGGCCCTTTACAGCGGCGTGGGAAAGGTGAGCTAAAATTGTACAATATTTACTAAAATTTTAAATTTGGGAGGAATATGAAACCCTAAAACACTACATAACTACTAAAAAACTTACTTTTTAAAACCGGGGTTTAAAAATAAAACTAAAAGAAAATACACAAATATAAAAATTATAGCCACAAATATAATAATATAAAAATGATTTTGATTAATTATTATAAAAACAAAAAAGTTTTTATTTATTACATTTATGGAGACCCTTGGAATAATCTTAAAATCTTCCCATGTGGGCCAAGACGAAAAAGCGGTTGCCGAGTTTCGTCGGACCAGGGCACATTGTTCCTGAAACATCTACATAGAATTATTTTTCCGGGCCCTTTCTGCACGCTCTGCTTTTGGGGGAAATGGATGTTTGACCACTTCCCCCTTGCCCAGCCCTTTAAAGGGGCCGGGGACCTTTTTGGGCAACCAAAAGGGGACTTATTGGGTTCATAGATTTTTCCCCCAATTTTTTATTTTTTTCCCCCTTTTTACAGTTTATTTTGTCTGTTTTTTTTGTTCCTACCTCCTTGTGGTGTAGGGGTCTTCTGTACCCCTGTCGATCGGGGAAAAAATATCAAACAATTCAAAAAACATTAAAAATTTTTTTAAATTTAAAAGGTGGTTCTGGTACCCTTTTGGGTAGAAAGATTTAATTTGTAGTGCCCAAATCTTTGGAATATATCTCGGCTTTAAATAAACTTTTTAATCCTGCACTGTATTCTGAGTGGTCGTCTGTCAGACGAGAATGATGTGTTCTTCTTCATGCTTCTTTATCGTTTTTAAGCAGATTCAAAAGGTGGGGGTGGGACCCTAAGTACGGTGTTAAATGAAATGCAACTTTTTTAAAATTAGGACACTTTACTTCGTTAATTAGATCTGAAAAGTTTTTTTTCTTAGGTTCTGAAGTATGTGCTTTTAAAATTTTGAAGGAGGAAAACTTCGTTCTCATCAAGAGATAAAGAGAATATATAATTTATGTTTTCTGGTATTTCCACACCAACAGTGCTAAACGAGTAACACATGAATGTAACAATTGGTTCTAGTCTAGTAAATTCTTGAAAACAAAACTGTGACAGAACAGAATACAATTCACTTATATATACTTATTTATATGTATAGAATTCACAGAATAAAATTCAGAAATAAACTGAAAATTATATCAGAGTGAAGTTTTATTATTTTATCATAATATTTCACTCTAAAGGTGGTCACCCCAAAATGTCGTAGTTGTCCACTGGTTGATCGCGATCGACTTAATGCTCCCCCCTGTTTTAGCACATTGAATCCCCGTGGTAAAGAATGAAAGCTCACATTATGAGGGAAGAGTATAGATCAGAGGTGGAGAGCCCAAAACCTTTGGGGCCCCATGGGGCCCCTTTTTGGGCTTCCCTTTTTAAAAAGCAAACATTTGTAAATATTTAATTATAATTTTTTTCTGCAAATAAAATGGAATTGAATAAAGAACGGGGGGAATGTATGTTTCAATGACTGCCAGGGAACAACCCATTGTCCATTTCAAATGTTAGAAACCACCTGGTGCAACATGGGAAACCCTACCAGGCATGTTTTTTCAGAGAAAGTGATTCCCGAAGTGTTATATAGCCCCCCGGGGGTCTATGACGCCCTTGAAAAGGGACCCACCCGGAAAAAAAAATAATTTAGGGGGTTATGAGGTGTAAAGGGGGGTCTATGATACTGGTTCTCATTAAATTAGATCGTAACTTTAATTTTGAAAGAAAATTTATCTAGTGGAAACCAAACTTTACCTATATTTAACGAATTTATTTACTAAATTTAATGATGTTAATTTGCACTTCGGGTGGCGCATAAGTTTTTTTAAAAAGCATAAACCATTTCAGCGCGTCACATTACAATAGGAACTGATCGTAATATAAAAAAAAACTAACGGAAATATCATAGTTTAAAAAAATGGATGAAAGCGGCTTTAAAAAGGAAAAACCTGTTAATTTGTCCCCAAATTAAAAAAATTTTTCGCGGGGGAAGCGTTTTTAATTCCCTTTTCCCTAGTGGGGGGGGAAAATCAGATTTTTAACTCTAAAAAAAAAAAAAAAAAAAAAAAAAAAGATACTGAAGACTCCCAACGGGAGGGAGTTTTAAAAAGGTTTAAAACCTGACTATTGATATCAAATGTTGAAAATGTTATTGTAGCCCCAGATTCTTCCCCCCCCATTAAAATCTTTTTTTGCTTTTTTAGTTATTTTATTTAACAGTTTTTTTTGAATTAAATAATTTTTAATTTTAAATTAATTGACATGTGCTTCTTAAACATTATACTTCATTACAATTAGAAATTTAACTTTTTTTTAACCGTAGTACCAACTGTCAAAAAAGATATTTAAGTAATAAATTCAAAAAATTAAATTATTAAAAAGGGGGCACCCCAAAAAAACCAAAAACATGGCACAAAAAAGTCTATGAAACAAAAAAGTTTGGGAACCTCTGATTTAGAGGATCAAAATTAAGCCTTTACGTTATGAAGCTTGTGATCCAAATAAATATGCTTACATAAATAAAAATACTAATAGTGAAATATAAAAAGTTATAACGGTACTTATGAATTTAATAATCTTATAAAAAAAATAATAATCAATGATTAATGTTATAACAACTTTTTAAACTTATGTGTACAGAGAAATATTTTACATTATAACTTTTTATGTCAAATAATAATAATAAAGAAAGGATTTAATTTTTTATATTTCTATATAATGCACAAAACTGTTAAATCTATATAAAAACTATAATAATTTTATAAGAATCGCGTTTGTAGGTACATCAGTTAATACTACTTAATCTTTAATGCTACTTAATTTGCATTTGACCCATAATGCACTGTTTCGAAACAGGGGATGCCCCTCAAGGCGGGGGCCCCCTACGAGGGGGCGCCAGCATATTGAAAAGTCGAAACGAAAGATTAAAAAAATTTTTACTGAAAATAAACAATTAAATTTTTGAATAACAAAAAAAAAATACACATTCACACTAATTTTAACACACTTTTTAAATGTATTTGGGACTGCCCCAAAGGGAATTATTTTAAAACTATTAAAATTTTAAAAACAACATGAATAATTTAAAAGGCTTGTCAAAATATAAAAATATTATTATTTTTTTTTGATAATTTGTAAGGTTTAAAATTCCCTTTTCTACTGAATTAAAGTTTGAAATTTTCTCCCCCAAAGCTACCCTTTTAAAAGGTGGGGCGCGTATGTGATGTTTTGGGGAAAAGGTTAAACAAATCCCCTGAAAAAGTAAGTACTTCGCAGAAAACTATCAAGGTCCTTTTATTGCATCCCAAAAACCTTCGGTTTTTGAGAAACCTGTTTCGCAAAAAATCTCCTTTTGGAAAGACGTTTTTATATAAAGTCCGGGGGGGTTAACACTTTGGTTTAAGGGTGTTTATGTAAGGGGAGCACTTTTAAAAGGTTAAAGTCGTTTGATTTAGCATCAAAGTGTATTTTTGGTTCCCCCCAAATTTTTATTGTATGAAGGAGGGGGGGGGGACGATGAAAGTTATGATTTATTTGGGCGCAAAAATTGCTTTGGGGAAGCTCTTTCTCTAATGGTAAAAGGGTTTTCCGCCCTGGTTATAGATTTGGGTTTAGTAAATAAAATTTTTCTTCAAAAAATTAAAAAGTTCCCTTTTTTGGGTTAAAAACCTTAAATTGGTTCATCATTTGGAAATTTTTTACTGTTGTTTTTATCTTTTTTAAACCCTCATTTTTCCTTTTTATGCATTTCCAATGTTTTCACTGCATTCCCAAAAAGGGACCAGTTTGCTTCATTTCGATCTTAATAGATGGCGCTACGATAAAATTTTTTAAAGATGGAGGAAACCCCGATTTCTTTTCTAAAATTGCGAATAAATTATTGCGACAAAATGCGTTTCCTCCCCGGCAAAAGAAAAAGCTTTGTTTTTTTATTTTTTAAACCTGTTGTTTTCTTCTGCAGGAAGCCATTAAAAAAAACCTTTGTCGGGGGGGAAAAAAAAAACTTGTGTTTTGGGGGGGAAAAAATGCAGCTTGGGATTAAAAAAAAAAAAAAAAAAGGGAAAAGAAAGGAAAAAAATCAAAGTTCTTTGCGTTGATTTATCAAAGCATAACAAACTTTTTCTTCCTTTTGCGGCGATTATGAAAAAAAACGAAACGTCGCTGTATGCATTTATTTCGTAGCAAGCCGTTTGATATTTTTTTTTTTTTGCTGTTGTTTTTGTTTACCTTCTATTCCACTTCTTTAATATTCTTTTTTTTTTTTTTAAAAGAGAAAAATTTTTGAGCGTAATTGTAAACTTTTTTTTTCAGCTGAAAAAAAAAAAATTTTTTACCCCCATTCGCTAAAAAACGAGGGTAAAAAATGAAAAAAAAAAAAAAAATGTTTGAGGTTTTTTGTTTGCGAAAAGGGTTTAAAAAAATTTTTTTCCCCCCAAAAAAATTACGCTTGAAAAAAAACATTTTCCCTTTTTTGCATAATGAAATGTTATTAATTAAGTACGAATGTATAACAAGTTTTTTTTTCCCTTTTCGGCGTACCTAATTTTAGTGGCGTTCTATTTTTTTGCATTCCTTTCTTTCTTAATATTTACTCCACCTTTCCTACCCCCCAAAAACCCCAGGCAATAATTTTGGGGAAATTTTGGCCAAAATATTTTTAATCAAATATTTTACTATAAAGGTGGTCACCCCAAGATGTCGTGGTTGATCGTGATGTTTTCCCCCCCCCGGGGTCAGCACATTGAACCCCTGGGGTAAAAATAAAAAGCTCACCAGTAGCCCCCGGAATTTTTTTCAAGGGGGGAGGGGTCCGGGGACGAAGGTTCACCATTCTTGTATCATGCTCCTTTTGATTTTGTTGATTTTCGGGAACAAAACACAGTAGAAAACTAATTATTGAAAAAAAATTGCATTAATTAAAAAAATTAATCATTAATAACAAATATTTATTAAATTTTACGTACTATATATTAAATTATAATCAATGGGGAAAAAAAATAAAGGGGTTTTTTTTGGGGGGTCCTGGACCCACTATTTTGTGTGCGCCACTGAAGCTCACATTAGGGAAAAGAGTATAATGGGGTGGGGAGCCCGAAGCCTTGAGGCCGCATGCGGCCCCTGTATGTTTCATATGCGGCCTTTATAAAAGCTAGCAATTGTATTAATATTTAATTATATACCTTACAACAGTTTGAAAATCAATGGAATTGAATAAAGAACGACATGACTGAATGTATGTTTCAATGACTACTTGTGGGAACAACCCATTGTACATTTCAAAGTTAGAACGCCACCTAGTGCATCATGGCAACACTACCAGGCATGTTCATTTAGAGGATCAATTAAGCCTTTGCGTTATGAAACTTGATCTAAATAAATATGCTTACATAAATAAAATACCAACAGTGAAATATAAAAAGTTACAATGGTACCTATGAATTTAATAATCTTATAAAAAAATAATAATCAATGATTAATGTTATAACCACTTTTTAAACTTATGTGAACAGAGAAATATTTTACATTGTAACTTTTTATGTTCAATAATAATAATAATAATAAAAAAGGATTTAATTTTTTATATTTCTATATGATGTACAAAACTGTTAAATCTATATAAAAAAACTATAATAATTTCATAAAAATTGCGTTTGTAGGTACATCAGTTAAAGCGGCTTCTTTAATACTACTTAATTTGGATTTGGCCCTTAATGCACCGTTTTACAAACTGTGGGGCATGCCCCCAAACTCTACGCTTGATAACTCTACGAGGGGAATGCAAGCATATTGAAAAGTCGAAAACGAAAGATTATTTAAAAAAAAAAAAATTAATTTACTGAAAGTAAACAATTAAATTCTGACATAACAAAAAATAAAATACACATTCACACTAATATAATACACTTATAAATGTATCAGTACTGCCCAAAGTATTTTATTATTAATTTAACACTATTAAGTTAAGAACAACATTAATAATTACCAATGACCCCATGGGCTTGTCATATATAAAAATATTGTTATTTATCTTGATAATTTGTACGGTTTATAAATATTCCCTTTACTACTGAATTAAAGTTACTCGATTTGCTCCCCAATGCTACCATTTAAAACGTAGGCGCGCGTATGTGATGTATTGGGGTGGGAGAAAAGGCATAAATAAGCAAATCCTCTGAAACAAGTAAGTACTTCGCAGATACTATCAAGGTCCTTTTATTGCATCCCAAAGCCTTCGGAATAATTTTAGAGATACCAGTGCACATAAAAGATCGTACTTCGGAAAGACGTATATATATGTCCAGGGCAGTTAACACTTTGGCTGAGTGAGATGTTTATGTAAGCCGGTAGCACTTAAGAGGTTAAAGTCGTATTGATTTAGCATCAAAGTGTATTATTGAATTCAATACATTGTTATTGTATGAAGGAGGGGGAGGGGGGACGATGAAAGTTATGATGGAATATTGGGTCGCAAATATTGAAACTTTGAGAAGCTCTGCTCTAATGGTAGAAAGGTTCTCCACCTCTGGTATAGATGGTTGAATAAATAAGAATTTTCTCTTCAGAAGATTTAAACGTTCCACTTTTCGATTAAAAACCTTAAATTCGTTCATCATTTGGAAATTTTCATCTGTTGTTTTCATCTTTTAATCCCGTCATTTTTCCGTTTTTCATGCATTTCCAATGTTTTCACTGCATTCCAAGGTACCAGTTTGCTTCATTTCGATCTTAATAGATGGCGCTACGATATTTAAACGATGGAGGAAACACGATTTCTTTTCTAAAATTGCGAATAAATTATTGCGACAAAATGCGTTTCCTCCTGGCAAAAAGAAAAAGCTTTGTTTTTCATTTTAATCCTGTTGTTTTTTTCCTGCGGAAGCCAAAAAAACCTTCGTCGGGGGGAAAAAAAATCGGTTTTTTGGGGGTGGGAAAAGTGAGCTGGGTATTTAAAAAAAAAAAAAAGAAGGGAAATGAAATGAAGAAAAAAATGCAAAGTTCTTTGCGTTGATCATCATGCATAGCAAACTTTTCTTCCTGTGCGGCGATTATGAAAAATAACGAAACGTCGCTGTATGCATTTATTTCGTAGCAACCGTTTGATTTTTTTTTTCTTTGTTTTGTTTCCCTTTATTCCTTTTTTAAATATTTTTTTTTTTAAAAAAGAAAAAGAGCGAATTGTAACAATGTTTTCAGCTGAAAAAGAAATAAATTTGGGTACCCCATTCGCAAAAAGAACAGAGGGAAAAAGATAAAAAAAAAAAGTTTTGGGAAAGGGTTTTGTGTTTGCGAAAAGCTTCAAAAAAAACTCCCCCCCAAAAGTTACGCTTGAAAGAGCATTTTCCTGTTTTGCATAATGAAATGTTATTAATTAAGTACGAATGTATAACAAGTTTTTTTTCCTTTTGGGGTCCCTTTTTAGTGCGTTCTATTTTTGCCCTTTCTTTCTTAATATTTACTCCCTACCTAAAAGAACGCAGAATAATTTTGTTAATTTGGGGAAAAATATTTGAAAAAATTATAAGCAAACCTACGAATAAAATAAGTCATAATTACAATCACCATTCTATAAAATATTCAGATTTCTAAATTTGACTTTGAAATATGTTTTTTGGTTAGTTATAATATAAATACTTCTGTTATGCCATGAGACACAGAATATTTTTTTAATACAATTATAACTTCTTGTCTGTTTTCATAATTTGTTAAGGGAAAGGTAATCAAAATTTCAAAAGAATCTGATTATTGTTTTGATTCTGTGTGTGTTTTTTTGTAATTATGTTATTACCATAAAAGTAGTTTATGACTACAAATTTCAAGTTAAAATTTTAAATGGGATTAAAAAAATAATGATCCAATTTTTTGAATTTTTTTTGGTTTTTAAAAAAAAGATATGAAACATTTTAGTAATTGTTTAAATAATCAAATAAACCTTTTCTTCGTTTGACTGAAGAACATAATTATTTTAAAATAACAATCGTTTGCTGAAAAAGAATTACAATTAAACTTTAAGAGTTCCGCGTATAGTATAATTTATCATTACCCATTTTAATCAATCTCGTACCAAGCATTGAAAAAATCAATATTTTAAAAAATAAAATCTTAAATATGTATTTTTCAAAGCCTATTTATATAAAAAAAAAGACCAAACATTTTTAGTTTGATTAGTACAAATTATCCTAAAAATAGGACAATGGTAAATACAATCCTCTGCTATTCCTTTTTACGAAAGTGAAATGAAGAAATGTATCTGAAACATTCTCTAACGTTATATTCTTTTACAAAAAATTTGGGAAAGGATTAAAAATTCTATAGTATTATTTTTTCATGAATAACGAAAAAAATAATTTCATCAATCCAAAAAAGCTAAAATAACAATTTTTCTTTTCACAAAATACAATATATTAAAATAATAATAATAATAATAAAATTAAGAGTACGAAATCCTAAATTTTTTTTCAATTTAATTGTTTTTAATAGATATAGAATTGAAAAAAAAAACTTGATTTTTGAACATTTTAATCAATTGCTTTTATATCGTGTTCTATTATTTAGTTGCAGCTCCAGTATTTTTTGGTACTTTGATTGGTATCCTGTTGCCAGTTTTCTTTATCATTGTGCTGTTTCTTTGGTAAGTTATTGATAAGAACTATTCTGTTTTTTTAACTTCAAGAAGAGTATATGCTTAAAAATCATCCAAATTAGTTTCTTTTCTTTTTACTTTTATGTACATTTGTAAAAATATATTGAATATAAGCATTTACAGATAGTTTTTAGTTAATTAAATATCGAAGATCAGGACTTATAAATTTTAAAGTATTACAATGCTTAATATTGACGTAACATGCGTAAAAAGGGCTGTCTCATTAAACTAAATGGTGTGTAAATTCCCTTTTAGTATATGTATATGATTTGCATATATGTATTATTGAACAATATTTCAGCTTTTTTACATAATGAATACATTCTTCAAAAAAACGCAAAAAAAAAACTTTTTTCGGGGAATTTTTAAAATTTTATTCCATGTTATCAAAACCCCAATATGAAGAGAACTTTTTAAATTTAAGGCAAACTATATAAAAAATATGTTACAAACAACCGTATAAATTTTTTTTTATAATATTTAAGAAATGATAAAAGCTTTAAATTAAAAAAAATTAGGAATAATATTAATTCATTATGCATTGTTATTTGTTCTAAACAAGGCATCTCTATTTATGGTAAGTAGATTCGAAATCACGGTAAGGTCTAAAAAATCTACCACATCTGTGCATGGTACAGTTATACAGGAATTCGATGATAATTTTTCATCCGGTAAGGACGCTTTGAGAAAATATAAATTGCTTTCCAAAATATTGTGTTTGGATACTTTTCTGTTTGAAAATTTTTTTTATTTATTTTACTGTTTGGATTTTGCAAGCCCTTTAGTTAGTTTTTGGTTCCCAGCTGAATAAATCTTCATATCTCGTTGGAATTATAAGGTGTATTCTATTGATGTTTAAAGGGACACAGTACCCATTCAATTGACAAAAAAACAAAAACTAATTTTTTTGCCCAAATTATTTTTAATACTTTTCTATAACCTCCAAAAATTAAACTCTAAAACATAAAACGTAGAATTATTTCACGTTTGTTTTATTTTTTCCTCTATGGCAAATCAAAACTTTTCTTACTTCACTAGAAAAATAAAAAAACTAGTTTGTCTTCATTTAAAAAACTAAGGGTTTTTTTTTTTATTGTGCCTAATGCTTTAAATTTTTGTTTTGCTAAGGCATTAACAAAAGTTGGTATGCATTTTTGAATCAAAAACAATACTTATTTTTTAAAAAAAAATTGAAATTTAAAATTTTCAAATTTTTTTTGAATTTTCAATGGGGTTCATAAAAAAATATTGTACAAATACCAACCATTTTTTCCCCAAAAAAATACCAACTTTTATTATTAAGTTTGGATGAAATCAAAATTTTATTTTGGTATGTAAAATAGGAAGAGTATTATTTTAAAATCACTTTATAAATTTTTCCTTAAAAAATCCCTTCGGTATTATTCTTGCCTCTTGACCGAGGTTCAAAATTATGAGTTCCGTTGCCAATAGCCCTCATGCTACTTTATAATGGGTCGTTAATAAACACTGATTCACTCACTTGTACTAAATTTAAGAACATCAAAAATTAAACACATAGTTAATAAAATTAATTTCTCCCACCCCTTCATGCAAAAAATCAACATCTTTTGGAATTGATTTAAAACGGGAAATTTTGAAATAAAATTCCGTTTTGGTTTTTTTTCTCTCTTGAAATGACAGTACCCTGAAAAAATTCTTTTTGGGCCTTTATAATTTCTAAGAATGAGCTACTTTTTTGCTTTGTTGTATTATTAGGAAATTGTGAAAGATTAATTTGGGTAATGTTGCACGGTAAAGAAAAAAATGACTATTTTTAAATTTTTCAAGATATATAATTTAAAGCAAATTTTTTTTAATTTTTTCAAAATAACTTTTCATTTAAAAAAAGAAATGGAGAGGTCCCTTTTTCTCTCTCTTGGGCACCTAGATATGAGGGGTGGGGAAGAAACCTCCCCCGACCCATTCAATGTATTTATTGATCCCACAATATAAGGGCCACAAATTCTTTAATAACAGTAAGAAAAAATTCTCGGTGATAACAACAAAAGGGGGATGGAACCGACGGAAAAAACAAAAAGATTAGGGGGACTATCAAAAATCGATTTTCATAAGGACCAATCTTTTTTTATCCCAAATTAATCTAATATTAATTTAACTCCTGTGAAAACGTCACTTTTAAATCCACCCCAATAAGTATTTTCCACAATAATACAAAATAATGATACCTATCAGTAACAATCTCACTTGACTTCTGGTTTACATCCCCACACTCCTACTCCCTATCTACATAGAAAACCTCGACTATATATCGCAAATTTAATTTACTTATCACGATTTCTTCTTAAAAGGGGGGGTTTTGAATTTCGTGAATTGATAGCCCAAAAAAATTTCCCCAAAAGGGGTTAAAGGGAAAGGGATGCGAATAGATCCGTCACAACTGTAAAATGAAATGTTTTTAACGTCGATTTTAGAAAAAGGGGTTGTAGGCGATGGTTCGCCGTGGTCAAGGGGGGGGATAACCGGGCTGGGCCCCCGTTCCCCCCAAGACTCGAGCTGGCCCCCACCAAGACTCGAACCCGCTACGGAACACCACTGATTACGAGTTCGTGACCAAAGGCTACAAAAGGGTTTTTGGCTAAAAAGGGAAATTAAGGGGAAAAAGTACCCATATCTTCAGATAAAATTTTTTTTTTATAAATAGAATATTTTAGGGAGCTTACTTATATATTTTTTAAAATAATCAAGGAATTTTTGAATAACTTAATTGTGTTTTCTGTGTTTAAATAGGATTTCTAGGCGCTATCTAAGAACTTCACAATTACATCTTTCTTTGATAAATGGAGCCTATGTTTGAGAAAGAATACCGTAGAAAGCGACATTTCACTGGTAGAGTCATCGGAAACAGAATACGAAAGGAACATGAGTCAAGACATCCCTCTGTTATGGCCTTTTCGGGCCCTCACCGGTACTGGGACAGTTATGCTCGTGTTCTGGGTAAGGACTCAGAGAAAAAAGAAGACAGAAAAAAGCAAGAACATTGGAAACGACAGAAATCCAATGAAAGAAGTCGAGTTAATTCTAAACGAAACGAGGTCAACGAAAGAAAAAAGCAAACCGATACACAGAGACGAATTTCACGGCAGAAAAAACCCCGATGGGGCGGAATGAAGCCAAAAAGAAAAGAAAACTATAACAAAAAGTCGAATAGCCCCCCGCCTTCCCCCCAAAGTCTATGAGGGGAAAAGCTACAAAGAGCTGCGGATAGGTAAGTAATTTTGAAAATCGTAGCATGGTTTTAAAAAGAAAGGGAAAACCATTCTTTTTATAATTATCGGCCCCCCACCAAAGTGGTCTCAGGCCCCGCCTATCTTCAGTAAAGGCCAGAGATAAGTCAACGTGATCGCTATGAAAAATTGTCCACGTTCTATTTCTATTATTTTTGTTAATGTTGTATACAGTCGAACCTCTATATAACGAAGCCGCTAAATTCCGAAAAAAAGTTCGTTATATTGAAAGTTCGTTATATAAATGTTCATCTTTTAATATACTTAATAATCGACATAAAACAAATTTTAAATTCTTAAACATTAAATAATAAAAAAAAGTAATTACCGTAAAATCGGCGTATTACGCGCACCGGTGTATAACGCGCACCCATACTTTCAAGGTGCATTTTTTAATTTTGAGGTATGTTCGCCGTATAACACACACCCCGCTTTTTAAGAAGAAATCTGAAATGTTAGTATACAACGTTCTTATATTTTGAAGTCATTTATTCGAGATATTATGCCACACTTTTGAAATAATAGTATATTTCTAGAACTAGAACTCTTTTAGTTCATAAGGTATATCATTTCTTTTAAATAAACAGTACTTTGATATGTGTGCAAGTAAAATTTTTTTTTTATGCTCATCTCTTTAAAGATATCGTTTTTATACTCGGTGTATAACGCGCACCCTTATATTCCGATCTCATATTTTGTGTTCAAAGTGCGCGTTATACGCCGGATTTTACGGTACTCACACCTTTTTGTAAATTAATATATATTTATTTTATATATCTTACCTTTCAAAAATGAAAGAAAGAAAACTGCAAGGAAAGTTTCTTGACGCTTTTATCCGCTTTCTGAAGAATTACATTTTTTTCTTTGATGCTCAAGCCCTTACGTTTTAGGCATTTTATAGCTATGAGAAACGAAGTTACCAGCACGACAGATCAATACTACAAATGAATGAAGACTAGTTCAAGGACACGAGACAACTTCACAAAGGCTATTGAAGATATTTCCAGTGAACTGGATAAAGGGGGTTAAAGGTTGCACTTCTTGGTTGAAACGTCCAGAATTCTGTTGCTCTTGGCGAGTTAGGCACTTAATAAAACCAGTTCAAGATTTATGACCACCATAAAATGTGTTAAAAGACAGAACAACTCGAAATGTCCAGATATACTTCAAAAATAGGGAGAAAAAAATTGAATCACAAGAGAAAAAGTTCGTTATATAGAAAATGAACTTCGCTATTGGGAGGTTATTTTACGAAGAAAATCGTGAAATGTTCTTGGTTCCTAGGAAAAAGCTCGCTATATAGAAAAATTCGCAATATAGAGGATCGTAATATGGAGGTTGGACTGTATATTCAATTTGTCTTTGTGTAGCTTAACTTAAAAATTATAATTGTTACATTAAATGAGACTATTTTTAGTTTAATATTACGTCCAACGCTGTAGGAAGTATAAGATTACGAACTATCTTTCTCAATTTTAAGTCGAGAATAGATATATAGATAACACTTTAACAATAATAGGCTATATACGAGGTCTGTCCTTCAACTAGGTCAAACTAGAAATTTTGATGTAGAACAACGCCACACTAAAACTGAACGCCACTACTGATTAGTATTTAAATAGTCATTTAGATAGATCATATAACATCAAAAATTTGGGAAAAAGAAGATGTTAGTCCCGATATTCCTTTTGGTGCCTGAATATAATTGCGTCGCCACTCCAAGGGGGGGGAGTGAGGTTGTTAAGCTGCAAGAGGGCCATTGGCGACGAACTTAATCTTGAGCTATAGTCGAGTAGTGAAGACGATACTCTCCTAACTTCTACAACACATCAAAGGGGTCGATCTTTGATCCTCGATAGATTGCGTGCAGTGGCATTTTCTATAAGGTGGGTGTTCAGCGGCACTAAGCTCGAACTCATGATACGCCATGTTACCTTGACCACAGGTACCACCCCCACAGCCCTTTGGCCCTGGCCAGTGGTCAAAGATCGATCTGGCTGGTCTTGTCAATGGATTTTCTAGCTCCTGAAAAACAAGAATAGTTTTTCGCAACCTCACCTGCCGCCGCTTCCTTCTTTTTATAGGACTATGCTGAACTTTTGAAATCCGTGTGCCGTTTATTGGAGGGGAAGAAAAAACTTTTTTTAAATGGGTATTCCTATTATTTTGTCCTATACCGTATCAGAAAATTAGACTTGTTCTTAGAAACTGGGCCTATAAAAGCATCTACAAAAATAGAAAAATATGTGATTAATTTGACTGAAAATAAAACTTACCTGACAAAATTTAAAAAGAACACGTGAAAAAACATCATGAATGTATATAACAAGCATGCACAAGCACACGCGGAGAGGTGTTATCTTTACACGAGAGGGAAAATTATATTTAAAAAAAAGTAAAGACGGAAGCGGCCAGGAGTAATAAGCTTCTTGCTAAATGGTCTATGGGAAGGAAATCCCCGAATGCCACTCTTATGTATACCACTGCTTTCGTATTTCTTATCAAATATGATCATGGGTAAATTGAATTGAAGATCTTTACAAAAATACATATAAATTCCGAAAACATTTTTGGGGAAAAAATGTAGTGGCTGGTAGCCTAGTGGGGGGAGTATTGGATCGTCGGCCTTTTTCACATTCGGCCCGTAAATGCACGCCGTTTGAAAAGGGTGCACGTTAAATTTTCGGAAATAACCGTCCTCCGTTTGGGGTGGTGTGGGGAAGGGGGGAGGGTTTCAGTCGGGGGTCGTCCCCCTTGACCATGGTTCAAATTCTGGTCCGTCTTCAAAAACCCTCTTGTTTAACAGTGGACGTTAATATTATTATCACCCCCGCCACTTTTAAAATACCGATCACATTACCGCCTTATCAAGTTTGAGAGGTTGCATCTCTTTTCAGATAAGCACCAATTGATTCTTGTCTTCTCCGCATATCACTGATTCATTTCTAGCGTTTAATTTAATAAAAGTAATTTATTGAAAATATTGTTGTTTCGATTTAAATTCAATGGCTTCACCATACATGCTGCGCTCGGGCTTTCCCCTGTGATTTAAATTAATGAGCGTGATCTTCACCTCAACCTGCATGAGGAGGGGGTGCCGCGACAACTTTAACTGGAATTTTATTCTCTTTACTCACACTTTGTGTTGCATGAGGATTTGTTACGTTCTCTCTAGAGCCCTTGTAATTTTGTACGATATTCCTTTTAAATGGGCTAACCTTTGGCTCGAGGGCCAAATTAAATAAACCCTTGATCCGCGGGTCACATCAATAAATTCACAGTGTTCCCCGTGGGCTACACGACTATAAAAATATTGTAGTCAGGGGAATTTTTATATAAAAAGAAGGGACGTTTGTTTTACAAGACTACAACTGATTCTAAGGGAAGAGAGGGTTTTTTTAAATTTTGTAATAAAATTTTCAAAAAAGTTAAATGAAAGTAAATTAAAATTTGCAAATTTGTTAAAAATAAAGTCCATTTTTTTTCCAAAAAATTTCAAAAATTTTTTGGAATAACCCCCAAAATTCCCCCCCGGGTGGATCATACGGGGCCCCACGGGCCAGGGGGGGAAAAAAACCTCCTATACAGCCTGTATTCAAAGGGGAATTATTGAAAACCTGCAGAAATCCGGTAGTCAGTGAATGTATGAATGGTGGCAGGATATTAATTATTCTGTTAATAGTCAATACAACCTCCAAAATTTGAGAAATCTATCTTTATAATTGGTCAACTTAACTAATGGTTGATTGTAAGTAAATTTAACTTTTACAATTCATCTACAATGGTTTACGATTTTCGAAATAATATTCCTCATACATACCCCTGATTTTGTTGTTAAATTGCAATTGCTAATGAATCAGTCTATTGCAATAATAATCGTTGAAAGTAGAGCAGTTATTCACCACTCACACACATATAGGGAGAGGGAAGTGATAGAGGGAGAGCAAAAAGATAGAGGGAGAGGGAAGAGAAAAGGGGAATAGATGGAGGGAGATAGGGAGGGGAGATACAGGGGAAAAGGGGATAAAAAGGGGAGTTTTTTAGAGGGGGGCAGAGGTAGGGGAGAAATAAGGAAAAAGGGGGAGAAAATAGGGGATATGGGAAAGAAAGAGAGAGAGGGGAGGAAAAAAAGGAGTTATATGGGAAAATTGAAGGAGAAAGAGGGAGAGAGGAGATAGAGATTGAGGAAGAGAGAGGGAGAAAGAGGGAGAGAGGAGACTTACGGAGAGAGGGGAGAGAGAGGAGACATACAGAGAGAGAGGGGGGAAGATAGAAGGAGAGGGGAGTAGAGAGAGAGAGAAAGATAAGATGCCCAACTCTAATCCTTATTATTAATTTTACAGATAAGCATTCAAGAAGAAGAAATAATTGAAAAACTGTGAAGAATTCGGAATAACTTTTAAACAAAATGTAAAAAAGATTAAAACAAATGTGGAAAAATTTAAGCGTGTTTCATAAATTGTACATTTTAGTGAGAAAAAAACTTAATACATCTTTCCAATAGGAAAAGAGACGATTTTCAAATAAAATATAAAAATAGTGTAACATCTTTTTGAATAAAAATAATTTTTTCAATCATTGTTTTGCTTCTTATTTTATTTCATGAGAATTTTGAAGTGATTAATTTAAATTAAACCATTCATATTGTGATAGACATTCTGTTTAGTGAGGTTCGATTATTTGTTAAGTATGAGAATTTGCCTACATAATACCAGGAAAGTCGAGTTCTCAGCAGGGCTTTATTTTATCCAAAAATAAAAACAGAAATGCCACTGAGGATGTAAAATCCCGAATAAATGTTTCTTACAGGTTATTTGCTTTTACCAACAAGATCATCTAGTTGTTCCAGAGACTGCTTTTGAGGAAGTTCTAAATGCAGTCTGATTCGAGTGAAAGGAGATCAATTTCTTTAACTGGAACAGAAATAAAATTATATATTTACTCTGAGAATGTGTTAATCTATTTCTGTTTCAGAGATATAATCTCGGTTCTAGATCTTTTTCCAAAAAATTTCTAAATAACTTCCAAATTTACCAAGCCTAATTCATCTAGTTTGTTGAGATATTTCACAATTTAGAAACAAGAACTTTGCAATTAAAAAAATTATGTCTACCTTATTTATGTGAATTCCTAAATTGTGAGTTTTAACATTGGAAAATTTGCCAAAAATTGACATATTTTTACGATTTTATTTTATAGGTCATTTTATTAGCTTTATAAAAATACCAAGTATATTATTTTCCATTCACCAGAACACCAACTATAAGTGTTTTAGTGAAAGCAGATGGCATACTTTACTCGAAATGTGTTTTTTTGAAAAAGCTCAAACTGGGACAGCGATTGCTCAAAAAGTTTTGAAAATAATTAACTGAAATACTTTGTGTATGTTCTGTATAATAGTAGAAGTATTTTAACCTTCAGATTTATCAATCACTTATTTATTACAAAATTTACAGTTCCTTATGTGAATATAATTACTGTTTTTTAAAGTAATTTCACATATAATAACTAAGATAAAGTGCTCTAGTTTTTGTAAAAATTAAAAATCTCTTATCCTGAAGGTTATTTCAAAATGAATATCAAAGCAACATATCAAAATTGGAAAATTTTTTCTTTTTATTATTTTTTTCTTACTTTAGTAATAATAATTTCTTTTTCTCTTCTTAATTTTAGCATATTTTCTTAAAATGTACTTAAAAACCCGTTTTTCCAAATTTTTTAAAAAAAGTTGTTGAAAGTAGTTGTATAATTTAATAAGAATAGAAAAATTTCAATCTGTTAAATTCTCGTGCTTCAAAAGAAAAAAAAGCTTACAGCCATTGTTAAAAATTGATTACTTATTTTCAAACTATTGAACAAAACTACACATAATATTTCAGAAAAAAAACGAATGTGTTTTTCAATTCGTATTATTAGTTCATATTCTCCCTACAACAGTGCTTCTCAAACCTTGTATAATTGTGACCCAATTTTTAATCATAATTTTCATCGCGCCCCCTCAGACCTTAACAATGTATTGAAAGCAATAATAATATACTTTGACTCTAAAGCTACAATACGACCTTAATCATAAATCGTACTAATCATCAAGATATTAAATTTTTCGTATGTTACTTTTATAAGTATAACAGAGAGATATTTTAAGAAAGTTACTTTTAATTATTAGGATCAGTGCTATAATGGTATAGTACTTTATAGAATAAGTATTATGTTGTTAGTATTGGTAAATTAATTATGAAATACATTGTGCAGTGTATATAGATGAATTATATATTATATCAACGCATATAGATGTGTATTTTAATTTTCACGTCAAAATTTATATTTTGTTTACCTTCTGTTAAATTAATAATTTTTTAAATAATCTTTTATTTTTGATTTTTCTTTAATTTAGCACCCCTTGTAGGATTATCACGCTTCCCTAGGGGGTCACGCTCCAAAACTTGAGAAATGCTGCCCTATATATATCTTGTTCAAATTTTCAGTCGTTAATGAAATACATTTTAAAGCGCTCAGTTGAGTTGAAATTTTATATATACGATTATCTTGGATGATAATACGGTCATTTAATTATAATTAATTAAAATTAATTGATTCTAACTTATTATTTAAAGAATTACAGATGCAGTCACGTTGGCTTCATTTTTAGCAACTTGGGTCAAAACTTTAAAAGATTTTTTTTTCTCGCCTCTTAAAGCATTCAGTTGAACTGAAATTTTTATGTACACGATTGTTTTGGATGTAAATACGATACCTTAATGTACTTAATTAAAAATATTTGTGACTTAAAATTGTGATTCTGTCATATGTATGCACATATTTATATTAATTGTAATTATTCGAGTCAAATTAACTAAAATAAAAATTTCTTTGTTGACCTAAGTAGGAATTAACTTTATTTTTTTTAATATTGTTTTTTATAAAAAAAAACCATTTAGAGAAAAAAGTGAAATCAAGTCAACGATGGGTAGTGGAACGTGCATCTTCAAAAACAACAATAATTTAAGTTCCTACATTTTACTATCAAATGTCTGTCCTTCACTGGACTTAATTGCTAAGTAATGTTGTTTAAAACGGTCTGCTTCTAAGTAAGTTGTGGGATTCCTCAACGGAAACGTATTCCTAATGAAATTAGGAAAGACCTTCTTACGGCATCGACTTCCATCAATTTAATTGTCACAAGGAGTTCCTAGACAAATCTTGGAACACAATGTCCCGCAGTCATTACTTAGGAGTCTTTAAAGAGATAATCGAGGATTTATCCTTACTTCCAATTCCTTACAGTTTCATTCATCATTCAATTCCTCTACTATTAGTTCACACTTTCCTATATATATATATATATATATATATATATATATATATATATATATATATATATCTTGTTCAAATTTTCAATCGTTAATAAAATACTTTTTATTCATCCACTCAAGTTCAAATACACTTTTTGAACTTGTAGTGGATGACAATTATTGTTAATAAAGTTTTTTCAAATGTTAATTCATTAATTAAATCTAATTAACGAATAGATAGTAACAAACTAAAATAATACTTCAACTGCATATATAGAAAGGAAAATCGTTCGTTGTGTCCCTGTAAATCAGTGAATATCACGTTGGACTTTGAATCCAAAAGTCGTGGGTTCGGATCCCTCCCTGGGATAGCCTTATTTCTGAGAATGTGATTTCTTTTTACTATACTATTTTATTAGAATAATCAAATTTAATTAGTGGATAAATAGTAATAAACAAAAAAAAAAATCGTCCAACACCATATATAGGAAGGAAAATGGAAAATTGCAAGGAAAATCGCTTTCCATCCCTATTCTCTGTCTTTTGTCTATGAGTGTATATATACATCTTGTTCAAATTTTCATTCGATTTTATTCATCCACTGTCGTTCAAATATATTGTTTTAAACTTGTAGTGGATGACACTTGATGTTAATACAGTTTTTTCAAATATTAATCCATTAATTAAATTTTATTTTTTTAATTTTAAATTTAATCTGCGCTATTTTTGTCGTAGTTAGAACTACCCGAAACAGATGGCACCTGTACGTTTTTCTAAAGAATTTTTTCTTAGCTTCAAATACATTTTTTTAAAACTTGTAGTGGATGACATTTGATGTTTATACAGTTTTTTTAAATACCGATTTATTAATTAAATTTAATAAACGAAAAAAAATTTCTTTGTTAACCTAAGTAGGAATTGACTTAATTTTGTTTATATTACTTGTTTTGTGTTCGACGTTTGTACAAGCTTTTTCAAGAAATATATCTAGCATGTTGATAAAAAGAGTTCAATGTGGATAGAGATATTGATGCGTAGATCGCGGGGCTGGTGGGTTTTATGCTAAGTCATTCCTAAAGAACTATAACAATTCTTCAAGAGCGATGCAATTTATCGACTAAAACAGTTCTTAAAATCGATGAACAGCAGTAAAACTTGTATAAAAAGTTCTAGGAGGTTCTCACACCTTCTACAACACTCAGAGGAAACTATCAGCGTCTAAAAGTACAAGCCCACAACGACAAAGACTTTCCGCAATTAACCACTCAGTCGTAGGCAGACACATCGAGGTCAACGTTTCGACAGCTAAAGTAGAACTAACTTTGTAAGTTGAACTTCACAGGAGACTAGATCGATGACGCGATCCTCCGCTCCCTATCTTGAAACTACGATATTGCTGGTGTTGTTAGCTTGGATTGTTGGAGGAGTGACTTCATTAAGGTAAGGATCAATGGGGTAGCTGGTTTAGGCTACTGGAATTGAGCATTGCTATTGGTTGTAGAGTAAGCTTGCGGAGACTGCCCTTCTCAGAGAAAAATATAGCTATTGAGATGAGAAAACTATTGAGATAAAAATACTAAAAAACGAAGAAATTAAAATAGAAAGAGGAAAAATTAAAGAATTAATTATCAAGGAGCGATTCTACAAGTAGAAAAGCTATTTGCATGTCGTCTTTGGATGCTTTAAGAGCTGGGAATAGTTGCAGTAACTTTGGCATTTTTTAACAAGATCGGACAGAATTTTAAAAAGCTCGATTGAACTAAAAATTTCTGAAATATTTGTTTCAGGGGTAGATGAATCATGGGATTGACTTTGTTCTGTTTTACTGTTATTTTCATTTGAGTTTGAGGATTTGATATTATCTTTATTTCCGCTAACAATATTAGCGAAGGAAATTCCTTCAATAACATTGTTGCTAGAGAAATTATTTTTATTCAAATTTATGGGGTTCCTTTCTTTGGTTTTGGAAATTTGGGATATTTGGTATAACTGGCAGTATGCCCGTAGGCTTTGCAATTTATGTGCAGAAGGGATTCTTCTGCTTTTCTTTTATCTCGCATTCTTTTGTAAGGTGACCTTTACCGCACTTCAAGCAACGTGGAATTTGATGGTAATTGGCTGCCGCGAGGAAGAAATTATTACATCTAAAACATTGAGGGACATCCAGAATGGAGTATCCCTCAACTTTAATTTGCATGTAACGTAAACGGGGGTAAGGTCGAAAACGGAGAGATTTTCTTGATTCTTGGGTAGTGTGATTAAGAAGAAAGGGAGCGGCGCTGTAGTTTTTCTGGAAATGAGTTGAGAGCTAAGTTTCAGGAAGCTACCGCTACTTATAGGTAGTCTGCACGGCTACCTTCTTACTTACTTACTTACTCGGGAGAATTCAGTTCACCCAAAGGGTTTCAAGCTATGAACCCACCCTCGTAGAAGTAGATTAAATACTAAACGAAATACATATACAAAATTGTCCCGAATGAGGGACCTGCCTCAATATTCTTGATAATAGGTGGAAGGATATAAGATATAGTAAAAGAACTTTGCAAGAAAAATAGCAATGTGTGACGAATATATACGCGCCCTCTAACTAATCCTCTTAGGGAATCTTTGGGCTAGCATTCGAGTATAATTCGCAGTCATCCCTATCAAGAAGAAAATATGATAATCAGATTAGTTCGACTATATAAAGTCAGAGTTTTGTAATTACTATAGTAGAAGGAGGTAGGAAACTGCTATATTCGCTACGCAGATGAGATTAAATAACGTTTACTTTCACATAGGAAGATTAAGAGTGGTGTTCGCCACTGTGTTGAATTAGTGGATTTGAGGCTAGTAATCAACGATAAATTAGGTTGAGTTAAATAAGTTACTTGCGCATATTTGCTTAATATTGATTGCTTTCTCTATGCTACTCCTTTGATATTCATTTAGAGAATGAGTTGTTGTGGGTTAAGTTGTATGATTAAATAAATAATAGTAATTATGGAAGTCTCTGGTTCTGCTTTCATTCCTCCTACACCCTAAGGTAGACAAGACGGTGAGAGGGCTACTTCACGGTCGAGTTGCTCACAAATGTAAATAAAAAAAAAACATAAATACGAACACACAGATGAATGGCTTATTAATGAGACAGGGGAGTCATTGGGAAAGAAATAAGGTACACAGGGATACCAATCATGTAAGGGAATGCCAAAGTAGGGAGAGTAGAAATGCTGGATAAGAGAGTGAAGGTCCAAAAAATTTTTCTGTTATATTTTGAAAAGAGCAATATAGACAGTCCCCACACAGCGACTGATGTGTAGATCCTCAAAAAGGGAAGAAATAGCCTCAGGAGCCTGACACGTACAGCTTTCTCTATTTTTCCGCTTATGTTATAGGTCATGAGATCATAGATTTCTCAAGAAATTTCGAGAAGCATCCATATGGTCAACAAAAAGGATTCCAACTTGGCTGTACAGTAGAACCCGTTTTTGTGTGGTCTTTTTTATGCGATTTGTTTTGTGCGATTTTATGTTTGTGTGATCTTTTTTTATGCGGTGTAAGAATTTCAATGGCTTTGACGCCACTGTAATGTTTTATACCTACTTACCAGTGGCGTAATGGAGAATGTTAGGGAAACCCCCCCCTCCCTGAAAGTCAGGTTTCACCTTTAATAATTATAAATTGGGTAAATACGTTTTTAACGTTAGTCAAGTCTTGGGCCCCTAGAGTCCTGCCCTCCCCCCTTTGGCAGGACTCAATGGCTTTAGCTCCACTGTAATGTTTTCTATCTATTTACCAGTGGCGTAACGGAGAATTTTAGGAACCCTCCTGAAAGTCAGGTTTTGCTTCAATATTTTATAAAATGGGTAAATACGTGTTTAGCGTAAGTCAGGCATTGGGCCCTGCCCCCGTGATGCGGGGTTGTACGTTACGCCATTGAAATTCAGACACTTCAAGACGCTCTGTTCATTTGTTATAAACAGTCTCCCGACAATGCGCATTCAGTTGCTTTCTCTCAACACTCCAGCAGCCCACGCTTGATTGAAGACGAAACTTTCAATGACAGTGGCATTATCAATAATTTAATAAATTATGAAGACGGACAAGAAGCCAGATTCTTTGAGAGCGGATAAAAATATGCAGGGATCCAGCTTTCTAACAAATTGAAAAAGCATATTCTTAAAATAGATACCAGTTAAGAAAGGAGTATAAAATTCCAAAAAGGGCTTCAATCATGTATAGCTGGTTATCGGGACATTTACAAGCAACTGTGGCCACCCGTCCTTCGTCACAAAAACTTATCTCTTACTTTATGTTGCCGAAAAATAAATCAATTGAAATTGCACTTTCAAGTGACGAAGGCGATTTTGAATTTATTCGTTACAGGACTTTGAATTACAACGAGTAGCGAGGAATTATGTATCTACATTTTAAAGAATTATCCGTATATACAATAAGAAACTATATGTTTTTAAAATGTTTCCATGTGTAATATTTAATTATTTATTTTGTTGTGGAAGTACACTTACATAAATTTCGTAAATAATTGGCATACTTTATAAACGCGACTTTTTTTGTGCGGTCCCTATCCACCGCATAAAAAAAGTTATTTTGTAGTATTTCCACGAATTAGTTTGTTTTATGTAAGAATTCATGAAATTTTTGAATATTTTTTTTTTTTTTGCGTTTATTTTTATGCGGTCCCTATCTACCGCACTAAAACAGGTTCAACTGTATTTCAAATATTTCGTCAAATTCGCAATGAAAAGCTGTTATAATTCATGGGACGGTGTTGCTTGCAAATATTACAGTTTTTATCATAAAATAAATGCAACAGAAAGCAACATTAAATATTTAAACATGCACATTTAAATTATTTGCACTATTTTAAGATAAAAAAGTATTAATTACCCCAAATTCGTAACAATATAAACAATAATAAACGCTTAAATAAATTTTTTTTTAACTATAACAACAAGATTATCATTTTACCGATACTTTTTTTTCTGAAAATAACAAATAAATAGTTCATGTTTTTGTTCTACAACTGAGGCTATTTATTTCTAACAAGAATTCATCAAATAAAAAAAGTATTTCACCCAGTTTACAAAATATTAAGCCCTGGCCTGATTAAAATAATTTCTTCTTTTCCCTGCTTACTTGATCCTAAACAGAGTCTAAGCAAAAACACGGGTTATTCACCTTCAGTTGGCATCAAGCCATATGCGGCATGGTATTGTGTGTCAAAGAAAGATCGTCTCAGCAATATTTATCATGATCATATACGATAAATCGACAAAGGCATTTATTTCTCTCATTTCTTCTTTTAATGCCTTTTGCAAAGATGGATGCGAAAACTCTATTCATGTTGTTATCATTTATATTATTGAATATTAGAACCACACAGACGTCGAGAATTATCATGTGGTGAAGGTCACCTTTCATGATAAATTCATTTCTAGACAAAGTTATTGATGCCCAGAAAATTCTCTAAGTGTAAGTATTTACGCAAACGTACACCAATCCGTATGATTAAGTGTTCCGGGACACGAAATATATGGTTTAAATAAATTCATATGTCATGGTCTTAACTCCAACTTTGATCTTCGTTGTAAAACATTTTTGTTTGTTTGTTTTGAGATGGATTATGTTGTGTTGCACCAGGATTTCTCAAAACTTGGTCATAGTTCCATTAGGGGTCACTAAAATAAATTTGAAACAAAAACTACTTTAGATCCTTTTATAAATAACAGTAATCTTTCCCGAATATTTGATTTCTACTTTTTTTCATAATCAATCATTTGGAATGTTATTCTGGCTTTGATTGATGAATGGAATTTTATGATGGCTATCCAGATAACATTTCATTTGAAAAACTTTTGATGTACAGTCGGACCTCTATATAATGAAGTCGCTAAATTCCGAAAAAAAGTTTGTTATAATGGAAATTTCGTTATATAGAGGTTCATCTTTCAATTTCTTTATAAACCACATAAAACAAAGTTTTAAACTCATACACACTATATATTTAAAAAAAGTAATTATTCACACCTTTTTGTAAATTAATATATATTTATTTTATATATCTTACCTATCAAAAAGAAAAGAAAGAAAGAAAAACTGAAAGGAAAGTTTGTAAGGCATTCACCCGTGGGGGAGGCCTTACTTCTAAGTTATCTTCGTGACCTAGGGATGTGTGAGTGAAGGAAGAACCAGGTGTTGCCACAATCTTAATATCTTTTTATTAAGATCTTAACTTAAACACTATACACACACAATGATAATATTTATATTTAAACTTAGCGGATCTGTAGTGAGAAACACACAATACGTATTACCAAATAAGCGCGATCCTGACCACTATAATTACTTTACCACTTACTCCAAACCTCTGTTTATACACAGTTCTAATATTTAGTAGAATGGTCCTACCTCTATATCCTAGGTAGCAGCAACACTCTCGAATCTACAATCTTTATTTTGCGTGGAATGGTATCCACCTTGACTTGAACTCTGAAATATCGGCTTACTTCAGCTTACCGTTTAAACTCAGACTAGCATAATCACTAGACGATTGCTTTTTGTGAGAAAATCTCTAGTCTAAGGTGTATCGTAACAACCCTTATAGTTCTGATGAGATTGCTGCAGTTCCAGCAGTTTAGCTTGGGTCTGCCTTTCGCAACTTGTTGACAATTGAACAAATGGGCCAAGAGATGAATAGTGGTCAATTTCAACATCTGCTATAAGCAGTATAGCTATTTCCTTTCCTTTGGCGTGTTTCTCTGTAACTTGGAGCCTTGTTCTCCAGGTCACTTTTATTTTCCCATTCTGTATTTAAATAAAAAAATTATGTGGTGTAAACTATATTATGTGAGCTTTTACTTTTTATTCGGGTGGTAGTCAGTAGAGGAACCCGTACCTTTGTTCTAGTCTTCTTTTGACACTGGATCAATGGGGCTGTGTTCTCTTCATGGACGACTCGAGATTCTGTCTGAACATTGATTCTCGACACGTGCACTTATGGGAAAACAAACAACAACAAAAAAAAAAAAACATGCAATCACTTCAACATTATGGAAGTAGACCATTATGGAGGTGGTGGTGTTATCGTCTAGGTTGGCTGGATGTTGGAGGGCACATAGAAATACATGCCTTCCAGGACCTTGAATTTTAAGGTATCCGACTACGTTCGGAACCGTGATTTTTAAAAGCGCATAAATGGATAATTTTCATGATATTTAGTGTCACTTAGATTAGAATACATGTATAAAATTGCTTTAAGGACATTTTGACAAAAAAAATTATTTAAATATAATATTTTGGCAAAAAATTAACTTCGAATAATATTTTTCAAAATGTTCTCCTTTGGGAAAAATTCTTCTATTATAATAATATTTTGCTTGCATATAGCTCAGACCTCTCTACAGAGGCTCAACTAGAATTTTTGAAATATATAACTTAGAAGTGGGTTTATCCATATTTTACGACAACAGAGGGGAGCAATTTTAAGAAAAAAAACACCAATAATTATTTCAATTGGTGGTAACTCTGAAAATAATGCAAACTTTTTCAAAAACCATAGCTGAGCCTCTGTCGAAAGGTGTGAGCTATAATATATAGGCAAAATATTATTATAATAAAAGCATTTTTCACAGAAGGAGAACATTTTGAAAAGAGATTATTCTAAGTTAATTTTTTGCTAAAATATTGTATTTAAATAATTTTTTTCTCAAAATGTCCTTAAAATAATTTTATGCATGTATTCTAATCTGAGTGACACTAAATATCATGAAAAGTATCCATTTATGCGCTTTTTTAAAATCACGGTTCCGAACGTAGTTGGATACCTTAACTACTCTGTGAGGTATCGTGATTAGATATTAGATCCTTGCCTTAGATTTTTCTGTGGGGCAGTTGGGCACCATTTTTATTTTTATGGACGACAACAACCATTCAAACGGGACTCAGATAGTCGAAGAATAATCCTGAGAATGAAGTGGGGAATGGTCAGCCAGATCTACAGACCTAAATACCTAATACCCTAAGATATATTGCGATACTACAGCTCGAAAACCTTCTTCCAGAGCATTCCCAGAGCTAAGAAATGCGGTTGGTGAAGAAATGGGATTAATTTTCCCAATATTTCATAAGCAGGCCCATGAATAGTAAAAGAGTTTGTTATGAAGGCTACAATGCTATCAGGGGCAATAATACCCTATATCAGTGCTTCTTAAAGTTTCAATATTTGCGACCAATAATCAATCCTAATTTACATCACCCCACCTCCTCCATTTAATAACAATGCATTTAATACAATAATATTATATTTTGACGCTAAAACTACAATACTACTTTAACTTAAGTTCCACCGGCGTATGTAAACGTCTCGCTCAGCAAAGCGTTAATTGCCCAGGACGCATATATATGTCTGTCGAAATAGGATCTTTTCCTTGCAATGCTATCCATAAAATTATTCCGAAGGTTTTGGAATGCAACACAAAAACCTTGACAGCTGATTGAGAAGGATTTACTTATTTCATAGGATTTGCTTATTTATTCCTTTTCTCCTCCTCCCCACCCCCGTCACCCAATACATCACGTACGCGCGCTTACGTGGAAAACGGTGGTATTAAGTGAGCGAATTGCTAGACTTTTAAACGGTTGTTTGGGGATTAATTATAAACCGTACAAATCAAGATAAGTGTTAATTTTTGTATATAATTAAAAAAAAAAAGCCCAAGGAGTTATTGGTAACTATTTATGTTGCTTTTTTCTTATGTTGTTAAATTAATTATGAAATACATTGTGCAGTACTGATACATTTATAAGTGTATTAAATCAGCGTAAATGTGTATTTGTTAAAATTATGTCAGAATGTATTTTGTTTGTTTACTTTCAGTAAATTAATAATTTTTAAAAATAATCTTTTGTTTTCGACTTTTCAATATGTTCGCTCGCCCCACGTTGAGTTATCACGCCATCCCCCAGGGGGGCACGCCCCAGAGTTTGAGAAACGCTGCCCTATATTAAATCAACCCCCTGTGTCATCTTAATACATTCTTTTTGGACTATTATGCTTTTATGAGCATAAATCATAACCATGAGTTAGTACCATTAATTTTACATCATCTTTTTAGTAAATTTAATAATTTAATTTTCATGCAAGATTTCACTTTATTTGGTTCTATAGTATTTGAAAATTTCGCGATAGCGTGTTTGTTTCTTATAACTTTTGTACACCAGATTGTATATACTCACGAGGAACAAAATTAAAGACATTACTTCTATTACCCCCCTCATAGAAACACCTAACTATAATAGTAATCGAAAACTTAACTGCTTTTAACTAACATTATATCTTTCATTAGCTCCGTTCATACAGTTAACTTTGCGAAAGCCTTAACGCAAACAACTTTTATGAGAGATAATTTCCTTTTCTGCTAGGATCATTACAAAGATTCTTATAGCACTATTATACAAGTCCTATCTAAAATTTTTACACTTATATACGTTGTCTTTTATTATAGACAATGAACTTAATGTGTCCGAACTTATCTTAAAATTCCTGTAATCAAAAGTTTAATTTTCTTCTCTCTCCGTTATTCTACTAAAGCTACATTTACGCTTAACTAGGAATGTTTACGCAACCTACTTCCCTTACTAGGTCTTATCAAGTGTCTATCTGAGTCTAGAAACAAAACTTTCATTAAGTGAGGAAAGAATTAGACAAATATAGCTTGATTTAAGAGATAAAAAAAATATAATCCTTGATTATATATTTAAATATATAACTCAGAGTAAGAGGATGAACTATATTCTCGAATTGATATACGAATACATATATGTTTCGGTCTTTTCTTTTCTCAATAATGTTGTTTTTCTTTCAATTCTTACTCTCTATATTTTTATTTATTTTCGTGGAATTTTCAATCGTGAATTAAATACACTTTAAAGCACTCAATTGAACTGAAATTATATATACATGATTATTTTGAATGACAATACAGTAATTTAATTAGAATTAATAAAAATTAATTGATTAAAACTAATTATTCAAGGAATTACAAATACAGCCACGTTGGCATCGTGTTTGGCGACTTGAGTCAAAGCTTGAAAAGGTTTTCTTCTCACATTTTAAAGCGCTCATTTAAGCTAAAATTTTCTATACGCTATTGTTTTAGGTAACAATACGATAATTTCATTATAATTAATTAAAATGAATTGACTAAAACTAATTATTTAAAGAATTACAGATACAGCTACATTAGTTTAATTTTTAGCGACTTGGGTCAAACTTTAAAATTTTTTTTTCTCACGTTTTAAAGCTTCATTAACGAAATTTTTTTCGATTTTTTGGGTACAATACGATATTTTTAATTAATTAAAAAATTTAATACCCTTAATTTTTGGATTAGTCAAAAATTTGTTTCATTTTAGCGACTTGGGTCAAATTTTTAAAAAAATTTTTCTCACTTTTTTAAAGCATTCAGTTGAATAAATTTTATTACGATTTTTTAGACAATACGATACTTTAAGGGTTATTAATAAAATTAATCACCACTTAATTTTTGGATTATTTCATTTATACATATTTTATATTAATTGTAATTTAATAAAAGTAGCAAAAAAAATTTTCTTGATCTAAGTGGGAATTGAAAATTTTTTTTTTATATTATTTGTTTTTCCATTTTCCGCAAGATGGCACCACAGGTTAAATAACTTTAAATATATATATTATTTTAATTTATATATAATTGCCGTGTTATGAATAATTAATTGCCCTTTTCCTTCTTGAAAAATATAATTTAGAGCTTCAAATATACAAAGCTAAATTATATATAATTAACATTTTATTATATAATTTACTTATTTTTTTTCGGTACTCTTAAAATGGTTTTCTGTGTTTGGGGTGAGTGAGTGAATATTAATGTGCACTGTTCAGCCCGAGGGGTTTTGGGCAACCCCTAATTTTTAAACCCCTGTCAAGTGACGGGAGACACCGAGCACCCCTCTCCAACTACCACAAAAGGGGGGATTTCAGCTCTCGACAGATTTAACGTATCCTGCCAAAACGGGGTCTTTTTTTATGGGCTCAACTCATGACATTTGGTGAGTATTAAAAAAGGGTTGGTGTGGAAAAGTTAAATAGTAATGTTTCAAAATTAAAAATAATGTGGTTGTAATTTTCTAAAATTACCGTTTTTTTCGCCCCTTTTTGAAACCGAAATTTTAACCATTTTTTAAATTTTAGGTTTTGTCGTATAAGCGCAGCTTTAAAAAAAATCTGAAATTTTTATTGTACAACGTCCTTATGTTTTGAAGTCATTTATTCGAGATATACCAGTCTTTTTTGAAACAATAGTATATTTCTAAAACTAGAACTCATTTAGTTCATAAGGTATATCTCATTTCTTTTAAATAAACAGTATTTCAATATATGTAAAAGTAAAAAATTTTTTTGCTCATCTCTTTTGTTATTTTTAAAGCTATCGTTCTTATACCCGGCGTATAACGCTCACCCTTATATTTCGATCACATTTTTTGTGTTCTAAGTGCGCGTTATACGCCGGATTTTACGGTAATAGTTTTAATAGCACTCTATTTATTCATATAATTTAAATTTTTCTACATTATATAAGTTAGCAGATTTAGTTGTATTTTCTGTTATAATTTTTCTTAAATTATAAGAATACGTTCGGAGCCCTTCTTGTAAAAAACATCACTTAGAAAAAAACTTATACCATTTTTAATTTCAGTTTGTATGTAAATAAGCTACGCTTATGTAATACTTAAACAAATTATTTAAACTTGAAAATTGGTAAATTTATTAGGAATTTTGAAGAAATTTTAGGAACGTTCAAAAAATTTTACATGAAAATCTATTGACTCAATTTGTATAAATTTAGTATTAAAATAATCATTATATATGTATCTAGGCTCTGTAGCAAAATCTTTTCGTTAGAAATGTAAATAAAAACAGCCAATAGAAGAAATTTGCCATATTTTACAACACCGTTACACAAATACTAAACCATAATTTAAAAACTATTCTTGTTATAATCATTATTTACTACCTGCCCTAGAAAATATTATGAGAAAAAATGGTACCAAGCTTCAAAGATATTTATCAGTAATATTCTAAATTACCTTCTTTGAAATTTTTGAAATATACAAAAAATTGATTTGAGAAAAATACATTTTAAGTACTATTTATCAGGTACTTTTTGTATTTACACAACTACTTACTTAAAATCCAAGTTTTACAGCTTATACCTTCTGTTTGCTCATTTAAACCATTTTTACTTTTTAGCTAATTTATATTTTTTCTGGCAACTTTTGCCACTGACAGAAATATCTTTTAAACTCTGTTTCTCAAATTTCATCTTCTGCAAAACTTTTCAATGTTAATTCACCAGTAGTTACGCGGAAATGTTTCAATATTTCTAAGAATTCCTGAAGCTTCTTAAATTTTAAAGTCATATTCATGGCTAACCCAAATATAGTCTTGCACAACACCAACTTTTCTTTCAAAACACAAAGGACAGCATAATAACGAAATCATATTACTTAAAAATCTTAAGGTATCCGACTATGTTCGGAACCGTGATTTTGCAAAAGCATATAAATGGATAATATTTATGATATTTCATGTCACTTACATTAGAAAATTCATATAAAATTGTTTTAAGAATAGTATTACAATAAAAAATTATTTAAGTACAATATTTTGACAAAAAAGGAACATAGAATGACCCATTTTCAAAGTATTCTTTTTTGTGAAAAATGGTTTTATTATAATAATATTTTGCCTGTCCATAGCTCAGATCTCTATACAGAGGCTCAACTTGAATTTTTGAAATATATAACTTAGAAGTGGGTTTATCCATGTTTTACGACAACAGAGGGGAGAAATTTTAAGAAAAAAACGCCGATAATTATTTCAATTAGTTGTAACTCTGAAAATAATGTGAATTTTTCAAAATTCGTAGTTGAGCCTCTGTACAGAGGGTCTGAGTTATATACAGGTAAAATATTATTATAATAAAAGCATTTTTCACAAAAGGAGAACATTTTGGAAAAAGGTTATTCTAAGTTAATTTTTTGCCGAACTATTGTACTTAAATAATTTTGTTTTGTCAAAATGTCCTTAAAACAACTTTATACATATATTCTAATCTAAGTGACACTAAATATCACAAAAATTATCCATATATGCCCTTTTTTAAAATCACGGTTCCGAACGTAGTCGGATACCTTAAGCTAAAAAGAATATTTTTTCATTTTTTTCTGGAACATATGTAGGTTTTAAAGAATTAATTAGCTTTTTGATTCACTCACAGTTGGAATATTAAAACCGGTATACACACTAATTTTTCCTTTCTCGGAAACTGAAACTTTATCACAGTACCTATTTTCTTTGTACATAGGTTTATGTGGAAATAACTTTTACTATTGTTATTTCCTATAATTATTAAGAAAAAATAATACGAACTAATAATGCACTAATATTCTATCAAATAAAGCAGATAACTTTTGTTTTGCAGTTAAAAAGAGTTTTTATCAAATCAAGGTAAATGTAAAAAAAAAATTGCGCTTGACTCGGGAGCAAACAATTTAACTATTGAGATAAAAAATGAGATTTAGAAAATAAAATAAGTATTGGATTAAGAAAAAGTAAGAAAACGATGGAAATAAGAAAGTTTAAGATAGAATTAATTAAGACATAGGAAATTATTCTAAGAGCGATTCTACGATTAGGAACGCCTGTTGCTTAAAATCATTGGTTGCTTTGAGAGCAGGGAGAACTTGAAGAAGCTTTGGGAATTTTTTGACAATATTAGCTATTATTTAAAAATAGATCTATTATGTTTAGAAAATTTGATACATTATTTTCAGAAGAGGGTAATGCTTTGCCTTTCCGAATTATTATTGACATTTGAGGGGAAGGGGGTATCTTTTATTTTTGGTTTTCCAACAATCATATTGTGTGGCGAAGTACAAGTCCTCGACAACATTGTTACTCTGGTAAAGGTTTCGCCTGAATTTTTGAAGATGGGGTTCTTGTCTTGGTTTTGGGGACTTTGGACATTTGGTGTAGTAGGCAGAATGCCCGCACACCTCGCAGTTAATACAGAATGGATTTCCTAATCTTTGATTTCGCACTTTTTAGTGACATGATCCTCTTCCATACTTAAGACATCACGGTTTCATGTGGCAATTATAGCTGCCGTGGGAAAGAAATTGTTACATTTGTAACACTTGGTGATACCCCGAATGGAGTGTCCCTCAACTTTGATTTCCATGTGACCCAAGTGGGAAACATCAAATACCGTAACATTTTGGGTATTTCTGGGGAGTGTAACTAGAAAAAATGGGAGTGGGAGTTTAGTACGTTTTCATATTAATTGACTATAACTAGTAACAGTGTAGCCAAGTTCTCTCTCTCTCTTCAAGATCTAGGGTAATGTCTTCAGTTTTGGTAATACCTGGAAGTGTTCTTTAATAATTATTTCAACCGGTTTGTTGTCTTTGGGCTGAATAATGTAAATTCAAAGTTATTATTCTCCTCCAAGGAGTGAATAAGGCCTCTATACTCATCATCAGGGTTAGCAAAAAGTTTGATGTAATCACCAGGTGTTTTAGTTTTTAAGTTTGGGAAGTTTTCATTTAAAATCTTAAGTTGCTCTCTGTAATTTTGCTTAATTCTTAGTGTTACAGAGGGAGGGAGCTTGTTTTTAGAGATTTTTTTTATCATTAGTAAATTCTAGAAGAGGCTCAGAGTCTTGTTTTAGGTTTTCGAATTCATTTTGGGTATGCAGAGGGAGTGGTAGGCCTGGCTGTTTTTTTCGGAAAGAGAGAAAGCCGTCTAAATCTTCTTTTTTATTCTTTCGTTTTTGGAGTGGTTTTTTTATCATAAGGATTAGTTTTATAATTTAAAGTATCTATGGGTTTTAAAACAGAATGTCAGGGCAGTCAGGTGCAAGGGGGCATAGTCTTTAGCTCACTTACCAAAAGGTCCTTAACTTCAATGGTCTCCTTCAAGTATTTCAAGGTACTTTGTATCATCCTTTCGTCAAGGTTAGTCTGGTATTTGATGAACTTGTTGTATCCATCAATCACAATGTTTTCAGTTGCTGGAGTTTCGTCATTGCATTTCTGCGTCTGGTACAATCAGACACAGGTGTATTTGGTTTTGATGAATCGGATCTTAAGAGGAAATAGAAGAACGGGATTTGTAAGACTTTCCTGATTTCAGTGAATCCATATCGGATTCAGAGTCGATAATTCTGCTCAATCCAATAGAAGCAACTCCCTTGACCATAAAAGCCCTAAGGAGGGCTGCAAAGGACTTGACGTGCTCTCTCTGTCTCACGTAATAAAATCTAGAGCTCAGACATACACGTCTGAACTGTTTGGCGTCTCCTCGGCTCTCTTATTCAGAACAATAGGCGTTGAATAGGCGTTTTTTGGGCATCTGGACTGTAAAACAGTCCTCAATCCCATATCAGTAGAGTCTATGATGTTGGGCATGGCGAAAGTGGTGTTTGACATTCTGCTGAGTAGCATGACGGCGATTGGTGGAACGATGGGATCCGGGAGGCGTGGCTATGGTTCTTGATCTGGTTTTTTTGGATTGGATGAGAGCTTAGAGGCTGCTCACAGTACACGTTATATATGCAGTTTCACAGCGCACTCACTTGAGCGTAAATGATGCGCAGGACTACACCATTTGCATAGCTCTTGCTATCCCTAATTCAGTAGCATTTCAGTGTATTATTTCGTGTTAAGCGATATTTCGCCTTAAACGTATTTCACTTTATCGGTAAAAGTGATTTTTCTAATATTTTGTTTTAAATTTGAGTTATATACTTTTCTATCTTTTCAATTACATTTATTTGAAATACATTTAAGATCTTTTTTTAAATTGTATGAAAAAAACAGAGTTTTTATTAAATTAATTGAAAGTAAAATAGCAATTGCTTTAACTTTGATATTTTCAATTCCATCATAATATTTTTCTCTTAATTAATTAGATTAATCACCATGAATACTACTTCATGCTGATTTATATTAATTCGTAATAGATAATTGTAGCTAAATTCATAAAACTAAACTATTATTATATTTGTAAATAATAAAGGAAAAACACTTGATGTGTAGTATATGCAGCTTCATATGGATCTTTTCTCTATAATTTATATGAAGTTTTTATTGAAAATAATGAAATAAATTTTAATCAGTCATAATCAATTTATGTATAATTAAAAAGCAAGTTAAAAAGTTGGAAATAACTTAAAAATAAGAGGCTTCTTTTCCCTAAAAACTAAATTCTATAACTTTAATCAAAACTATTCCTTTCATTTATGCATGCATTATTAAAAATATTTTAATAAGCATTCCATTTACAATTTTCAAAAAAAGAGAAGATGAATTATTTTCTTATTCATTGTAAAATTTGGGATTACTAAATAAACCTGATATATATATATATATTTATTTAAAAGAAAGTAATTATTATGTTTCATTTTTTTTTCAATTGTTTATTTTTTCCATCTAATCAAATTTTCTTGTATTAGTTATTGAATTATATGAATTGTATAAAAAAATATTAAGCAGAATATTCCGAAAAAAATTCTTTTTTTCATTTTTAATGTACGTTACATTTATTCTCAGAGAAAAGAATAAAACTCAAAAATGTACCAAGTAATCCATGAGGGAATTTACTAGACTTTTAATTTTATGAACTACTAATAAAAGTACGTATAAATAAAAATTGCTTTTGGAAGAATTCAGGAAAATGGAACGTGTCGAAGAAGATCGAATTTCGAACTCTATCAATCGTATAAAGAATCTGACATTGTTAACTTCATCATGATACAACGAATTAAATGGGCAGGTTACGTTGTCAGAATGGACGAAGCCCGCACCACAAAAAAGTCATCAATGCCCAACCAATTGGCGCACGAAGAAAGGGCAGGCCAAATCTTAGATGGGTTGTTGGCCAAGAGAAAGATCTCCTAGTTTTGAGAATTAAGAATTGGAGAATACTTGTAGGAAGAAGGCTGGCATGGAAAAGTCTTCCTGAGAAGACCAAGGCCTACTCTGGACTGTCGAGCCACTGAGGAAGGAAGGAATAAAAACTACGTACACTATGAATGCGAATACATAACATATGTAACTAGCATTAACAAGATTTACTCTAAAGCATATTTGCGGGTATAATTTTCATAAAGAAAATAAACATTTCTTTTCATATGAAAACGTGTTATAACCAGCAACTACACCCATGTCCATAAATTAAGTATAATGCTAATTCAGGCAAAGAAAGAGGCAGAAGTAAAACAAATATGACTTATTTGTAAATCCTTTTTATTAAACAAAAGGTAAAGAGAAAAAAAGATGATATATGTTTGATATCATTAATAAAAATTGCGATTTTTGCTCCCTAGAGTAAAATACAAAAACCAATATTACATGTTTGGTATGATGGTTAATACGTAGTTTGTCTCCCAGACGATGAAATACAGTCCGTACAACGCCTAGGCAGGCTGAAAATCAAATTATCGATCTAATCTTGGAGAATGTTGCACCACCCATCAAGAAATGCTCTACAAAGTTCCGGTAGACATGTGAGAGGTGGTTGATGGGCTGCAACTCGTAGTCCAAACACGTCACACACGTGCTCTACTGGATTTAAGTCCGGGGAGAATGCTGGCCAGTCCATGCAGGTGATATCCTTCAATTGAAGGCATTCATTTACGATGTTTGCTTGTTGAGGACGGGCGTTGTCATCCATAAACACTATTTCTGCGCCCATGAAGACTAAATTGAGGTCATGATGGTAGAACAAAAAGCATGAATGTCGAAGAAAAGTTATGTACAGCAGAACGTCGTTTATTCGAATCAATTGGGACCAGACACCGTTCGGATACGCGATTGTTCGGATAACCGAAAACCAAGTGCGATCCATGCAGTATATGAAACCGGACACTATATGAATATTGAAAATCATTACATGCGGGAAACGTGTTTTAAGAAAAAGCAAAATAGGTACAAATTGTCTTAATTTTACCTTTATTGTGGAAAATAATCACTTATTTTTCACTCTACTATTGTACACCTTCGTTTTTTTGCTGCAAGGTCTCTGATTCTCTTCAGCAGCCATAGTTGAGTAGGACAGCATTCTGATTGTTGTTCGTACCACTGCAAAACTGTCTCTAACGTAGAAAACGCGTCAGCATTTGATGGACCCCTGCTACTTTCGTTGTTGTGGTTGTCCTCGTCTTCATCCGTTTCATCCTTGGCAGGGTTGGATTCTTCTTACACGGAAATTACAATCTCGTTATTATTCAGTATTTGAAATCCACAGTCTTCTACATCGCATGCCATCTAGGTTTCTACATCTTCTTCATCGCGTTCTTGAAATCCTGGGATCGATTGGACAAAGTCGGTAATCTCCTCCCTGTGGTCGTCATTGAAGTCTACAAAGTACATGTAATTGACAAAAAAAACTGGTTTGGATATTTGACGCTCCGGATAATAAATGTTAGGATAAACGACGTTCCACTGTATTCTAAATTCCTATTGTTTTCAAATGCTTAATATTTTTAAAAATAATATTAATAACATTTTCTTGTACATGCCTAGTAATACTTCTGTCATATTTTTTTTTGTCATCCAATGAGAGGGTGTTTTTTGTATTAAACATATTTTAGCCATATCTATAGAAATAACCAATAAATGTGTAGAAAATAGGACTCATACTAGTAGATACATAAAAAAACTTATGAGAGCAGAGTTATTTCAACAATATTTTTGAGATGGGTCTTAAAAAAGGGATTTCCCTTATTTTACACCTGTTCCCACATTTTTTTATGGTCCTAAATTCTATAAAACCGATCATTTCGTTATCTTCTTAGATATTTTACATCGTGATGGGCAACTTTGAAAGCGTCTTCTATGATTAAGATATTAATGGCAACTAGTTCGTTCAGAATATGAATATTATCGGAAGGTTTTATTATTGTATGATATAAATTTTTCCCTTGGGGCCTTCGTTTAATTTATCAATCATTTTCCAAAACTATAATATATCAAACCCTTTTAAGCTATCTCATAAATTTTTTGCATCATTACTGGGGGAATTTGGGCCAAAAATAACATTTCATTCTTTTAAAATACAAGTTTTAGCCCCAAATTTGTGAATAATCACTGAAAAAAATGTAACAACCTTCTTTTTTTTGGGGCATTAAAAGATTTTTGTAATGATTTCCTTCTTTTTGTACATCCTGTTTTTAAAATATGAAAAACCTCATTAGGGAATTTTTATTGCCTTTATATCAATAAATTGGATGCAAGTAAGATGTTTTTTTTTAAAAAGTGTTTGTGTCTTTGGTTGCAATGATCATGATATTTTTTAATGCGTTGAGAAAAAAGGGAACCCTTTTACATTTAAATGTCATACTTATTTTTTAAATTAAGGTAACGTATCTTTTTTTACATAAGAAAGTTGAACTCCCCTTTTTTTAGATAAAAAAATTTCCTCTCCTACTTTTTTTGTTTTTAAATATAAAAAATATTCACATGTGAAACCAAATTTTTTACAATTTGTCATTTCATCAATCTTTGTACCCTATTTTTTTTTAAATTTTCAATATAAGGCCGTAAAACGAGCTTAAAAAAACTGTATATATAAAAAAGGATGTTTTTTTGTATGACCTCGCATCACTTCATCTGTTCAATAAATTTTTTTTCCCGGGGAGGTTTATTTTGGGAAAATCATTTAAAATTAAACATTAAAAAGAAAAAAATCCCCAAAAAATGATGTCTTGGTTCTATCCCAAATTTCGCTGTGTTTCCATTGAATCACCATTATAATATAAGGAACAGCATTGCTTAAAATATTACAATTTTAGCATAAAAAAATACAAAAATTTCATATTAACGTATTCCACATCCAGATATAAATTATTTACATATTTTAAGCGTTCATTCGTATGGGGGAAAGAAAAAAAACCCCCTAGTGAAGGTCACCTTTGCCTGAATGGGGGCCCAATGAAGCAGTTGGCTGTACTCGTGCATTTTTTACGATGTGGGGTTTTTCTCAAACTGACTGTCTGGGCACCCCGAGCGCGATCTTCGTGAAAAGGGAATCTCTTGGACATGGTTCCAAACCCCTTAAAAAACAACAGAGGGCCTAATTGGCAAGCTATAGCCTATCTATCCCATTTTCCACCACCCTTTATGATTCTTCCCCCTCTCAATCTGCAACCAGTTCATATTGTCTTAAAAAGGCGAAAGGATTCCCCTCCCTTTTCCCTTTTGTAAACGATTCAGCACACTCAAACAAGCTTTTTTTAGTTTTTCTCCACGGAGAACGACGTTAAACCCCCCTTTTCCGGCTATACGTTTTGGGAATCACGCTGATTTCTAATTTTTGATATCTCCCCGACATGTACCTTCTTTAATTTTTCTTACGATCCCGCAATTATTTTTTTAATCAAATTTTTTTTTGTCCAGGGTGTAAAAAAAAATAAGACCTTACCTTTTGATATTAACTACTTTTTGGGAACAAAATACAATTTTCTAATCCACAATATATAAACTGAAACGAAAAATTTCGAAAAAACCCCCCTTTCCCCGCAAAATTTCATGATAATGCCATGCGCCATTTTCCGGAACAGTGAAAAAAATATTTCTGCTACGTATTAATTTCGAAAAAAATGGTTATTTTTGTAATTTTAAATGAGTGGTACTTTGTACCGTCGGTAGATAAAGGGTTAAAAATATTTACATTCTTCTTAAAATCACGTGTACTTATAAAAAGCCAAAAATTTAGTGTTTTTTTTGTTCCACAATTTTAAAAAAAAACAGTGTAAAACTTTTTAAAATTGAATATTTTAGTAAAATTTTTCATTTTCAATTCTCTTAAGTATTTTATTAGTTATATGCACAATATAAAAGATGCCTTTTTTAAAATTTTGGGGCCAAAAAAAACCACTTTTGGGGTTAACTGGGTTTTTTACCATTATAATGAACAGTAGAAATAAAATAAAATTTTTTTTTTTTTTTATATGACTATATTTACTTAAAATTTTTTAAACTAAGTTTGATTTATAAACTTTAAATTATTCAATTCTTTTATTTGAAAAAAAGCTTTTACTTCATTCCACTGTTCAAGCATTTAAGAATATGGGGTCTTGAATAGAACACATCATAAATTCTTTCGAAGATAATGATGTCAAAAATCGTTTGGTTGATAGACCAAAAAGGAAGGGGAATTTTATCTTTATCTACAACTTAGCTACATAAACAATCGTATCATAAAATAAATGGGTCTCAAACTTTTCATAATAATTTTTTTTGTATTTATATTTCCGAAAATAAACCTCACTATCTTACAACAGTTTAATAAATTTAAACAGAGTTGTTATTTAAACTTTCAAATGGTTTCAATATGAAAATGGATTCCCTTTTAAATATAAGATAATATTGTAAAAGAATTTTTATGTACTTATAAAAAAATTTTTTGTCCAGTAATTCAAAAATTTGTTATTAAAAAACATATTTAATTTTTAGACATAATCACAATTGTTTTTTCCTTTAAAAAGATAATAGATTTTGATTTGAAATATATTAAGGGGAAAAAATTACTGAAATTTTTGGGGATTTTTTAATCCTTTCACTTATTTTTTAAATAATTTCCAGGGTTTCTTTCTAATTAAAATGTAAAAATAAAAAAAATAAACTATCGAGTAAATAAGTAGAATATTCACGCTTAAACTTTCTTTCAGTTCTAAATATTCCTTTGTCCCCAAATTTTCCAACATTTAGGCAAAAAAATTTTTTCCCAAAAGTAGCTACATTTGAAATTTTTTAATGGTGTTTTTATGGTTTTGTTTAAACACATGTTTAAAGATTTAAGGGGACTTGCAATAATTAAAAACTTTTCCCTCTTATCAAAATTTTCTTTCCTCCTTAACTCAAACCAAATTTGTTTTAACCGAGAGCAGGTCCGCACTCAATACCCAAGTTTAATCCCGGGGGGTCACCCCAACCCTTTTTTTATAATTATTTTTACGTACCATAAAAAACGTAATTCCAGCGAATATTTAAATAAGGAAAGCTTACTTACCTAC